>OZ037713.1:1200000-1572500 GCA_964035505.1 Watsonalla cultraria
GGGTTCGCTGATCACCCGTGAAATTAACTATACGCGGTTAAAACCGCGGGGCACAGCTATTAAAATAATAATATAAACTTTAGTACTCTTACAGCTACAGTAAATACTTCTAAAGTAAATTCTTACAACTATAATAAATTCATATTTGGAGGTAGCAAAAAGCGTTGATTCTTTAACTTTTTCCTAAGTCATTTTATTACTTGCTTTCAAGAATATTGAACAAAAACTGCTAATAAAAATCCAACCACTAATCCCAAAATACTGAATACATATCATTACACGCATAACTATGGGATTACACACTGTTCCGGATTCCACTTGACCAGTCATGGTTAACCTGTGAATAGGCAATTTACTTCTGTGCCCACACGTAGCTGTCCTTCAAAGACTTCATTCCACTCCACATAAACCAAGCAATCAGCATTCACATTTAAAAAAGTATCCAATGCCTTACCAACTTACCAATGCTGTCAAAAAGTTATGGAACGATCCACCTTTCCCTGGAAAAGAGCTGATGTTTCCGACTATGTTGGTTCACACAACGTTGTACCAATCACTGAATGCGCCATTTCACAATAGCGTTTGACAATTGAAAATTTATCGTTTATAAAAACATCACACTTCGAATACATAGTGAATAGAACCGTCAATAGGTAAAGAGCGTCATTTGGCAGCGCGCGCGCAAACGGTGTGCGTTACCAACTATGAGTTACTGCTACTTTCACTTCTCTTCCCTTGTTATAAGGTTCAGAATATAGTTGACAGTGAATGACATTAATTTGCTAGTATGTAACGTCTGATTTATGATGTGGTTCGAACACCCAAGCAACAAAAACGTGTATCAATAGAACAAGAAACACAAATGAATGCCTGTTACAATACACTCTGTAATTGTTTAGACAAAGGAATTAGTAGTGCCTTACTGGACTTAACTGACTCTCCACTTACATCCTATTTTGGACTTAACAATAAAGTATCACAGTGTATTTTTGTATACCTGTAAATTTATTTAAAACCTTAACTGTTGTGTGTGGCGAGGCAATATCTTATACCATCAAAAAGCTTTCGCCGATAGTACTAAAGTAAATTTTTATGACATCTATAGAACAATAGAGGGACATTAAAGGAGAAAAGACACATTCCTTGGTTTCTGTTTCAGCCTTTATGTTTTGTTTTACTGTTGTTTTAGGGTCTTAGTGTCTATTATGTTTTCATATAGCACGGTCATGGGGAGTACAAACCATTTGGGAGACCATAACGACATTACTAGTGGCATTGTCTTCTACTTTGTTATTTGTGGACATTTCTTTTGATTTTGTTAGCATGCTTTCATGATCCTTAGCGTTAATAAAAGTGCACTTTATTCATATGCACATACAGTTCCATTTCGACTTTTGTAGGACCACGTCATGTAGCTTCGGAACCGCAGTAATAAGCATTGTATAATTATTTCCATGTTAAGTCATTGTCTTTGCACTTGCGCAGACAATATACGGAATAATTACAAAATATTATTTTGTTCCGGGTAATTGCAAGAGTTCCATTTTAACCGTTACAAATTTACAAAAAATAAGGTACTTCTTTATTTTGTAAGAATGGCTTGTTAAAAAAAATAAGTTTAGCTCATTATACTACTAGCTCTTTATATATAGTACTAGAACTCCTATTTCTCCGCAGAAACACAATTTATTGAAGTTTTATCATGTCAAACTTTGCTACGAGAACCGTTCATTATTTCATTAGCATATTTCCAATCTATCCTCAATTTAAATAGTTGAATCACCAATCACAACTTTGTGAACGGACTTGCGCTCGATTTTTAAATTTCCCGCGAAGACGAGGGAAAGAAAAAAAACAATCAATTAGGTGAACTGTCAAACGCAGAGGCAAGGGCGAATGGC
Organism: Watsonalla cultraria; assembly: GCA_964035505.1. Taxonomy (NCBI): domain Eukaryota; kingdom Metazoa; phylum Arthropoda; class Insecta; order Lepidoptera; family Drepanidae; genus Watsonalla; species Watsonalla cultraria. Next base: position 1,201,902 of record OZ037713.1, read on the forward strand.
TGAAAGTCCTAGTTCGTTATAATTGACGGGGTTTATTCTCAAATCAATGATCGTTTTCTGAATATTACTTAAAAGAAATGTTTGTACATATTATACAATAAATTTTGTATTGAACGAAAAAATACTGAATCATTGTATGTATTTTGTATTGTCCAGGATAAAATAGTTTAATTCGTCCTTATCTCGGACATCTATTACCGAAGCATTTATCAAGAGATTAAATAAAACAAATCCTCAATAAGTCCTATACATTCACACCCTAATGCTCTCGCTAATTGCATAAAAAACATCCCCTGTATGTTACAAAACAAACACACAATCATACAAAAGACAGATTAGGGAAGATCCAGATCGTATTTAAGATAAATAAGTATTTTCGCTAAGTGTACGTTGGGGCTTAAGATTGGGACGATAACAGACAGCTGTGTGAGACGACCCTTAGTTGACGTCATTTTTACGGAAGATCGGTTCAGTTCAAACCGGAAGATTTTTGTTTAGGCTCTTGACCGGTTTTGGATATAACTGGTAGTCATTTTAAACTACTTATGTCAATGGTTAAATAAATCATAAGTATTTTCAATACTTTTCATGAAATAAATACTTAAGGATAACATTCTCACACATACCCAAAAGGTTAAAAATAAAATGAAAATGAAAATAATTTATTCAGTTAGGTACTTATGAACGTCGAAGAATTGACCACCGCTTCGGAAACTAACCTTCTGAGAAATACCGACAAGAAACTCAGCTGGCATCAATTATTCATTACAATAAATTGCATTTAAAATAATTCACTCCTTGAAGTACGCTTAATAGCAACACTCACTTTTCATAATAAATTTAATTACATTGGTGCCAGCTTGTAAATAATCCAAACCATATAAAACACAGATTGCCGTAAACACTGCCATTTTATTCATTTGTATGAATTGTATGCGTAGTACGTACAGATGTATAACCCAAAAGCAACGATAATAATGTTTTGCACAATATAACTGGAACGCAATTTAATAATCGACCGCCACAATACGACCAATAGGATTAAGTCTTCATCGGTACACTTCACCTAATTGGTAACAATGGTCCGCCATTTTGGAACGCTTTAAAATTCGAATATCGCGCAGCTTTTAAACCTACGTCATGAACAGATGCAAACACAGGTATTATTGATTTTATTGATAATTCTTTTTTAATTTTATACAACATTCAACTGTTTGGATATCACAAATAAATATATTTTTGTACTTATTTTTTTTTATTGTTTACCATAATTAAAACAGTGGCAGTGTTCTTCAGAAATAAATCGTATTACAATCAACGCTTGTAACAAATTAATAAAGTCAACATTACGTATCCCTTTCACACATACAGTCACTCCCATCTCGTACACTCGCTCGCACAAGGGTACAAGGTATTAGCTGCTTATTGTATTTTTATATAGTTATTTTGATCGCCGCGCACACACGGTTTATTGTGAGGATTATCGAACATGAATACAGAATGGCGTATTACGTTTTTGTGCTCGGATGTACACAGCTGATGCTTTTCGAAACAATGCAAGTTCGATATTTGGGAATGCCGGTAAATGCTTGCTAGTTTTTATTCTTTTAATAACTTTTTAAATGTGACCGAACGACTAGCAGCCAGTATTAATGTTGTTATGCAAACTAGAACCAGTCTAGAAAAAGTTACTTTTGTGATAATACGATTTTTGTTCATAAAGTGTAATAAACAACTTGCATATGAGTCTGTCTTAAGCGGCCTAGATTTTTTCGTGGAGTTAATTGAAGTTGGTATTTTTGACTTAAATTTTACTTCTTTTGCCATAAAAACTTGAACTATTCTGAAGTTTCAATTAATGAGTTGGCTCCAGTTGAACACATAAAATTCATCTTCGGTGAAAAATGGGTGTTTTTATTACAACACCTCTGCTGACAGAGAAATAACACATAGGTACACCGATTTCTGTTTTAACAGATTTTGCTGATACAACCATTTTAATATTTTTATCTCAGTAAGACAAGTTACCCTTTAATAATAAATCGCTAGCCATAAATGCCACCGACTCAACAATGCCAAATTAAATGTAAGCCCGCACATAATAAACACAAAGCACAGTGTGACTACAAATAGAAATATTCTATTTACACGCATTCAATTATAGACAATAGGAAGGTATAAATCAAATCGTTGACAAGAAAACACCTCGATGCACACTTTATATCGTAACTGCACATCCAAAGGGAAACGAAAAATAAACCTTATAGTACTTGCAATAAAGTAACAATAACAACCGCACGTATAAATCGCGATGATACGAAAAAGGCGTCGCATTCGCCGCCCCGTAGTTTAAAAATGACTCCAATCGAGTTCCAAGCGTAAATTATGAGACAACCCTAGACAATGGCTGGAAAAAAGCTTCATTCGCTAATGGATTTTGTTCTCAAAAATTAATTTGGGGTACTCGACAAAACTGCACTGTGTACGCACATCCAATCAGAACCAACCCTCGCTTGTAGGGTTGAACTGAGGTAACGATAAGTGGCTGATTTCTGGAAACCCAGTCGAAATGTTCTCGTTAAAATTATATTGTGAGTTTTATAAGATTTAGTCTGGAATTATTTCAATGGTAATGTTAATACTGTCTTAACCTTATTTATATATTTTTTCATACATAAGCAGGAAAAGCTTTTTGTGGTTGCGGTCTTTTTGTTACATTTTATATGCTGCCTACACGTGGTTTAGAAAAATCTGTGAGAAAACAGTATGTGTTAAACATCTAGTATAAGGAGGTCAAGCACTGGGCAGAGACAAGTGGAAAGAGTTGCATCAGTTACACCGACAAGAGTTATTACTCTTAAATTTATGAGGCAGAAACATTATTTAACAACTAGCTGCACGTCGCGGTTTCACCCGCGTAGATTTAGTTTCATACTTCACGTTGCGGAACCTAAGTTACTCCTTGGAAAATTAGCTACCTGCCAGTGAAAGTTCCGTTAAAATCGGTTCAGTCGTTTCAGAGATTACCCGAAACAAACAGACAGACAGACATACAGACAGATAAAAAAAGTTAAAAAAATGTTTTTTTATATCAGTACCGTACATACTTTCATATGCATTTAGTGAAAAGCTATTATTTTGGAATTATTAAACAGACACTTCGAATTTATTTATCTGTAGAGATGTATAGATAGATAGAAGATGAAAATATTTTAGCTGCAAATTAAACTCTTCGCCTAATAATAAAATCCTTACGAAAATAACGATTGTTTTACTAAAAATGTGCATCCCTAACCGAACCCTTTCTCCCATAGAGGAAGGGCGACAAAACTTAGATCTCCGGGTTACAGGGTGAAGTGGCATTGTTTCACACCAGCCCCGGCTAACTTTTTAATTTATTAGTGCAAAGGGTTGCCAGTCGTAAAAATTACCTTTATTGTTTGTAACGACGTCTCGGCCTACGTGATAACAATATCTGTAGCATAATTCACTCCCATAAAAAAGGTAAAGTGTCAACCAGCCAGGGTATATTGAACTTCATTTCGTTAGCTATCGGGAGTAGTTGAGGGTCATTAAAAATGGTTGTTAGGTTAAAAAGGACGCCGCGTGTGGTTCGTCGTGATTCAAAGTCAAGTGTCCATTGTTACTATAAAGTTTATGTCCCGCTAAAGGTTGAGACAACGATTACAATAAGTAATGTAGGAACCTGTTTCTTTAAATTGAACATGATTTAAAGCACTGGGAATGTTCTTTACTGACATCTAAATGCGTCCTTAAACAATATGCACTCGTAAATTTCACATAGGATTGTAATAATAGCATAATAGTTGTTATAATACATTTCAGCCGTGGTGGCCGTGGGGTTTGTAGCAATGAGTTTTCCTAAAAGCTTATGCTCAGTGATGTTACCACGTGCTTTACGGTGAAGGAAAACATCGTGAGGAAGCCTGAGAAGTAATTCAAAGACGTATGCATAGCTTGAGACGGCAATAGACTCACCATCTGTCACGTTGGCATCTAATCCTCTTCGGTGAAATGTGGGTGTTGTTATTACATCACCTCTGTGTACCCCTTCGGGGAATACATTTAAAAATATGGTAGATTTATAAGCCAACTAAGTAAATATAGTTTGGTAGATTTTGCTTTCGTTCAAAAGAAAAACAATAAATTGAAACTTAATAAGAACGCGAGTTTGTGGAACCCTTGACAAAATAACAATCTATAACTTTTCCGCTAGCGAATTGAATGCGGTAACTTGGGCAAACTGAATTTTACTTGATATTCAAACGCGGTCTGTGAGAGGGGGACATTATCGACGTCGACACCACTCCAAGGCCCACTGTTGATTCTATCAAAAATCTACTTACAAATCTGGAACTACGGTTATATACCATTCATTTGATACCCGGACTCCAAATTGTAAGGAGTAAAATTATATCCATTTCTAAAAATTCTTTTAAATTTATCTCTTATAGAATGTTGAGATTGTTTGGATATATCGAAAGGATGAGTGAAAGGCGATAAACGAAGAAGTGAAGGAAGTGTATGAAGAGATGCATGAATGTGGATGAAGCGAAAGAAGTATGTTAGGATCTTAGCCCCATGGGATACAGGCGTGTTAAATACGTATGTGTGTTAAATTACATAATGACCTTCAAAAAAGTACCTCTGGAGTTGCAGGCACAAATAACTCAGGCACGACCAGCCTCACACCAAGAAGTGTGATTTACAAATTATCGGAATAGAATGTCACACACTCTTGAAAGAGACTAACTGTTGCGTATCGACCGAAGTGATCTTTTGAAACGAGAGTTTATATCGAGATTCATAGAAACGACATTCATATTAGTTTTGATATAAATAGCATCGAATTGAAATGTTATAACGAAAGTGCCCCGTCCCAAAACGTAAAATGTATTCGGAAAAAGGTTAGGTCGGTATTGTCGCTTATATTTTTATGCAAATGTTAGCGGTCCTGAGGCGAGCACTCAACAATATATCAATACATTCACTGTTTAATTTTGTTGTAACTGTACCATCGTGAACGTACGCCTACGAAGGGTCTACGAGGGTAGGCAGTGGTATCGCAACACTTCACAAAAATAATAAGGTGGTAATGGATGGCGGTCCATCGTCTTGATTGTTCTAGTCACTATACATAGGTATTAAATTTTTTCTCAGGTTTATTATGTAAGTTTCCTCGCGGTAAAGCTCGTGCTGGCTGTCATCAATTCACATTTTTTTAAGAAAACTCGTCGCTAGAACATGTTTACGATGGGATTTTAAAAATTGAGTTAACCACTTTTTTTGTAAAATAACTTAATAAAACAGACACATAATTTTTTTATTAATATATTACTAGCACGATGGATGGATTGTGTGAAAGATGATATGACTAGAATGGGAGTGAATACAGATATGACGGCTGATAGAGAGAAATGGAAGAGAAGAACACATTGTGCCGACCACAAATAACATGGGATGAGGGCAGGAGGATGATGATGATGATATTACTAGCACAATTACACAATTTATTTTGTAGAAAAGGCATTTAAATAATATCATAAAACAAAGTATATTAGCAAAATGAAAATACCTGATAACAAAGCGCCATAATAATACCCAAAAGCATAGAACGAAATTCGGGAACGAAATAAATTTAAAATTTCGTTGCCCCAAAAAAGTTTTCCCAATGGACAACCCATATTTTCAATTGTAAGAAAAACGTATGCAAATGTAAATGGTTCAAGCAACCATTGTAAGCTGACACCGATATAGGTTAGAAAATAACGAAATAACCGTTACTGCATTGGAGCAGTATAGCGTAGCTAGGTTTTTATTGCCTGGTTATAGTTAAAGAAGTTCCAGATATAAGATATGAATTATATTTCTCAAAATATCAGTCAGTTCTATTTTATCCGTTCCTAGAATGTTTGTTTATTGTATTATAATATGTGTAGTATTGATTGAGAGTTTCCGTTATTTGATAATCTAAGTTTGCCATAAAATCTTTGTAGATATTGAAATGACACTAGATTCTGCTTACGTCATCTTCTTTCTTATTACATACAAAATAATTAACATTAGTAGTAGGTATTTCAAGTAACTATATGCCAACACCAGGAAACAATTTCAAGCCTGTATGTACTATGTTTTTATATAAAATCAACTCGGACAAGCAGTACAATGAAGTAACAACGGAGTACAAAAGTAATAGTGAAACTGTAAGATTGCCCAATGCATTAAATTGGTCAAATGGCAGAGACGCACGTTCCATTGTGAAGCTAATTGTTGTAGATTTATTATTGGGGGACCAAACACCTGCCTGGTGATGCAATGCAGCTTGACGTCAGAGCAAAAGTTCGATTCACGAAGTTAAAAAACTAGCATTATTCACTACGAAGGCATGAAGAATGAAAAGTGATTGAAGAGAGAGTGAACTAACCAAAATTATAAAATTAATATTAACTAATAAGCTTATAAATATTAAAAATATGAACTCAGATTAATATATAACTTAGAAATATAACAGACAAGGTTTAAATTGTTCAAATTAGTAGCCAGAGCTGGCGATAATATAACTGTTTTGTGTACATTCTCGCAAATTTCACAGTAACCATGCCACTGTAAGCCAAAAAGGCATCCGACAATGCAGCATTTATTCATACAAACCTTTTTAGCAGAATTCCAGTTAACTCCACTCCCAACGCCCGCAGTGTCGCCAAACGCGTGAAATTATCCAACAATACTTAGTAATGATCCTTTACAACGAAATAAAAATAAATACACAAAACTGCACAGGATACTTTTTGTTGCTATACGATTTTGAGCTCTAGCATCATTAAAATAAGTTGTTTTGAAATTTGACAATGCTTTGTCAACTCTGTCGTTTGACAAAGTTGACTTGTGGTCGCAACTTGTTCTTTGGTTCTTATTTGCACGAGTTAAAACAGCAATTGCCTTGCACATTCCGGTAATTGATAGCAAATAATAAAATAGCCGGTTTCTCCACACCTTTCTTCATTACGATTTGTAATCCACAGGGGGCCTTAGACAATGATTTTCACCATTTTTGGGATACGGTGGATTGTATCGATTGTATCTAACAATAGTATATGTTTAGTTTATTGTATAATTGTACAAAACGCTGACTTCTGCTTAGTTCCAGTGTTTAGGTTTGTGGTGAAATGGTTTAAATGCGGGTGTCCCTACGGGAGGTGTTCTTAGCCCAAAACTGTTCCGTTTGTTTTTCCTTTTGTTTGTTCACAATAGCACTAACTTGTAATTGCTCGTTTTTGTAAAATGACTTCATGATTTGATTTATCTCTACGTCTTTTTTTGAATAGTTATTAGCATCATTATACTATTTTAACTATCTTACGACAAAACCATTTAATCATACTACTCAGTTGCTTACTACAGTAAGTTCTATATCACATTATGCTGAAACATGTAAGTTCTGTTATTGCAAACGTTAAATAATAAATGGAAAGCATTGATCAGATGATGTGTGGGAATATAGCTTTGAATCTTTCATCCACACAATACAGTAATTCATTTGATGTATATTTCATGTTTGAATGCCTCGTCGCGATTGGAATTATGCGTGTAAGGCATATTTATGCTACAGATCGTGATTTGTATGGGCTTCACATACTATCGATGAAAACTCTTAAGGGGTCACCTTTGCTCGATAATCGTTGCAAAATCTATTACTTTATTGAGTGTCTAATAATGTATAGTTTTTTTATCCTCATAACATGCCCCATTGTCAAAGGCCTCATGGAATTTGCTTGTTTAAGTACTTGACTCAACATAGGTCTGGAACAGACTTGAGACAATTTTAGGATATTTTTTCGTTCTTACTGTTCGGTATTAAAATTTATATACGTCACCGTAAATGTTGATTTATATAATGGAATGACAGTAATTCTTAGTGTCAATGGCATTGCAACTAGATGAAACACCCACACAAGTGTAAAGAAGTATGCGTGCGTGCATCGGCGACGCTTCGTCTGCCGAGCTCGCTCAGGAATGTGGTTCAGGGAGTGGTTCCTTTCAACCTTTACTTACTATTGGTTCCACTCGAATCCATATCGATTTCGACGAACGTGATAACATAATTGCAAAGATTTTGACTGGGAAAGATTTCGCTGGCTGATTGGTGACATAGAGGAGAGTTGCACAGGAAGATAAAAGATGAATGTTTTTAATAAACTGCTCTTTAAAATGATTAACACATTCGAAAATCTAAAATAGTTGATCAAGATATTGAACACATGACTAAAAGAAATATTTCAAGATTTACAAAAAACATTACCCTTTTCATCGAATATGCAGTGAGATCCAAACATGTAGTAGGTACTAACAAAACGTTGACCATACAAAATGGTCGATAAAATTATTCGTGAAGAGTAGATGTGATTCCCACCTGTTTAGTTATCCCGAAGCAGGTGCATGTGTTGTTTAAGTAAATATATCTTTGTTTTGATGATATTACACTCAGAGATATTCGGGGTGAATAAACCAACATACAGTTGATACTGAATAAACGTGGATGACTTGATGAAACGGAGGACTTTAGATAATATAAGTTTAACCATTAAAAGTTTTATCAAATGTATTTTAAATAATATGGTACTGATTACTTATCATTTAGACCTTTAGTAAGAAATAAATGAATTAGGTTATTAAATGTCCAAGAATTATTTTGTAAATTAAGATTATTTCGCATCACGGTTACAAGAAGAGATAAAATACATATTTTTTTTTTTCCATCTTCAAATGTTTTTTTCCGCAGTATTTACGAGTCTTGCGCTGAATGTGCATAGGCCGTAGTTCTATAACGGCTCTCTCATTCCCTAAACCATATATACTAAGATTCCCACACTTTTCTCAATAAAATAATAATACTCTCACATTTTAAGCTCTTCCCAGAATAAATTGTGTATTTAGTCAGATCATGTCACATAATGCTTATGATCAAAGTGGCGTATTGGGATCAGAATGCCGTGTTTGTATGTTTGGTGAAGTTTTGTGACTATATTCCACGTTACTACCTTAATCTTCACTTGCATCGTTTGAATTGCTTAACTAGTTGGAGTTCCGTGTCTTGATTCTTCATTAATTTCAAATTCCATTCGTACTTTTAAGCTTAAAAAGACTCTTAGTTAAACAGTTGCCTAATATTTTTGAATCTATCATTGATTTTATGCATAGCAGCGAAAGAAAACAACGTGAGTAAGGGCCTGAGGGCCTAGTGCGAGTTTTTCAATGCCACCGTCACAAGTCACCTCGCTGACGTAAACGCAGATTAGTAAAGGATTGAAACAGCTCCATCTGTCGGCCCATAGGTGGCACTATTTTGATTCCATACAAATCTGCATTTACGTCGACACGATGACTTGTGACGGGGATTTTAAGAAAACTCGCACTAGGCACTCTGAGCTTCGCGCACAAAGTTAATGACGTTTATAATGGAATTATACTTAAATTCACTTCTTATTTACGGCTTCTACGGGGCTACCAATTATTTTCAAATTTTTTGCATCTAAAGTTTGAACACCTGAATGATTCCACATTCGGCAACCGTTAAACTCGGAATGCCTAAAATAAAATTAGTGTCTACGGAACCCAATCTCTAAGAGCCGAAAAGGCGTATTACGGCCCTTTGACAATGAAAGGCTCTTGCTCACTTCCTCACTAACAGAATAGGTTATGATCATCATCCCACACGTACCAAAGAGTCGAATAATATCATTATTATGTGAACCACTATGTACAAACATATCAGATTGACCTCAAACCATATAAATACAGTAAAATCAACCTTATAACTAGGGCGTAAAGTTCTAAAGACGTGAATTTTAAGGAATGATTAAACTGTGGTGTTAGAGTACACTTTTAAATCTCTTTGTGACTTGATCACCGCCCAAAGCACGACAATGGGTATTCAGCCTTAGTCGATATAAACCTTTGGAAAAAAGTAAAAAAGTTCGTCTACATGTTTGTATATCGTTTGGTAATTCTCAATATTGTGGATCTGAAGCAGCCATGTTTGATTGTGTATGGAAATAATTTCATAGTTGGTGATTTCGAGTGCCAGTCGCCAACAATTCATTGACCATTGAATTTGCTCTTCGTTTATTGTAAAGATGATACACTTTATGGTAAAGTATACCGACATTTTGTAAAACATGCCAAATAATAATGTTTTCCAATTCCATTCTCAAAATGATCTATGCGCCTAGTAACATTCTCTCGTGACATAAATCAGACACGTGACATATGTCATTCCCATTTTGTATCGTTTCTATAAGCGAAGCGCTAGGATGATGTTAATTTCTTTACAGGGACTTACGGCCCTGTACTAATGATGACACACACCTTCCATTGGCAAAAGCTTCATTTAGTTGAGAATCGATAGACAATATGCGATTAGTGCCAACCATTTTTATCAACTGCTCTATTAGTTTCATTACACTCTTGAAAAGAAACAAACGTCTTATCTGCTAAAAAAGCAATTCTTCTATTGCATATTTTGCTTAGTAATGTCACCGATAAAATATTTGAAAAGAACAAAATATGTGCCTCTTTTGACGTCACAAATGATTGTTTTGGAAATAAAATCGATTGTCATTCGATATTATCGTCTTCATCTCACGATTCTTGTACTGAGATTAGAGTTGCGATCGAGACGCAAAATATTTACGAAAATCACACAAAGATCTGAATCGAGCGGCGATACATTTGATCTTTGTTAAACTGAAGTTACATTGGAAATGTTTAAGAAATAATACGGTTTTGAAATGTATTAAACTATTGGTACTGTTTTTTTTATAATTTTTCGCTTTATAACATGCTTTCTTTATAAAATGATAAGCTGCATTGTTGGATTTATTGACGAAATTGGAAAATCAAAGCAAATATATTCTAGTTTGGAAAATTGTTACAAAAATAAAATGATACGTTTATTTGTGTATTTTAGTTTCACATCTACCATTTTTTTTTTTATTTAGACGGTTTTAGTTTCAAACCTACCTATTTTTTTATATTTATGTACATACTATTCACCCTACAGAATGTTCTGTGACTTCTGTGAGAAGTCCATTTCCAACTTGTCAGATTTAGTTCCCTGCACTCTACAATATTGACGTTAATAGAATCTAAAAATCTCTTTCTAAAAGTTCCTGATCACAATTTTTTAAGCAAAATTTCACCTCAACATCACCTTAAATAACAATATGTATAAGTTACAATGTTTGTATCGCATCAAAGGAGCTGCACCTTAACATATCCGTGATAGCATTGATAAGGGGTACGTTTAAGATTCACTTATTGTTCCCGATCTGACCGCTTTTAAGATGACGCCGATAACAACGGCTGATGTTGACAAAGAGCTGCGGCCGACTTGCGTTTGTCATAATTTAGGGGTCCTTTTAACTAAACTAAAAAAGAAACAAAATATCAAATGGGTCAATTATTGTTTACCATATAAGAATGTGTTGTATATAGAAAATTTCGACCGTAGGCTATGGTTTAGTGCTAACACTTTTATGAATGACTATACAAAATGTATTCGTTCTCATTTTGAAAATGCTTATAGTGTAAGTTTTAAATTAAGAAAGGTTTGTGTGTAACTGACAAATATGATTTCTAATAGTTAAACATCGAGTCATATAATTATTGAAAAAAAAAAATTATAATCGATACATCTTATATACATACAGATAAATAAAATTGAAGTGCCTGTTTGTAATACCAGAATAACAGCTTTTCACTTAATGCATATGAAAGTATATATGCTACTGACACTAAAAATCAAGTTGTAAAATTTTTCTCTGTTTGTTCCGAGTAATCTCAGAAACGGCTCGACGGATTTTAACGGGACTTATGTCAAGACATATGTCACGTGACTGATTTACGTCATTACCATACATTTTGTATCGTTTCTATTGGCGCAAACTCGATAGATTGTAACTTTGTCTAGCTACAGGGCCCGTAGACTACCGACCTACCGACCAGAAAGCGCATTTCCATTAAAAACAATTTGTACGGAATCCTTGAATCATAACACCCTTTAGCACTTGTCGCTTTTTACCTTTGTCTTTGCCGCCATTACGCCGTGTCGGAATAATAAGTTGTATTTTATTTATATTATTTATTAGTTACCGTCACTTTGTTGTTAGATCTTGCCCGTCGCGTGATTTATATTACCTTTGTTTCGGACTTGTAAAACGGGTGACGGCATTGTTTAAAACAAACGCGGAATCATTTGTCAGACCACAATTGGATAAATTAGCCGTGGAAATCCATATGTATACAGATAAATAAAATTGAAGTGTCTGTTTGTTATTCCAAAATAACAACTTTGCACTGAATGCACAAGAGTATATACGGTACTGATATAAAAAATACAATTCGTGAAGTTTGTCTGTCTGTTTGTTCCGGGTAAACTATGAAACGGCTGGACCGATTCTAACGGGACTTACACGGTACCTTAAAAGGCTCCGCTAAAACCGCTGATGGTAGGTTTGTAGGTAGGAAGGTAATGTTTTTTTTAAATAGAAGTCTAAGTTGTATAATTAGCTATCCGCCAGTGAAAGTTCCGTTTAAATCTGTCCAACCGTTACTGAGATTAGCCGGAACAAACAGACAGAGAGACATTTTTCCAGGTATTTTTTACCCTTTGCTGATAATTCGGTACGTAATTAATTGAATAACAAAACTTAAATTGTATTCATATAATTTTATAATTACAATTTAACGCTTTCAAAGAAGCCAAATCATTTATGAGATTACCAGAAATGCCATAATCCGCAGCTCGAACACACTTGTGTTATAAATCGATTGTCTGCTAACATCAAAACGACAACCCATCTCAAGTTAATCCCGCAAAACAAACCGCGAAATGACCTTCGCTAATAACTAATTTACATTATATTTTATAATAAACTAGCTGTGCCCCACGGTTTCACCCGCGTAGATTTAGTTTCATCCTTATTGTCGCGGAACCCTAATATTTTTGATAAATAAAATTAGCCTAAGTTACTCCTTGATATATCAGCTACCTGCCAGTGAAAGTCCCGTTTAAATCGGTCCAGCCATTACAGAGATTACACGGAACAAACAGACAGACAGACAGGCAGACAGAGAAAAAAATTAAAACTTGGTTTATTTGTGTCTGTAGCGTGTATACTTTCATACGCATTCAGTAAAAAGCTATTATTTTGGAATTACAAACAGACACTTCAATTTTATTTATCTGTATAGATAAAGCAAATTCTGAGAGTCGTGAAATTTATGACATTAAAATTCTTTATGACAGGTACATTTTTTATTTGAACACCCTTATTATGGATCTTAAAGGTATTTTTGACTTGAGGCCTTGCACGATGATAGTTGTCCAAGCTAAAAGCAAATTTAACTAACAACCGCTACATCAAAAACAGTTGTACCAAATTATGGTGTCAAACGGTAAATTTAGCTGTCAGTGTCATTTTTGTATGTAAAAAAACAGCTTCCTCCAGTTTTTGAAGTCGGTTAAAAAGTTGTAACTTTTTTAAATCAGGAAATCATGGGCCTTTAAAATAAATATTTAAAGTCATGACGTCATCTCACAGTATAAAAAATAGTGCAGTATTTTTTTTGTGTGATCAGTACTTTCATTTTTTACAGCCAAAGACACACCCATGCTAAGTTTACTAAGTAAATAGTTGAGTACTCGCTTCGCTATTGGCCAATGGACAACGTTTAGCGCCCACAGGGTATCCTATACCCTGTGTGACTTTCATTAAATGTAATATTGATATGATTATAAAATATGCACCATCCCAGATATCCCCGAAGAGGTAAGCAGAGGTGTTTTAATAACAACACCCACATTTCACCAATCATGATTAAGTACCAACGTGACAGATGGTGAGTCCATCGCCGTCTCAGGCACTATACGTACGTCTTTGAATTACTTCTTCACGATGTTTCTCTTTACCGTAAAGCAAAACTACTTAATATAAGTTTTTGAAAAACTGATTGGTGCAGGTCGCTGCGATTTGAACTTGTGTCTGTTTGCATGCTACGCAACCGACTTCTCTAGCCAGCCACCACCACGGCTCAATGATATGATAATAATTTAAACTGTTACGGTTCGAATTCTGTACCTTGAATATGTGAAATCGAATAAGTTCTAAGTGGGCTTCTTTATTTTGGTTTCTGTGACTACTACACAAAAATTACCCATTTGACCCCATACCCACACAATCAAAGTAGCTTGCCAGAGTCTAGTTATTTGATACAATCATATAATCGTTTCGATTTAATATAATGTCGGAATAGGACTTAAATGCTCATTTTAAAATGTGTCAAGGAATCCCAGGAATGTCCGCCGGAGTGATCTCAAATCGTTAACGATTAATTTTTATATATTAAAGGTTTACAAGTCAAAATAAAACTGCGGTTTCAACCCATCGTGGCAGGTATTAAGGCATTCGATGTGGTTTATGTATGGCAGGTATATTTCGGGGTTCTTACTAATAGTGATACCGTATACCTATACAGATTTGTTAGTGAATTTAACGTGTACCTAATCTATACATCTATATCCATACAGATAAATAAAATTGAAGTGTCTGTTTATAATTCCGAAATAACAGCTTTTCACTAAATGCATATGAAAACTATTCACGCTACTGACACAGAAAAACCAAATTTTAAAGTTTTGTCTTAAAGACAAGAAGTGTGTGAAGAGATTTTACAAGACTAGCTACGAGCGAGTATTCCGTAAGGTTTATCAGCGACGCACTCGGCGTCGAGTGACAGATTCAAACATACGAAATTGAACTTAATCTTCTACGTTTTGTGTACTAGAGGAGTTCTCTTTTCAGATAGGTACTTTACGTTTCGAGTATGTATACTAATATTATCAAGAGGAAAGATTTGTATGTAAGTATGTTTGTAACGAATTGCCTAAAAAAGTACTGACCGATTTTTAAAAAACATTCACCATTAGAATGCTGCATTATCACTGATTAATATAGGCTATATTTTATCCCCGTACTCCTACGGGAACAGGAACTACGCGGGTGAAACCTCGTGACGTCCGCTAGCGATATAATAATGTTGGTAGCGAGACAAGAGTACCCCATACCTATTAGTGAGGGTCACACAATAATATCGGACCGCTGTTACTAAAATCACACATACTAATTGGTGATCCATTAAACAATAAATGCGCTATAATGTATACGGAATATCGTGTGATATCCCTCTTTAATTAAAACACTTTATAGTGTTGTAAACTTGTCTGAATGATATATTATTGATTTGAAGTGTAAGAGCTTGATGTTAGAACCCATTCGTTTTTCCAATGTAATGTTAGATGAGACTAATTATCATGGTTTTATATATTTTAACGAAAGAACGGAGAGGATTTTTTCATTACGAAAGTTTGACCCATCTTACAAATGTTTTTATTAAGACTAACTAATGAGACGACAATTTTCGATTGACATTTCATTGATTTAATCTGTAGTGCCTAAAATTTTTTTCTATAGAATTAGATTATTTTAATAAACCCCAATACTATACGAACTACATTCGCTTACCCCAAGCGCTATTGCGGAACACGGGATCCTGTTGGATCTCCTGGTCAGGAAAATTGTTATTGGATTTTTCCATCTGTAATTTCCCAATAGTATCCTGGAATCAGTACCCTGCTAATAATAATAAACTTGCCCCTATTACTTGGGAATTCAATTCAACATATATTAACATTTGATTAGACTTCTTTTACAAAATACTTTCAAATCGTCTAAAATACATAAAAAAATACACAGTATTATAATTGTTACCACCGGGTTTGGAAGATTGCTTTCACAGTATCTGTCATGAATATAATCTCTACCTACCCCTTCGGATGTTTTTTTTATCGTATCTTCCCGCTGAGTGACCGAGGCCGACCTAGGAACGTATAAAACTTTTTTTTTTTTTTTGCGAAATTATCAATACGTCGGTGTCTAACACTTTCTATCAAGCAGTTCAACTACCTTTGTTTAACTTCCTTGATTTAATTAATTCTTACCACTTCTCCACCAAACATAAAGCCATCACAAGCCCCCAGTAGCTGATCATTAAGAGCCTGCAAGCCTACAACACCAGTTTAATTGGTAGCCATATATCAACCGTCCGTCCGTCTGTCCGCCCGAACGGTTTTACAGTCCGCACAGTAGCTATAATAAACTTGTAAGATATTCCTTATACATTAGGCAGTAAACACGTTTTATTCGTTTTGTATACAAATATTGTTTACCTGATTTATGTATTAGTTTACAATCAGGATGCGAACGGGTCTGCAGCTGTGATGAAATGTCATGATATAAATGTGTTGGCATAAGAGTGTCATAATGAAGGTATTTCATAGCTTCCACGTCCTAGCCAAAGCTACCTAATGTTAAAATGAAAGCTTTAAGAAGAATTCTAATCTAAGTGGACCTACCGACGTGTCTTATCTGTAAGCTGAACTCAAAAGTGACCAATGTGGAAATCTTACGGTCAAGAACGCAAACTTATGCAGATCATCACGTTGCTTATCTCGAGATATACGAGCTGCTCTAACTCATCATGATGGTCAAATTAGACGGCAGACGAGGAGTTGGCCGCAAAAAGACATGTGTCACGTGCCTCATTTATGTACTATCATACGTTTTGTATCGTTTCTATTAGCGAAAGCGCGAGAGAATGTAACTTTGTCCAGGCCTACTTGTCAGTTAGGAAAGTCAAATAAATTTGTAGATAGTCCATCGTACTTTGTAATAAATCTTACCGATAGATATAATACATACTTATGAAATCCAGCAAGATATTCAAGAAGGTAAAAACCATACGTAAAAAGTAACCCGTCACTATCCGACTTAAAATCTCCCGTTATGCAATAATGCAAATCACAAATCACATCGGTCCGATTCAATGAACCAAAGAGCGCATATGTATACGTGTTTATAACATTAGTAAGCGTCTCAAAGTCTTATTAACAATTGGAGTGGCTTTTTAAATGCAATATCAAGATGTCCAAATTAAACCGAGTCAGTTGTTTGAGGCGCGCTATAAAGCCGGGAGCACATCAGCGATAATGGTCTACTTTGCGACACAATGACTTATTATAGATAACATCTTATTCAATTAACATTCCGAAAGGCTTCCGGCAGTGACGCAAATGTCATTTCATGACAACCACCTACTTGTGGCGTGAGAAAAGTAAGGCGAGGAAAGAACGGAAGAAAATTTATATTCCCTTTCTTGGAGGGGACAGGAATCGACTAAAATCCCGGTCAAGAGCGAGTCAGACATGGGAACTGAGGGTTGTGTATAAAAAAAGAATTAAAACTTTCAGAGATCATTTTTGAAGGGAACGAACAAGAGCCAGTCGGTCTCGTGTACCGTGATTTTGCCATATTCTTGGCTTGAAGACTCATCATTCTAAGTTAGCAGGAAGTAATCTTTGAGTATTAATTCCTTGCGAGTGTCAAAATATGCTTCATAATAAACGACCGTATCTGTTACTTGCATTAAAGTTTTTTTATTCATAGCTCCAGGGGTCTGAGAATAACGTCTTGACAGACAGACGGATGAACATCGAAATTATTCTGTTAGGTTTCTTTGTTTATTTCATGTCTCTGTATCAAGGCATTGGTAATATACCCTAATACAATAACTTTACCAAAATAAATCTGCTTATAAATAACTCGCTTCTGCAAATTGGGTCTCAAAGAAAAAAATAAATAATGTCGCTTCGATTTCTTTTCAGTATTAATCATAATACAAGGTCGTATACAAATTAAATTAACGCGAAGAATCGCTTTTTATTAAAAATACGGCCACTGGTTTGTAAGTCATTTTATGCACATTATATAACCCTTATTGGTAGGTGAATAAGGTTGGATTTTGTGTAAACTGATGATGGTAGTGTGGTCGTGGTTATGAGGTGTCAACGGATGTAAGTTGTTTTGTTTTTAAATATGATAAGAGATTTATTTCCCGCTGAGCTATCAAGGTGCGGCTTATACTGACATTTATGATGCGCCATCCGTAAAATGTGGTCCCGGACGGTAATTAAATGAACGGAATATTAAAAAGAATTCCATCCAAATACATACAATACAGAAGAGATATTAGAATATGTTTAGAGCTGGGGGCCTACTCGCTTTCTCCGAAAAACGAGGCTTCGGCCGAAAGTTCGCAAATTTCCTACCACGGTTATTATTCGTTCTAAAATTACGTCCGAACGTGGTCCGCTAGAAAATTATTTGATGTTTATATTTTCTAAACCAACTTTAATTAAATTATTAGATGAAGAAAAATTTGAGTATGATAAAAACAAAGCGATAATGAAACTACGTTTAATTTTCGTTCGTTCACGAAGTTTCGTTTTCGGAGAAAGAGAGTAGACCCCCTGTAGCGAACCGTATGTAGTCGGTACTGATAACGGGTGCGCCATCTAGTACCGAATAAAGAAACGTTACGCGAATGCATTTCATTACTCTTTATTTTCGTATTATGGGTACCTACACGTATACTAACGACTCGATTCGTTGCTCCAACATTACATAGTATGCTATGAGGTATAAGGGCTTGTAGACCAAGTAACATTATCCTCACGCTAGTAGAAACGATACAAAATGTACGGGAATGACATATGTCAAGTGACTGATTTATGTCATTTACATAAATTTTTTATCGTTTCTATTTGCGCAAGCGCGAGAGTATTGCCAGGCCAACTTAAGTAACGTCACGATACGAAAGTAACTAGTGCTAATTGCTATAGTAACGAATGCAGTAGCAGCCCGGAGTCGGTATTTGGCTCGGCCCCTATTACGAGGGCCTAAAATATAACAGGTGAATTACGTGTGTACAATAAGTGTACTGCCTACTCCTTCGGGAAATACAGTCCTGAGCACATAAATGTAATAAATAATGTAACTCTGTGCCAACATAGAAAGTCAGATAACCCCACAATTAGGTAGCCCAGCCCCTAACTGCTACTGTTTCTGAAAAATTACGTCACCACTTTAAAGCATCCCGCTAATATGTATCTGTCTGCTGT
This sequence comes from Watsonalla cultraria, assembly GCA_964035505.1. NCBI lineage: Eukaryota > Metazoa > Arthropoda > Insecta > Lepidoptera > Drepanidae > Watsonalla > Watsonalla cultraria. The sequence continues at coordinate 1,220,998 of OZ037713.1, forward strand.
AATGTATACCTCTAACCGCACAATTATGGGGCCTTCAGAATCTCACTTTGATTTTAGGCATTTATATAAAGCTATATTCACACTTTGCAGATGGCTCTAAAGAAACCTCAAAATTTTTGACACTCAGTCGAATGTAAAATCGAATAGCATAAATTTAAGCGATCAAGAACAGTAAAGCTCTAGAAAATTGCCCACGTTATCTATACTTACAGATAAATAAAATTGAAGTGTCTGTTTGTAATTCCAATTTAACAGATTTCCAGTTAAAACATGAAATTAAAGTATCTACGGTTTAAAAAACATTTTTAATTTATTTCTCTGTCTGCTTGTCTGTTAGTTCTGGGTAATCTCTGAAATGGCTAGACCGATTTGAACAAGACAGATATAGATTCTTTGGCAGATAGCTGATGTTGCAAGGAGTATTTAGTCTACTTTTATGTTTTTCTTCTCTTATCCGCTAAATAAAGCCTCCCATGTAATTCAAGCTATGCGGATGAAACCGCGGGTCAAAGCTAGTTTTAAATAACAATCTTATTAACACCCAAATAACTATATTTTACCAATATTATCATATGTAGAGGATATTACGGAGCAGCGGTCAGTATAGGCATGTCCTTAGGCGCGATACACACGCAGCGGGGCGCCCGCCGCCACTACGCTCGCATAAATTTGACATTTGTCACGGCATTAACACTCGAAAAAGGGTTTTTATCATGTCACCCTCGTATCCGGTAATCGGGAGGCCATATGAATATTTCTTTTTAAAATCTTTTGTCGTTTGCCGTGGATAATGCCTTATAAACGGTGCGGTTCGGAGATAGCGAATTATTGTGGCTTTAAAAGAAGTGTATTAATTTTTCGTTCTATTTGACTTGTAGGTAAATAGGATATTACTCCAGACAAATAAATGATGATCAATCAATATTTTAAGCTACGATAATAAGTCCAATATGTTTGCTTAGCAGTTTTATATATCACTTTTAAAATTATTGAGGACAATAAGATAACAGGCAATTTAGTAAAGAATGGTAATATTTCACTAATGGGCTTTCATACAATGTTTGATTTATAGAAATCGCGTAAACACGACTATTAGACACCATCTGCACAACAAGACCAATCAAATTTCCACGCCACCGAGCACAAAGCATAGGACAATCGCAATAAATACACGCGTTAAAAATCGAAAAACGAAAAAAGCTAGTATTCGAGTAAAAGATCGATTGTTGTGCAAACTTGTGATTCGATTCGGTTAAATGGGGCGGCATTAAACTGGCTGGCGTTTTGTGCCGCGCATGTGAACCGTGCTTAATGATTTAGAAGCAATACTATTTTGCAAGGTTCGTGCAATTTTGTGCTTTGTTTGGTAATTGTAGAGATTGTATTTCCCTGGCAAGGTTTTTTTCTGTAAACTACTCATATAATAGCCAAATTGTGGAATACATTCCGGTATGCAAGGGTTCAGTACTATTTCAGAATTCAAAACGTTTTCTACAGGCACTCTTACCTCTGCGTAATTATGTAGTCCTACCGTTTTATGTATAGCGGTCTTTTTATATACATTATGCTGTTCAAGAAGATACCAATGAATGTATACAAAATATAATTATTCTCCGTTTTTTGACACTAAAAAGTACTTTGGAAAATTGTCTTACTTGGTACCTTCTAATCTTTTTTGAAGTACCGTTAGTACTTTTATAAAATAAGAGTTTGTTTCGATGTTAAGATATTTGTTACTCTTGTAAGTATATCATGCAGAACACCCGCATTAACCTATAAGGTCTCTCAGCGTCGAACTCGACGTCGAGCGTTCTAATCATAGGAAATAAAAACATAATAAGATAAAGTTCAATTTCCTATCTTTGAAACCGACACTTGACCTGGAGTGCGACGCTGGGAAACCTTATAGCATAACGCGGATTTTGGCGATTTTTTTTGTTAATATAGCGAATGCATTAGAACAGAACAGACTATAATATAAGGACATAGCCCGCACACGGGTACTATGCAATATAATTTTACAACAAGGGAACCCTACAAATATGAAATCCATAACTTCACATTAACCTGATTCGTATTTTTTCACACAAATACGTCGGCATTGTATTTGAGCGGCTTCTTTGCGCAAACCAAGTGATGCGCACGAGTGTGTTCCAATGATCTGTTTTGAATGTAATGGTATCAGGATATGATACGGTATTTCCGTTCTATGGGAATTATAACCGGCTCTTTTAATGTGAATTATTATAATTGTTTACTTCCTCTTTATATGTTTGTAGCGAGTATCTTGCTTTGATTTTTTTTTTGGATAAAAATTGCTTTAATCCTCTTGTTCGTTTACTTTTTATAAACTTTTGAAGAGTTTTTGAGGTTGTCATAATGTGAGTGGTGAATGGAAAGAATAAATTAAAAAAAAAATCTATAAATTATTTCCTAACTATAATAATGAGGATAAAATTGTGTGTAAGTATGTTTGTAACGGATTGTCTCCAAAAGTACAGGATCGATTAAAAAACAATTTTCACCCTTTGAATGCTACATGGAGCGGTTTTAATTACTAAAAGAACCCAAACAAAAGTAAAACACAAATAAAACCGACTATTAAGAAATTTCAAAACACCCTTTTATTAAGATACGATCTATTTTACTACACAGGATGCTGCTCAAATATACTACTTTGTTATCTATACATCTATGCAGATAAATATAATTGAAGTGTCTGTTTGTAATTCCAAAATAGTAGCTTTTTAGTAAATGTTTAAAATTATCTGAAAATATATACGATACTGACATTAAAAACCAAATTTAAAAAAAAATCGCTGTCTGTCAGTTTGTTCCGGGTAATCTCTGAAACGGCTGGACCGATTTTAACGAGACTTAGGCGAAATTTAAGAGCGCCATGGACTCGCAATTTTGTCGTCTGTATTGTTATACCTTAGCCTACCCCCATAGCTTACCATTCTACTTTTCAGTTAGGTTCATAGACAAGAAACCATACCATTGATCTCTCCAAATGCGACGCGCAGATGTGGCAAACCGAGAAAAAGGTGGCAGGATGAACTCAACGCCTTCCTGAAAAACTGTCCTGAATAAGGCCTGGATCGGAAGGGATGGAAATAGGGAAGAGAGGCCTTTGCCCTGCAGAGGAACACATCGGTCTCTATTAAAATAGGGTGGTTGTAAATTCATTTTGCAAAACATCACACATTTCAGCGTCACTACACCCATTTTTTACTTCAGTACGCTATTTTGCATCAAAATAGTTCTAATTAATAATGGAATTTAACAACACACTGTAAATTATCTATGTATTATTAGTAAATTAATCAAACGGAATGCGCCGCGGCTCGTCCTCATAGCTACAAAAAAGAAACATATGTAGCTGACGAATAAGAACAAAATAACATTAAGTAGACAGCGAAAAAAATTCATTGAGTAAGCCTTTGGTTTGGACACCTCTAAAGTTTTTAAAAAACGACCTAAATCAAAAATACAGTTACTGCAAAACAAACTCTATATCCTTTTGTCTTGAGTCTTAATTCCCGTGAAGATGGCTTGAGAGATGTATATAGAAATGTAATAAGCGGCAATGCCAAGGAGGTTCGCCTTTGTACACCTGTTAAAAAAAGAACAGATCGTTAAATCCTTTACATATTTTTGTAACGCATTCTTCACTCGGAACGCATTCTTTGTGTTTATTTTAAAAATGGTCTCCAAGAGGGGGTGATGAATAACGTTAGAAATTTGATTAAAATGACGCGGCAGTTCCGACAATAGACTGCTTCTGAACGCAACCATTGGACAATGCCAGTTTCAATCTATTCAGTAGAAGAAAGGTATACTCTTTCCTTTAATTTTATTACGTCATAAATGCGAATTGCCAATTTATCATCTTTGGCAATCGTTACAGGTCAGTCGGAGGCCTAAAAATTATCTGTCAACTGGTTTAACCCAGATCACAGATTTTCCTCCTAAAATGGGGTTGCGAAGGTCAGATGGCAGTCGCTTCGTATAAAAATCATGTGATCAGCCACATCGGGTTGAATCAAGTGCCGACCCCAACAATGTATGGGATAAGGCCAGGGAGATGATGATAAATGCGAAGGGAGAATGAGGAATTATAGATCATACAAGCTTTTCCAATAAGATGGCAAACGCTAAGCTGTTAGATGTTCCACAGAACACTTCAGCTATTCTATATGTTTCTTCATTCAATGCTTTCTATGCAGCCTGTGTGACGTCACTATTATATTTATAAAAACTTATTAATAAAGGCATTCGGATCTCGCATAATCACGTAGCAAACCAACTAAGGCTCTGCAAAATTACAGTATTGCGCGGAGGAAATACTGCTCTAAAGCCCTAGACTTACATTCCACTTTTAAATCACCCACAAACATCAATATCTTCGTAGATACGAGTATGTGAATGTAATAACTTGGTTATGTCACCCAATGCACACTACTACACAATACCAGAGGTATCACGCACCTGTTTTTGACCCAACAACAATATCTTCACATGCTTCTTCTTCAAGAAGCTTACTTAGACGTCTTCACGTCTAAGTAAACTCTGCCGGTCTTGATTTAGAAGAGTTCGTGCCAAGCCAAGTAGTTGAATGAGTGACCGTCCGAGTTCTCTCCGTGACTCTAAGAGCACGTTAAGCCGTCGGTCCCGGTTGTTAATTTAACATCTTTGGCAATCGTTATAAGTCAATCGGAGGCCTAAGAGAGTCTGACAACTGGTTTAATCCAGATTACCGATTTTCCTCGTAAAAAGGATTACGAAGGTCAGATGGCAGTCCCTTGGTATAAAAATTAGTGGTGACCCCAACAGTGTATGGGATGTGGCCAGGGAGATTCACGGAGACTCACGCCTGTATTCCCTGAGAGTGTAGGCAGAGGAGTTATAATCACAACACAAACTTTTCACCGAAGATGATTAAGTGCCAACGATGATGATATTTTATGATTCACCAAGGCAGTTGTACCAAAACTGTATTAAGGATTATTTAAAAACACATTGCATCTTAGAGTTCAGTTAGAAAGCCACAAGTGCCGGCGCGGGCGTCGTCGTGTCTGCATCGTAAACAGGTTCCAAGCGCGAGCGGTTACTATTGATCATTTTTTGTACTACAATTGACTTTGATGTTTTTAGATAAAAATATTAAGATGACTCATCACCGGCTTCAATTTTTGTGTCAAGCGACTATCAATTTTGACCCTCGAATTAATATTAATCACATCATACGCACGTTGTTTGAATGCAATGTTGTGGATTTTTTGGTCCCGCTTTTGAGGCATTTTGTTTATATTTACCTTTTCTACACTCAGATAGTATAAGAATATCTATACATCTATACAGATTAATAAAATTGAAGTGTCTGTTTGTAATTCCAAAATAACAGCTTTTCACTAAATGCATATGAAAGTATACACGCTACTGACACTAAAAAACCAAGTTTAAAAATGTTTTCTCTGTCTGCATGTCTGTCTTTCTGTTTGCACCGGGTAATCTCTGAAACGGCTGGACCGATTTTAACGGGACTTTAACTGGCAGGTTGTTTCAAGGAGTAACTTTTTATTAAAAATATTAGGGTTCCACGAAAATAAGGATGAAACAAAATCTACGCGGGTGACACCGCGGGGCACAGGTAGTTGTTTATATGTCTAGTGATTTATGTAATTTCCATACATTTTGTATCGTTTATATTAGCGCAAGCGCGAGAGAATGTTCCTTTGTCTAGGCCTACAGTACTGAAATAAACAATGCATTTCTTAATCAATAAGGCACGTTATTAGATTTCTGTTTATCATGCTCTATTATTGCACTGCCTTCTGTTCAAATTAAAATGAACGAGTACACTTCGTCACTCAAAAACGTTGAAAAAATCAAATTAAAATACCGTATAAACAGTGGATAATTACGTGGTGGATCCGGACAGAACTAACAGATTTGAGGTCGACAATTTAGTACTCGAACGCCGAATTTAAATAACATGTCTTTCATCACATGGTCGCTAAACGGTTAAGTTATCCCTATTACCTGCTAGATAAGGTTTACTTTTGCATACCCAGTTAGTTTTGGTTAACGTTGTTTGCCACTGTATATGTCAAGACTTTTTCTTTTAAAGTAAGACCATTAAACTGTAATGAGTGGTCTAAGAAGTGGTCTTTTGTACGACCACGTGCCACTCGGTAGAGTTGTTACTATTTATCGATAAGTTCGGTGTATTAGTGTGCAGGATTGGAAAAGACCAGAATAAAATAATAGTTTAAAAAAACTAAAAAAACACGCTTTCATAAAAAATCCAAGTAAAAATCAGAAAATAAAATTTAATAAATTTGGATAAAGAATATTGTAAATTAGAAATGAATGTACATTTTTGTAAAAAAGCGTGGGGTGCATAGTGTTAATAATAATAAACATTTTATTGACAGATAATGAGTAGAAGAATCATCACTTTGATAATATAATATCTTAAAAAGCGCATTGAATACACCCCACGCTTTTTTTACAAAAATGTACATTTATTTCTAATTTACAATATTCTTTATCCAAATTTATTAAATTTTATTTTCTGATTTTTAGTTGGATTTTTTATGAAAGCGTGTTTTTTTTAGTTTATTTAAACTATTATTTATTTTTCATTTTTTAGTTAAATTTTTTAAACTATATATTATTTAGTTCGATTGGCTAACTATCAACCGCCCTCAATACCACAAACCGCCCGCACTAGCTCTATCTCTCTTACTCGCATGCAAAGGATGCGGAAAGAAATTAATTAATCCTGGCGAATCTAATTAGGATAATCGGATGCTTCGATCGGATTATTGCATTGTCATCGACTTTTGACAGGTGTGCAAAGTTTGAATTAAATCTGATCGTACAAAGTAGGACAAAATCGAGCTCAAAGGGGTCGGTTACATACATACATACAGGTGAAGCTAATAAAAGCGTGTTAAAAAAATAACACATATTATGGTAATCAAACGTTTTTTTATGATTCAAAATTGAAATATGCATAATTTTGAAATTTTTAATAGTTACTAAGTTTCTCGCTGAATTCTCCTCGCTAAACTTTCGGAATCCGGATTTTTATATAACCATTAATGTTTTTTGATAAAAGTTGCCTAATTTACTTCTTGTAAAATTTTATATCTGCCATTGAAAGTCCTGTTAAAATCGGTCCACACAAACATACCGACGACACACAGAGACAGAGAAAATAAAAAAATTTTTTTTTTTTTTTCCAGCAGTCAGTACCGTAGTAATAAGGACTTTTATTTGCATTTTGTGAATCGCTGTTTTTTGGAATTAAAAACAGACACTTCAATTTTATTGATCTGTTTAGAAAAAGTAAGTACGTACCTAATTTATTTACCATTATTTTATTTTTCCCGTTTTGAAGACAGTCTCCTTTTTTAATTCAATTTTATATATCTGGTATAGAAAAATTGCTAATGCCCTTACTCATTCATAACATAACAAACTTAATCGATAGCTAACCGACATCACTACGGAAGCCTCACAAAGAAACTAACTACCGTTCAACGTAACAATAGTAAAAAATAATTGAACAATTAATGTCTCAGATTGTATGCGCTCGAGTTTAATGATACTTGAAACAGGAACACTTATTGGAAGTCAACTATTATTTTTATAAGAAGTCATAGTTTTATATGTGAACATTATTTCAAATTTCATTAGGGCTATGTCACCCAGGGGCGTGCATTGGATTTTCAGAAGGGTAGGCGTAAACAATAAAAATATAGGTAGGTTAAGTACTTACCAATGTGATGCGGCGTAGGTACATACATTTCGGTATAGACACACACACACGACACGAGTGTATTTAGTCATCACAAATTGTAAGCACTGCTTATCTGCTTATATGCAATGCACGCCACTGATTTCACCCGTAATATTAAATCTCGACTTAAGTACCTTACCAGGGCCCAAACTGAATAAATATTTTTCATTTTCATTTTCATTTTCATTTTCAATGTAAATTGTGCTCGGCATGCAAAATTCCATTAATTCCATTTAACAAAACGGAATATAATAGAACAGGGGGCCAACTATGATCGTTTTAGCAGCGCGTATTAAGAACTTAACTTTTATCTTTAATTTTACGCTTAGAAGTTCTTAATGCTCTCTGCTTAAACCGATGGTGATGGGCTCCCTGTAAGTTCTATTCCGGTTTTGTTAAATATTTAGTATCAAATCGTTGAGCCTGACAATTTTGGTCATTAGTAGTTTTCAACTCGTGTTTATGTGTCATATGGGCTACCTAATAATGAAACGTCACCAAAACGTTAAGGCATACCTAGCTATTTCAGATGTCATCGAACTAAAATTTTGCTTGAGAATTTAGCAATACGAGTAGGTATCCTATTTGCTGACGCTCAAAATTGAATTAAACCATGTTTTCAATGCTTTTCAGTATTGAACCATTAGATTTATGAATCGTCACGCTCTAACAGATGGAGTTAGCCAAAAGATAATAATACAGGTGCCGTCACGAGATACGAGCGCTCAGCGAATAGAGTATGGGCACGGCTATTTTATTCGCGTCTCACCATACAAAAGACAGAGACAGACTTATAAAATGACTACTGCAGATTCAAAGTCAGCGCTCAAAACTAGTGACGGGACCTGTATTAGTTTAATACTTAATATAAAATAGAGTACTCTCTCAATCCGTTGTCAAAAGACATTGACTAATTAGAGCGCCGTTAAAATAGAATTACCTATGTGACTATTTTAGAACTATTCAGAAACTGTTATGATGAAAAATGCCAGGGTCTTTGTCATGACACAATAGGCAAATTAACTTGTCCTTCACAACCCGACTGTACTAATCCTTTAGCTGTCATGCCAACCTAAGAAAGGTCCCATGGTCTAAATTAGAAAGCATTCAATGTTATCTGACCACCATCGCGTAAGACAAGAGACGGCTAATTCCATAACAGAGGGGACCTTATGAAATATAAAGAGTAATTCCATACCATATACGATAAACAGACACCAAAGGATTTTAAACTTTATTGTAATTTAAAAGAAGATTCATTTTCGCTGGAGCGTGTTGTTTATTAGATAAAATGTGGACAATACTGATATAGTATCAGATATTTCCACTCTGATGCCTCCCGTGAATGGTACAGTCTCATGTGGGGTTCGTGTGATTTGATATTAGTTCTCACAGGGAACTCCTATTGTTACTATTATTATATCTATTGCTAATATATTATAATTATTTCGTTTCTTCTTTTCTTGAAATCTTGACCAAGAAGTAGCTGTAAGTATGAGGTTCTTCAGAAACTCTAATAAGGTCTGTGTGTGAGTGATCTTTCTTGCAAACATCAATCGGTCACGGAAACCATTTAAGTTTCAGTCAGGCCTCATTGTCTTAACGAGATCTAAAGGCCTACCATCATTGGTTTAAGCAGAGCGTATTAAGAACTACTGAGCTTTGTTTCATATTTGTTCCGTAAAATTTAACGTCATAGCTAAGAAGTTCTTATTAACGCGTTCACTGCTAACGACGCACCTGCGCGTCCAACTGTTAGAGAATTTAGTTGTTAGAGAATTTAGTTAACAACTGTTAGTTAGAGCTTTATTATCGGTGTCGTCGCGACTTATGAGCGCCTTAAATGAAACCAAAAGCCTTACCATAATGAGTTCTTATTGCCATGATGGCTTAACAAAATGATGAGTATAAATCTGTCACTGAGATACAATTGAACCACCATGGTAGTAAATGAAGAGATCATGAATGGTTGAGTTCCTGGGGAGGCGTGAATAATAATTATTAAGATTCAAAATAATAATTTAGAAATTTTACCATTGCCATTACACGCTACCTACAAATGTATGCTTTTATATGTATGGGCCGGACAATAATGACCGACAAAAAATACAAGCTTCCAGAGAAGTACACATAGCCAACACCACCATAATTGGTCGTGTTTATATAACAGGAGCCATTCACAAACGTACGGAAGCCGAAAAGGAGATTTTAAACAAACACACCTTAGAATTCTTTGCTTGTCTACACAATGAGTGGAGCTCAAGTGGCCAGCCCGACCAGGCGCACAATGGTAGCCAGGTTGGGAAGAAACCAAATATTATCACGCACAGCTTGACTCTCGCGAGGGCCATGGACAATTGTCCACGATGAATGCCACAAGATGATGATAATGTGCACTCTTTTGTTTCAAATGGTACTACGGTAAGTCGTTTTCAAAATTGCCCAATTAGTTTTTATTAAAGTCACGCACCAAAACAACATCTGCGCCATCGAACAATACTTGATGTTCGAGTTGGAAAGTATCCAGCCCCGGGCGACGTTCGTTAGCGCACCAATTCTGAGACAATTCCAGTTTCGCGAATTCCAATGGGCACAATACGCAACACAATTCCATCAGACAACAATAGGGTTATTGTCATAAAATAGCCAATAGGTACCAAAATGACGGGTTGCGAGCGGCTTTGTATGATCCAAAGTTTCAGCCATTATGACGGATTCTTTGTTTGGGATATCCTCGGGGAGACAGCGTCCACAATGCCACCGTGAAACTTATTTATAAGAGTTATGATATGAATGGATAATATGCGAGTGGCATTGTGCCTATTGTGGACTGACAATGGCCGCAAATGGAGGCCTTGAGCTTGTACAATTGGGAGATTAGGCACTAGATTGGCAAGGGCACGGGAGTCTATATAACTGGCCCTTCCGAGGCTAACATCTGCAGCATCAACCAAATTAAATCAGTTCCTCATTAAGTTAACTCATCCCAGTATGTACCTCATGATTTCGCTACTACTATCTCTCAAGAGGTAGCTGATTGTCCAGATAAAAATTTGTGAAATGGAGGACTCCCCCACTTCTATATCTGAAAATGAAAAATGAAAATGAAAATGTTTTTTCAGTTTAGGCCCTGGTAAGGCACTTATGAATGTCGAGGAATTTACCACCGGTTCGGAAACTAGCCTTCTGAGAAGAACCGGCAAGAAACTCAGCTGGCATCATGTACATTTCATTAAACAGTAAAATAATAATATTTACAAAAAAAAACATCATAAATTATTCACAATAGTGATGCTATATGATCTATGCAAATAATCGTTGTACAAACATACCTATAAAACCATTTGATTTAGATTTAAGGATAAAATAATTATATGACTTAGATACAAAAGTACCCTTATCACGAATTTGCCACCGTTTTCATATTCTATACTCACTAGCGTCTCTATATGATATATGAATTTATGTATGAATTTTTTTTTCACAAAAACTGTAATCCGTAAAAAAACATACAGTCGAATTAATAACCTCCTCCTTTTTTTGAAGTCGGCTAAAAATTGCCCAGCGCCTGATGCCCATGTGAAGAACTACTTTTTCTCATACAATTATCACGCTGGTGAGTTTAGATTAAAGCGATGCAAAACTCGTAATAACAGAATCTAAATGCAAAAAGCGTAACATTTGACAAAGTTAATTTTAATTGAGCTAAGACCTACAATAGCATTCTTTATTGAACAACTCATCATTCCTTTCTTAAAATATAAAAGCTCATTTAAGATGTAAAACTAAACAGTATAAGTGACGCGTCTCGCCGGCAGACAAAGTCAAAAGACATAGGTAAGTAAAATACCACGGGCCCGGAGCCATTGTTACAGAAGAATAAAGAATAAAGATAAAAAAGATTGTCGTTTTTCTGTTTGAACAATGAAGCTTGTCACCGCCAGCCATTTTGGATTCTGAGACAGGCCTGTGCGTTTTTGTCCAATTGGACACAACTGTAATTTAGATTTGGAGTTACTTGTTGTTTTAAGCTTTGTTGAAAACGTTGTTGGACGAAATTATAACGCATTCCGTTCTGATGTGGAATAGATTTTCATTTCTTTGTGATTAGTGAAGACAAAATTCAAAGCCATGGTTCTGATAGGCTACTTTCTTACTATAATTTTAATAATATTTATTAGCTTTTGATAATAGTACAACATAAACATGTACTTATAATTCTTGAACTTCCATTTCTATACCAAAAGTATAACGCGCGCGTTTCCAAATCTCTAGATTATAGAAATCCCTTCATACCATTCTTAAATAAATGAGAACAAGAAATAAAAATCATGTACATATTGCTTAGCGACTCTAATTTCTAGCACAGTATCAATGCTAATATATAGTTTATTTAGTTTTTGTTTGCTTGAACGTGCTTAATCAAATCCTGGGAGGATTTGAAAAAATATTTCAGTGTTAGATACCCCATTTATCGAGGAAGGCTATATTATATACGCCACTAGCTGTGCCCCGCGGTTTCACCCGCGTAAATTTTATTTCATACAAACTTTCATCCCCTATTTTATCCCCTTGGGGGTAGAATTAATCAAAATTCTTAGCGGATGCCTACGTCATAACATCTACCTGCATACCAAATTTCAGCCCGATCCGACCAGTGGTTTGGGCTGTGCGTTGATAGATCACTATGTCGGTCAGTCAGTTAGTCACCTTCGAGTTATATATATTAAGATATTAGATAGATATATATTAGATACAATCTCTCTAAAGTAACAAATCCATAATGTTACAATAGGATCCAACACATTGCATTCTAACATTGCGTGGATCTTTTGTGATTTGTTTTTTTATCGTGATTTGATACGTTGACGGATCCTTTTTTTTTAAATTTTTGACACCTGAATCTCACATCCCTTTAGATGAAAGGGATTGGACTGCGATCGGTTTTATTTCACATTGTTATTTAGTTTGCGTTGAAGAGGTAAAGCCGGATGCTATATTTTTTAAATTGATTATTTTCCAAACATCTCTTTGTGAAGCGTGTGAAGTGATTAACGATCCGAACATTATGTTCAAATAAGCTTTTCCTCGCACCACAACCATATTATGTAGTGGTCCATTTATGATTCTACTTTCAACAAAAACGGTTATACGTGGCTAATAAATAGTATATCACATAATGATAGCACAGATACCTATATCGATAGAGTATTTTCCTAATTTTGTATGTGGACGTAAAAGCGTCCCTGGCGGCTAGTATAGGAAGTTTTAAACAATGAGGAAAATATATATACCTGCGGTACAGATGACGGTAAATTATTTCCATCGACTTTTGAGACACTAAGCTTATGCCACCTAGTAAATATAAAATTTATTATACATTTTAATAATGTTCTCAATAGTAATATAAATATAAAGGAATTCACACGTCTCAATTCTCATAAAATGCTTTATTAACAGCGAATTTATTGAGCATTAAATAGAACCGCCCATTTTCTCAGTACTTCAAGTAACGCCTATTTTTCTCATGACTCGTAGCATTGTTTCGTGAGTGGAAACATCTAGTATCCAATCTTCGCAGCATGCTAGTACTGCCCATAGCTTGGAGTCGAGGGTAGCTCGGCTTCCTCGGGGTGTCGGACTCCCCGCTGTCAGTACTCGAGTCTCACACCCCGAACACATATCATTATGTGCAGCGCATTACACGAATTAGAATTTAATTTATTGATATAAGTGTTTCATTATGCTTTCTGAATATCTTAAAGCGTTTCTTTTTTTGAATATTTTTCCTTATAAGCTGAGTTTTTCTTTGATTTAATTAGAACGGTCAATTTTCTTTTATAAGTGGGTGTCTAATTCGGAATCAGAATTAATTTTATATAATTAACAGCAGGTAATTCAACTTAGTACAGCTATGCTATTTTGCAGATAACCCAATATAGTTCATATATACCTATTTACAAACATATGCTCACGACTGTATTCCCCGAAACGGTAGGCAGAACTGTACATATAGGTAGACCACGTTTTGCGAACAATGCTTAAGTCTCATGTAATCGGGGGGAAACCTATTAAGCAAGGCCGGTTACATACGTCATTGATTTATTTCTCAGACATATGCAGGTCTCCTCACGATGTTTTCCTTCACCATAAAGCACGTAGGGTGAAATTACTGCACGTAAGTTTTTAGAAAGACTCATTGTTTCTGGCCACTGGATTTCGAACTACTCAAAACCCCACGACCACCACGGCTCTTTACCAAATGTAGTATCCCCATAGACAAACGCTGTTGACCATTATATGCATGTATATTATTAAAATAAATCATGCATGAGACTTTTCCTTCTATTATTAGTAGGTGAGACCGTCCGTGCAGCATTCACAATCCCCCTTCTCACAACAGTAGGCTAACAAGGAAACCCACAGAAATTATACAGAATAACTCCTCGGACACTGCATTTCTCATGACCACACTAATATTTCTTTATTTAATTATACATTCATGGACAATGTAAACATGCCCCATTCAAAGACCTCGCGCAAACTATTTTATAATACACCCTAATTATGCTTGATGGTAATTTTATGACTGAAATGTCTTCTTCGCACAGGGTTGAATATTTAACGTCGTGTCAAGGGATGGATAATATGATTTTAGTTTCATTCTTGTCAAGTGTATGGGAATTAGTTACTGAATTATAATTATGACAGGGTGATGAGATTAGTAGCCGGATAATACGTTTTTGTCATATTTTTATGGCATTTGCGTCATTGGTTTCATGTAAGCTTTCCAGATTTTGTATGTAAGTACAGACTTAGTTATAAGATAGTTATAAAAAAAATTACCCAGTTAAAAGGCATCCAGGGGCCCAACCATGAGCTCTTATTGCAATGTTAATTCAGTTGTGGGACAGTGACAGATGTATACACGTCACATACATCTGTCTCATAAATGAGTGAAACTATCATGGCAATAAGAGCTCATGTTAAGGCCCTAGAAACTTTGTCTACGACACAAATGACACTGTCTAAAATCAATCTCTTGTGTATGTTTGTTACTCTTTGCTAGCAAAAACTACTGAGTGGATTTTGATGAAACTTTACAATAATATAGCGTACACATCAGAATAACATATAGGCTATAATTTATAAAGATATTGTGTGAATTGTCCAAAAAACTGAGAAGAGTCAAATCCTGCGCGGAAGGAGTCGCGGACCAGCTGGTCTTAAATAGTGATTGTAATCTAATAGAACATACATTTCTTCCTTGGTTTGAAACTAATATAAATTAGTTATTTTACAAAACAACAGTAATAATAAGAAAGTAATAAGTCTTCACGATTCCAAGTTCCTCAAAGCAGCCCCGCCTATACCTGGAGGGCGCCACACCATGAGAACAGCTCCGTAAGGCGTAGCACCACGCGGGGCGCCCGCCCTCCGACTCACGGCATTTTGATACTCAAACGTTTCACACACATTTTAAAGAGGAGTGGACGGATTTATTAATATAGACGTCAAAACATCAATACAAATCTTCAGGCGTTCTCACAAGGGTCCTCTAAGAGGCAGGAAAGGTTACAACACCCACTTTTCAAAGACAGGTGTGAATGGCCAACGTGATGGTGAGACTGACGTCGACTCTGAGGCACACTTTACCATTATGCCGATAAATGCCATTGAAATTATTCTTGGAATGCTGATTTTCCTGTCACGGAGTATATCAGGAAAATCTGCATATCTATTCTTTTTACCTTTTAGGGACTCCATGTGCAATCTTGATTAACATCCTACTATAATTATAAATGTGTATGTAAGTTTGTTTGTTATTATTACGCTTTCGCGCGAGACTACTTAACCAATCGCTATGAAACTTTGTACACATATTTTTGGAATTATTAGAAGTAACAGAGGGTACTTTTTACTTAGTATTGTTTTTTCAAAGCGAGCGAAGTCACGGTTAAAAGCAACTACAATCATAAGAATATTTTTCTAGCTTTACCTCAAGCAGTCGGTTTAAAAATAAAACACAGAAGATTATGCTAAACAATTTATTTTATGACCAAAATCATAAGCAGGGTCATGTTTCACCAGGCTCCAAGCAAGGAGCCAGGCTTCGAGAAACTCTTCAAGCAAGGATGGCGGAGGCAGCGGAGTAAGCCAATATACCGCACATGTTAGCATTGCGGCGCATCGTGAAGAAACCGCCGTTACCCCAATTAGAGCCCCATGAGTTCTTGATGTACCACACCGGTACATCATTCTCTGAAAATGTTTTCGTTATTTGGAACTGCTTCATGGTGCGTAAGCGCTTCTGCGGGACTTGAGGTCCTGGGTTCGATCCCCGAGTTGGGCAAAATGTTACTGGGTGCACTCTGTAATACCTATCCCAGTACCAGCCCGGAGTCTGGATTAGTGCCCGGTTAATGGCAATACCTAAAGTACCCTTTCGGGGAATACAGAATATTATGTATGTATATATTTTCGGTTTAAATAGGTGTATCAATAATCTTTGATAATGACTTTTAGAAGAAAGAGGTTACAGTCAGATGTTTTGCCTCGCAATATTGAAATATTCAAATGAATTGTATCTATTGTTTATAAAGTAGGTAAGGTAAACTCCACTCTGTGCCTCCGTAGTTCATTCAGAACTATAAGTCAGACACTGGTTAGAGAGCTGAAGACTTAGAACGCCGTAAAAAGTCCTCTGGACAGGCCTCACCATTTATATCACCCACGTATAGCTGACACTCCTTTAGACCAAGACAAAGTAACATTCTCTCGCGCTTGCGCTAATAGAAGCGATACAAAATGTATTGTAATGATATAAAACAGTCACGTGACGTCTTGGTATCAGAGGCAGTAGATGCCGCTTACCAGCAGGTGGGTTGTACGCTTGATAGGATAAAAATACACATTTACCTGTGCCATAGCCAACCAAAAGAACTGCGTGATTATTCGGGTCGCCTTCAGGGCAAAGATCCCTGTCCACCAAGTGGCCATTGTAGTGATCCAAATTATGAGCATTGACGGCTGCCGAACAATTATAAAGTTAGTGTAACTTCATCATATTATGGATGTAGTGAAAAGCTGTTATTTTAGAATTACAAACAGACACTTCAATTGTATTTATCTGTATGTATATGCAGGGGCGTGCATTGGCTTTTCAGAGGGGTAGGCATAAACAATAAGTAAGTAGGTAGGCAGGTTAAGTATATACCTATGTGACGCGGCGTAGGTACGTACGTCTTGGTAAAGATACACGAACATAAACACACACACACACACACACACGACACGAGTGTATTCAGTGATCACAAATTGTAACTTATGCCTACCTGCTGATATGCAATGCACGCCACTGTGTATATGCATGTACGTATGAATGGAGTATATAATAACATGAATATAAAATGAAGGTATACATATGGATAGTGGACCAAATTTGTGCAAAGCCTCCTTGAGCGAGTCTTCGCTTTGGAGTTGGTAGTGATTGCATTCGGACAGCTTTATTCGCCCTTTGCTTTTGTCGAAGGCACACTTTTGGACGGAACCGACGTATGGATAGTCCTGATCGGATTCCAGTCCGCCTTGGGATATTATTGTCCTGTTGAATAAATATACTCGTATTACGACATATAATTATATTCACTGCTGTAAGTAACGTACATGTAAAATCGGGCTGAATAGGGAAATGCTATTGTGTGAAGGGAATGGAAGGTGTTCCCATAACACCTTTGCAGCTGAAAATCAATGGTTTCGTTTTCTAGCTCCGAATTGATTTTTGTCCTGTTCATCTCATTCTTCATAAAAAAAAAATATTTCCAAAATATTTCTTGTATATTGTTGACATCTTACACTGACGTTAGGTATGAAGCCAATAGTACCTAATGGGAGCAAAATCATTAAGATTACCGCATAGCTTCTTGCATATCACCGCCCCTTTGACAATCCGTGCCTTGGACACAGTCCACAAGCTGTTGCTCGGAGAACGATGCCGTTTGTCTTGTTTTTATAGCATTTTGACTCTCTATATTAGCTGTGGAATATAATTTAAGCACAACATTAAAATATAAAAAAAGAACTATGTATTTCAGGCTTTAGATACGTCTGTATTTTGGATGTAGAAAAAGGAAAGAATTTTTAATATTTTGTCTGCTGCTTAATCTAACACGTTTTCTAAAACTACTCGATGCATTTGAATGAAACTGTTAATATGACTGATTAATAACTCGAAAATCAGATCAACGGCCATACCTACGATATTAAAAATACGTGGCTATGTGTTCAAAGTAATGTCCTTAATGCCTCTAAATTCGAAATATAAATAATGAACTTACCCACAGTGCTAAATGCCCAACAAGATCCACATTTCATCTGGTTCTTCACGGGAGTGACTCCGTTCTGTTTTCGCCAATCGAAACTATCTGGTGCCGATGGTGTGGGGAAATCGGCGTCAGTTTTAAGATTGCAAGTATCGGCGTTTGACTGGGGCCTATAACCATTGAGGCCCATAAACTCCTCGTGGGTCCAATCAGTGAACGGTGTAAGACCTGTGGACAAATTCATGTTATTAAAGCTTCCATAAATGAACTGCTCGACGGCAACTTCAAGTGCAGTGGTGCTGCCAGTGATAAGTGCTACCAACCGTATTAAGCAATCGCTACAATGTTCGAGCAGTCCGTGTCTGTGTATACGTAGAATATCGTAGGTTTCTTTGCAGTCACAGCTTAAATCAGTCGATCATGACTGCTTCAACCAGTAACTACGCGTATTTAGGCGCTAAAACGAATGCATTTTTCCGTTTGAGCACAGCTAAACTTAATAGCAGCGGTGTCGATATTTCCAGATAATTAGTTGTATCTATAAAGTAGGGAAGGTTTTTTTATATTCGTCTTATTCCTGACATCGCCAGAGTAGTATCAGCTGAACATGGCTTATTTGCTTCAACAGTTAAGGAAAACTTACCATGAATAGCGCTTGAGTTTCTGTTCCTAGCGTTGATGATAGCCAAATTGTCCTTGAATATCTGAAACCGAGCGAGCTTCTCAGCTTCACTGGTGTATTGTTTGTTGAACTTAATGATGTAGTCCTCGAAGTGCAGATCAGCTAACTCCAGGTCGAAATAAGACCTCTCAATTTGCGGGTAAGCCGCAACTATAACGACCGTGCACAATAAAATGTGAACTAACATTATTTCTACTATCGCAAGCAAATTGCACTCCGAATGCTATTTTTACCCGCTTTTTATATGACCAATAGGAAATGTATAGAATTTTTCGAGTGCCTATTTAGATAATTAGTATTAAAGGTATTTATTGATGGAATGTTATTTGGTTACGACTCGATAAGAAAACTATTTACATTATTTGAATACCTTTAAGTTTCAAAACTCTCTCACTTTGTATCATTTTATCACCATTTTCTGTCTTCCTTGCTTTCTAGAATGCAAATTTTCTACTTGACTTGAGGTTAGGCTTCGGGATTAATATGGGCATTCAGGTTTCAGCAATTCAGGTTTGCCACTGGACTTCTTCTGTTCATGGGTTCAATTGAAAATAAGGTAATTAACATCCCGATCGTGTATTTTGTTTATAGCAAACCATTCTTTCGCAATGTCTTGCCGGTTCTTCTCAGAAGGCTAGTTTCCGAACCGGTGGTAGATTCCTCGACGTTCATAAGTGCCTTACCAGGGCCTAAACTGAATAAATCATTTTCATTTTCATTTTCATTTTCACTCCAATCTTAAAAGAGCTCTCGAGAACCAGGGACAGGTTTGCAAGAATTATTATAGATTTCTTTATGTGACTATTATCAAATTTACAAGTAATTATTTTTATCGACGTAAAATTCTTAATACTAATTCCTTTTGTATTATAATGGATGTGAAACGTTTATGTATCAAAATGCCGTGAGTCGGAGAGCGGGCGCACCGCGTGGTGCTACGCCTTACGGAGCTGTTCTCATGGTGTGGCGTCCTACTGGCATGGGCGGTTCTACATGTAACCAAAGAAACTTGAACAAGGCAAGAATTTCGACTCTCATAGGAACGACACGTTAAGAACGAAATGTCAAATTATCAAAGTTTTTTAATCTAAATTGGTTGGGTCAAGTACCTAGGATTTAACACAATTCATTGAGCCAGTTTATCATACATCAGTCAATACGATTCAGCAATTGTACCTGTTATGAGTATGTTTTAGTTCCACTAATTGTAAGTAGATGGCGTGAGTTGTGAAATAGATCGCGCTATTGAAAGTTGTATTGCGTTGCATAAATATGTTTGGTAACTTTGATGTTTATCAATTTTTAACTATATTTGTGTCTTTTAATTTAGTTCCTGCTCCCCTTGGAAGGCCAATAGAAATGAACTGACAAACAACATGTCTAACAATATTGCCTGTTTAGATTTAATTACTTACCAGTGGCCAATGACTGATTAGATTTATTGTAATCCAAAGCTTAAGAAGCCCTATCAAATAACAAAAAAGCACCACATCGTCACAGTACGTTACACACAATCTCATACATATCACACACGTTCATTTATTCCGATACGTCACACGTTTACGCTTATAGGGCGCATGTCCAAACAGGCGACAAATCTTGAATTATGTCTCGCACACAATGCGTAATCAATAACAATTTCAGGACGTGAATGCGAGCTTGATTTGTGACTCTGGAATTATAAGATGCTAAGTTGTTTGCCTTTAGTGTTGTGAATACCATCCAGGTTTATCCAGGAGTGTTGGGTATTGTAATGTCGGCTACGAAAGTGCTTTGCCAGAGCAAAAACCTTTGTCTGATTTTGATGAACTTTGATGCTGTTAACAAAAGATTGTAAATTATTGGAGCTCTAGTGATCAGTATGTTGGATTGCTTACACTAGGGTCATGAGTTGGATAACCACGACAAGTTATTTTATGAGAATTACTTAATAATAATAATACAAAGTAAAGAGTTCTCTTTAATTTATTATAGTCAAAAAAGACTTGATTTTTTAATAATTGTCGCTCAAATAGATTTAAAATATAAAATACATTAGCGTGTATATTGCATAAAATTTACTTATAGCTATTATACTCATCGTCAATGTCGGTTCTCTTATCATAATTGCAGATTTAAATGTCATGAAAACTTTATCTTTTAAGCAAGTCTTTACCAAAAAGCAAAGTGCTTAGTACTTACCCATTGTAAAAAACTTAGTTTAGGATTGGATCGCACTGTGTTAATGTTCGAACGGTATATATTTTTTTAAGGGATAAGCAACTGGTATATCCTAACGAGAAATGTTTCAGAATAGCTTAATGTCATTTACAGACCCTGAATCAATTACAGACTATTTTTATTAGCTCTACACCTACTAAGATAGTGAATGAAACAAAATTCTTGAATTATAATCAACGTACTTTGGTTGTCACATATATCAGTCGGCCCCGCTCTATCAACGGCCACTCGACTCGCGCTCCGACCTCCGCCCCGTACGGACGTCTCGAAGCGCTCTCCTGCCGCGCTCCGCCGCTGCCCATTGTCCGGTCGCCGCCCGCTGCTACCTGCGTGCTGCTACCTGCGCACCGAACCCTTCGCCGAACTTGCCTTTTTCAAGGCGGGTTTCGGCCATCTCTGTTTCTGTGTGAGACAAGTCTCGCTAGTTGTGACCCTTAAGGTAAAAACCACTGTTTGGTGGTCCTCGGTGGATACCTAGCGGTGCCAACGAAGCCGAGTGGGGTGTGGACCCGATACACCCGTTTTTGCCCCCTCAGGGCAAAAACACAAATCGGACGGGGCTAGAACCACCGGCCTTGGGGGCTTCCCTCGCCGACGCTAGCCATCTCCTCCCTCCCACCCTACCCTTTCCCTACCATCCCATTCCTTAGTGTTGTTTGGTTGCTTTAAGCTTCGGCTAAAAGTACTCCTCTGCACTAAGGCTGTTAGGAACCCGTCTGCACATTAAGATTGGCAGCGGGATCACAAGCTTAGGGCACACCCTACTCAACCCTAACTGCCTACCCCCGGCAGCGAGGGACTAACACACACGCACACAACCCCAGGCCAGTCCAACCTGGGGATTAGGCGCGAAAATCAATAAAATAAATACCGCGCGGTATTTTTGCTCCCCCATTTTGTTGCCATTCCCAAAATGGCCGACCCCAATCTCCATGCCCTTCTTCGGGCACTTCTAAAGATCCCGGCCAACCAGGCCGTAGCCAGCTCGGTCCTCTCTCCAGAGGACCTCGCCAAATATTGCGGCGAACCATGCCCCTCCCCGGCCATTGAGCCCTCTACTTACGCCCCTGCAGCGCCCTCTGTCCCTCTCAAACCGAACCCAATGAGGTTCGAAGAGTCCCCGGCAAGTCCCGATTGCCCTCCCAGCCGTCCCGTCATTATCGACGCGGACATGGCCTCTGAGTCCAACTCGGACTCCAACTCTTCCGCTGACGACAACTTCAATGTCGTTCTAGGGCGAAGGAAGAAGCGGTCTCTCAAGACCAAAGCTTCTGCTGCCCAGACCCCGGCGAAGTCACTCAAGACTTCTGAAAAGCCCACTGCCTCCCTGTCCTCGCAGACGGTCACTCCCTCAGAGGGAAACCGATCTGACATCATCCCACCCCCTCAGTCCATAGCCTCATCTTCGAGGAAAGAGCCCATCCCACCGCCTATCTTCATCCAAGATAAGGCGAAGTGGACCGACGTCTCGGCGTGGTGCAATGCCAATCGCATTGCTTATACAAACGCCCGAACCACCGCCAATGGCATAAAAGTCTCGGTGCCTACATCCACCGATTTCAGGTCTCTGACCAAAATGTTACAGGCTAGGAAAGTAGCCTTCCACTCCTACGACCTCCCTGAAGATCGTCTTCTCCGCGTCGTAATCCGCGGCATCCCAAAGGAAATAGACGAGAAGTCTATTCTCAGCGATCTTCAATCGCAAAATATCCCCGCCCTAGAGGTGCATCGCATGCACGGCGCCCGCAACAGTGCAATATACGACATGGTTTTTGTCGTATGTAAGCACTCCCCCGCCGGAAAAAACATCTACAATATTAAGACCGTATGCCATTTATCTGGCTTAAAGGTCGAAGCCCCCAACAAACGCGGCCAAATCGGCCAATGTCACAAGTGCCAGTTATATGGCCACTCTTCCCGCAATTGCTTTGCGGTACCCAGGTGCGTTAAGTGCCTAGGTGACCACGGCACAAGTGATTGCCCCCGTCCCAAAGATACCTCACTCTGCACAGAGCCGCCTAGTTGCGTTCTGTGCGGTCAATCGGGCCACCCTGCGAATTATCGCGGCTGCCCGAAAGCCCCTCGTCCTCACCCCAAAATGGTAAAGCGAGTTCAAGCTCGCAACACCAGGGAAAACCTCCCTTCCTCCGCTCTCCCCGAGCGCCTTAGTCCCCAAAGACCTTCCCCCTGGAACGCACTGAACCATCAGCGCGCATTCCCCAAACTCGCTCTTCCAAGAGCTCCCCAGCCCACGGTCATCCCCCCATTAATGGCCATTCCCACCGTGCAACCCCCTAAGCCAAAAGGCCCTCCTCCCGCGGCAGCTCCCCGCTCGCCAGCAGCCCCTCTGGCACCCACCCCTAAGGGTCCCTCTCCCCAAGCCCCGGAAGCCACCGCGACTGGCGATAATATGGCTTATCTGAGCCAATTATTCCACGCGGTTGACATCCACAGCTTGAACCAGATGGCCGAGCAACTCCGCGCCTCACGCGGTAATATTGCCTCCGTCATGGCTACGATGAGCAAGTTCGCTCACGTAACCACAGCCCTCACCTCTTTCTTTGGTACGGTCCAATAATGGAGAACCACAACCTAGGAGGAAAAATCAAACCCAGGTCCCTCAAAGTAGGGTTCTTTAATGCCAATGGCATTAACACCCAACGCGACGAGATCGCTACCTTCCTCCGCCAACACCAATTAGACATCTTTCTCCTCCAAGAGACCTTCCTCAAACCCTCCAACCGCGATCCCAAAATTGCGAACTATCAAATAGTACGCAACGATAGAACCCACTCCGCCAAAGGAGGCACCCTCATCTATTATAAAAGATCTCTTTACTGCATTCCTATGGATCCCCCCAACCTCTCTCAAATCGAGACATCAATATGTCGGCTAGGCATGACTGGACACGAACCAATCATAATAGTTTCGGCATACATCGCACCCAACAAACAAGGCGATATCGCTCCTGATATCGTAAAACTTCTTAGCTTAGGCAACTCTGTCATCGTGGCAGGAGACCTAAACGCCAAACACGAGTCGTGGAATAGCCGCACTCGAAATTCCAGAGGTAATCAACTCAATTACCTCAGTAGCATCCATAACTTCGACGTTATAGCTCCCATGCATCCGACGCATTACCCAGCTATTATAGACCACCGTCCGGACGTTCTCGACCTGGCGATTCTAAAGAATATAAACCTTCGTTTAAATTCTATGGAATCGATAGACGAGCTTGACTCCGATCACCGTCCCGTTGTACTCAGTCTTACCCCCCGCACAGGTCCCCCTGACTCGAGTACTCCCACCCCCATGAAAACGGCAACTAACTGGAGGAAACTAGAGGAAAACCTCAAGTCTACTCCCTTGCCCTTCCCCGAACCGACCCCAACTTCCATTGTAGACACGGTGAACGCAATTGACTCCCTCACCAGTCACGTACAATCAGCAGTCAACAACTGCTCCCGGCAGGTCCCAGCGATGGACGACCATCGCTGGAGGCTGCCGGACGATGTACGCGAACTGGTGACGGAGAAAAACGCGGCTATCCGAGCCTACAGGACTTACCCCACAGCAGCCAACCGATCATTCATGAACCACTTACAAGCCAAAGTAAGAAGGCGCATGAATGAAATGAGGGAAGCTCGCTGGGACAACTTCTTGGCTAACCTTACCCCTAATCACCAGGCTTTCTGGCACTTGCAACGCAAGCTCAGAGTCAAAGAAGCCTGCGGCATCCCTCCTCTTAATCGTCCTGGCCGTAGTCCCGCCTTCGACGACGACGAAAAGACCGAATGTCTAGCCGACAATCTAGAATCCCAATGTTCTCCCAGCTCCCAACAAGTAGACATGGCCCATCTCACAAAGGTGGACGCCGAGGTCGAACGAAGGGTAGCCCAGCCCCCAATAGAGGACCCAGACAACCCACTCCCAGTAGTTACAGTCGATGAGGTTCAATCCCTCATCAAAGATCTCAACCCTAGGAAGTCTCCTGGCTCCGACGGGATAACAAATAAAGTTGTCAAACTCTTTCCCCTCCACATCATTGTCTTCCTGACAGCCATTTTTAACGCTGCCCTTTCTAACAACATCTTCCCACAATCGTGGAAAGAAGCAGTTGTCATAGGGATACCAAAACCTGGTAAACCCAAATCCGAATCCTCTAGTTATCGCCCCATTAGTCTCCTTAAAACTCTCGCGAAGATCTACGAAAGGTTGATCTTCAAAAGACTTAAGGACTTCGCTGAATCCCACAAACTTATCCCGAATGAGCAGTTTGGCTTCCGAACCAAGCACTCGTGTGTTCAACAGGTGCACCGCATCGTTGAACACATAAGTGCGGGGTTCCAAGCCAAACAGCAAACGGGCGTCCTATTCTTCGATATAGCGAAAGCATTCGATAAAGTTTGGCACAACGGCTTATTATATAAGCTTTACCAAATCGGTGTGCCTGACAGACTCGTGCTCATCATACGAGACTTCCTATCGAATCGCACCTTCCAATATCGCATCGAGGGCTCATTATCTTCCCCTCGCCGTATTCGTGCCGGAGTCCCCCAAGGCTCCGTGCTCTCTCCACTCCTTTTCACGCTGTACACCAGCGACATCCCCAAAAATCCCAATGCCGATCTAGCTCTCTTCGCCGATGACACGGCTATCTACTATAGAGGCAGAGACCGTCATACGATCGCCAAACATCTCCAAACCGCAGCCAATGCCCTCGGCAAATGGTTTCGGAAATGGAGATTTGAAGTCAACCCAGATAAGAGCGCAGCTGTCCTCTTCTGCCGCTCTGGCGACCGATATCACGATCCTCCGCCTTCTGTAACCATGTTCGGCCAGCCGATTCCTTGGGAATCCACGGCTAAATACCTAGGCGTCATCCTCGACCAAAGGTTGTCCTTTGCATCCCACACAAAGAAAGTACGGTCACGTGCTTCCTTTGCCCTTGGTCGACTCCATTACCTACTAAATGCACGGAGCAAATTGTCACTTAAGTCTAAGTTGAGAATTTATCTCTCGTGCATTCGTCCCATAATGACATACGCCAGTGTTGTTTTCGCACACACGGCCAGCTCTAACATCCATAGAATGCAGGTCCTCCAAAACAAATTCTTGCGAAAGGCCGCGGGAGTCCCGTGGTATGTTCGCAATAGTCAACTCCATGTAGACTTCAAAATTCCCACCATCAAGCAGTTTATGAAAAGAGCCTCTAAGCGCTTTTTCGAATCTGCCGAAAAACACCCGAACCCATTAATCGTATCGGCCGCCCGATATACCCCATCTCGTATCTCCTCCCGACGCCGTCCGAGGCACGTTCTCCTTGACCCTGACGACGATATCACATTGCTTCAGCAAGCAATGTCTCAAAAGCACACACCAAACCGACCATTGTTCCGTCCTCGCCGGCGAGGCTCGTCGCGAACTCTACGTCATCGTCCCCCCCGTCCCCTGCTAGGGCCGGCGCGCGCCGAGCCACTAGCCTTAAACACGTCCCTAAATAATACAACTCAGATCCAGCTCCCTAGCTCATCCCCCAGCAACGCCCTAAGCCGAGGTCCGAGCCCCGCACCGGGACGCCCTTAGCTGTGTTGCTTAGTATTTCAGTTTAAGCTCGGCTGGAGGCCCTTGGGTCTCGCCCTATAGTCCGGTTAAGCAGTGGAGGTAACTCCCCCCTACCAACTGCGAGAGACCATATCCAAAAAAAAAAAAAAATATCAACGGCCACTCGCGCTCCGACCTCCGCCCCGTACGGACGTCTCGAAGCGCTCTCCTGCCGCGCTCCGCCGCTGCCCATTGTCCAGTCGCCGCCCGCTGCTACCTGCGTGCTGCTACCTGCGCACCGAACCCTTCGCCGAACTTGCCTTTTTCAAGGCGGGTTTCGGCCATCTCTGTTTCTGTGTGAGACAAGTCTCGCTAGTTGTGACCCTTAAGGTAAAAACCACTGTTTGGTGGTCCTCGGTGGATACCTAGCGGTGCCAACGAAGCCGAGTGGGGTGTGGACCCGATACACCCGTTTTTGCCCCCTCAGGGCAAAAACACAAATCGGACGGGGCTAGAACCACCGGCCTTGGGGGCTTCCCTCGCCGACGCTAGCCATCTCCTCCCTCCCACCCTACCCTTTCCCTACCATCCCATTCCTTAGTGTTGTTTGGTTGCTTTAAGCTTCGGCTAAAAGTACTCCTCTGCACTAAGGCTGTTAGGAACCCGTCTGCACATTAAGATTGGCAGCGGGATCACAAGCTTAGGGCACACCCTACTCAACCCTAACTGCCTACCCCCGGCAGTGAGGGACTAACACACACGCACACAACCCCAGGCCAGTCCAACCTGGGGATTAGGCGCGAAAATCAATAAAATAAATACCGCGCGGTATTTTTGCTCCCCCATTTTGTTGCCATTCCCAAAATGGCCGACCCCAATCTCCATGCCCTTCTTCGGGCACTTCTAAAGATCCCGGCCAACCAGGCCGTAGCCAGCTCGGTCCTCTCTCCAGAGGACCTCGCCAAATATTGCGGCGAACCATGCCCCTCCCCGGCCATTGAGCCCTCTACTTACGCCCCTGCAGCGCCCTCTGTCCCTCTCAAACCGAACCCAATGAAGTTCGAAGAGTCCCCGGCAAGTCCCGATTGCCCTCCCAGCCGTCCCGTCATTATCGACGCGGACATGGCCTCTGAGTCCAACTCGGACTCCAACTCTTCCGCTGACGACGACTTCAATGTCGTTCTAGGGCGAAGGAAGAAGCGGTCTCTCAAGACCAAAGCTTCTGCTGCCCAGACCCCGGCGAAGTCACTCAAGACTTCTGAAAAGCCCACTGCCTCCCTGTCCTCGCAGACGGTCACTCCCTCAGAGGGAAACCGATCTGACGTCATCCCACCCCCTCAGTCCATAGCCTCATCTTCGAGGAAAGAGCCCATCCCACCGCCTATCTTCATCCAAGATAAGGCGAAGTGGACCGACGTCTCGGCGTGGTGCAATGCCAATCGCATTGCTTATACAAACGCCCGAACCACCGCCAATGGCATAAAAGTCTCGGTGCCTACATCCACCGATTTCAGGTCTCTGACCAAAATGTTACAGGCTAGGAAAGTAGCCTTCCACTCCTACGACCTCCCTGAAGATCGTCTTCTCCGCGTCGTAATCCGCGGCATCCCAAAGGAAATAGACGAGAAGTCTATTCTCAGCGATCTTCAATCGCAAAATATCCCCGCCCTAGAGGTGCATCGCATGCACGGCGCCCGCAACAGTGCAATATACGACATGGTTTTTGTCGTATGTAAGCACTCCCCCGCCGGAAAAAACATCTACAATATTAAGACCGTATGCCATCTATCTGGCTTAAAGGTCGAAGCCCCCAACAAACGCGGCCAAATCGGCCAATGTCACAAGTGCCAGTTATATGGCCACTCTTCCCGCAATTGCTTTGCGGTACCCAGGTGCGTTAAGTGCCTAGGTGACCACGGCACAAGTGATTGCCCCCGTCCCAAAGATACCTCACTCTGCACAGAGCCGCCTAGTTGCGTTCTGTGCGGTCAATCGGGCCACCCTGCGAATTATCGCGGCTGTCCGAAAGCCCCTCGTCCTCACCCCAAAATGGTAAAGCGAGTTCAAGCTCGCAACACCAGGGAAAACCTCCCTTCCTCCGCTCTCCCCGAGCGCCTTAGTCCCCAAAGACCTTCCCCCTGGAACGCACTGAACCATCAGCGCGCATTCCCCAAACTCGCTCTTCCAAGAGCTCCCCAGCCCACGGTCATCCCCCCATTAATGGCCATTCCCACCGTGCAACCCCCTAAGCCAAAAGGCCCTCCTCCCGCGGCAGCTCCCCGCTCGCCAGCAGCCCCTCTGGCACCCACCCCTAAGGGTCCCTCTCCCCAAGCCCCGGAAGCCACCGCGACTGGCGATAATATGGCTTATCTGAGCCAATTATTCCACGCGGTTGACATCCACAGCTTGAACCAGATGGCCGAGCAACTCCGCGCCTCACGCGGTAATATTGCCTCCGTCATGGCTACGATGAGCAAGTTCGCTCACGTAACCACAGCCCTCACCTCTTTCTTTGGTACGGTCCAATAATGGAGAACCACAACCTAGGAGGAAAAATCAAACCCAGGTCCCTCAAAGTAGGGTTCTTTAATGCCAATGGCATTAACACCCAACGCGACGAGATCGCTACCTTCCTCCGCCAACACCAATTAGACATCTTTCTCCTCCAAGAGACCTTCCTCAAACCCTCCAACCGCGATCCCAAAATTGCGAACTATCAAATAGTACGCAACGATAGAACCCACTCCGCCAAAGGAGGCACCCTCATCTATTATAAAAGATCTCTTTACTGCATTCCTATGGATCCCCCCAACCTCTCTCAAATCGAGACATCAATATGTCGGCTAGGCATGACTGGACACGAACCAATCATAATAGTTTCGGCATACATCGCACCCAACAAACAAGGCGATATCGCTCCTGATATCGTAAAACTTCTTAGCTTAGGCAACTCTGTCATCGTGGCAGGAGACCTAAACGCCAAACACGAGTCGTGGAATAGCCGCACTCGAAATTCCAGAGGTAATCAACTCAATTACCTCAGTAGCATCCATAACTTCGACGTTATAGCTCCCATGCATCCGACGCATTACCCAGCTATTATAGACCACCGTCCGGACGTTCTCGACCTGGCGATTCTAAAGAATATAAACCTTCGTTTAAATTCTATGGAATCGATAGACGAGCTTGACTCCGATCACCGTCCCGTTGTACTCAGTCTTACCCCCCGCACAGGTCCCCCTGACTCGAGTACTCCCACCCCCATGAAAACGGCAACTAACTGGAGGAAACTAGAGGAAAACCTCAAGTCTACTCCCTTGCCCTTCCCCGAACCGACCCCAACTTCCATTGTAGACACGGTGAACGCAATTGACTCCCTCACCAGTCACGTACAATCAGCAGTCAACAACTGCTCCCGGCAGGTCCCAGCGATGGACGACCATCGCTGGAGGCTGCCGGACGATGTACGCGAACTGGTGACGGAGAAAAACGCGGCTATCCGAGCCTACAGGACTTACCCCACAGCAGCCAACCGATCATTCATGAACCACTTACAAGCCAAAGTAAGAAGGCGCATGAATGAAATGAGGGAAGCTCGCTGGGACAACTTCTTGGCTAACCTTACCCCTAATCACCAGGCTTTCTGGCACTTGCAACGCAAGCTCAGAGTCAAAGAAGCCTGCGGCATCCCTCCTCTTAATCGTCCTGGCCGTAGTCCCGCCTTCGACGACGACGAAAAGACCGAATGTCTAGCCGACAATCTAGAATCCCAATGTTCTCCCAGCTCCCAACAAGTAGACATGACCCATCTCACAAAGGTGGACGCCGAGGTCGAACGAAGGGTAGCCCAGCCCCCAATAGAGGACCCAGACAACCCACTCCCAGTAGTTACAGTCGATGAGGTTCAATCCCTCATCAAAGATCTCAACCCTAGGAAGTCTCCTGGCTCCGACGGGATAACAAATAAAGTTGTCAAACTCTTTCCCCTCCACATCATTGTCTTCCTGACAGCCATTTTTAACGCTGCCCTTTCAAACAACATCTTCCCACAATCGTGGAAAGAAGCAGTTGTCATAGGGATACCAAAACCTGGTAAACCCAAATCCGAATCCTCTAGTTATCGCCCCATTAGTCTCCTTAAAACTCTCGCGAAGATCTACGAAAGGTTGATCTTCAAAAGACTTAAGGACTTCGCTGAATCCCACAAACTTATCCCGAATGAGCAGTTTGGCTTCCGAACCAAGCACTCGTGTGTTCAACAGGTGCACCGCATCGTTGAACACATAAGTGCGGGGTTCCAAGCCAAACAGCAAACGGGCGTCCTATTCTTCGATATAGCGAAAGCATTCGATAAAGTTTGGCACAACGGCTTATTATATAAGCTTTACCAAATCGGTGTGCCTGACAGACTCGTGCTCATCATACGAGACTTCCTATCGAATCGCACCTTCCAATATCGCATCGAGGGCTCATTATCTTCCCCTCGCCGTATTCGTGCCGGAGTCCCCCAAGGCTCCGTGCTCTCTCCACTCCTTTTCACGCTGTACACCAGCGACATCCCCAAAAATCCCAATGCCGATCTAGCTCTCTTCGCCGATGACACGGCTATCTACTATAGAGGCAGAGACCGTCATACGATCGCCAAACATCTCCAAACCGCAGCCAATGCCCTCGGCAAATGGTTTCGGAAATGGAGATTTGAAGTCAACCCAGATAAGAGCGCAGCTGTCCTCTTCTGCCGCTCTGGCGACCGATATCACGATCCTCCCCCTTCTGTAACCATGTTCGGCCAGCCGATTCCTTGGGAATCCACGGCTAAATACCTAGGCGTCATCCTCGACCAAAGGTTGTCCTTTGCATCCCACACAAAGAAAGTACGGTCACGTGCTTCCTTTGCCCTTGGTCGACTCCATTACCTACTAAATGCACGGAGCAAATTGTCACTTAAGTCTAAGTTGAGAATTTATCTCTCGTGCATTCGTCCCATAATGACATACGCCAGTGTTGTTTTCGCACACACGGCCAGCTCTAACATCCATAGAATGCAGGTCCTCCAAAACAAATTCTTGCGAAAGGCCGCGGGAGTCCCGTGGTATGTTCGCAATAGTCAACTCCATGTAGACTTCAAAATTCCCACCATCAAGCAGTTTATGAAAAGAGCCTCTAAGCGCTTTTTCGAATCTGCCGAAAAACACCCGAACCCATTAATCGTATCGGCCGCCCGATATACCCCATCTCGTATCTCCTCCCGACGCCGTCCGAGGCACGTTCTCCTTGACCCTGACGACGATATCACATTGCTTCAGCAAGCAATGTCTCAAAAGCACACACCAAACCGACCATTGTTCCGTCCTCGCCGGCGAGGCTCGTCGCGAACTCTACGTCATCGTCCCCCCCGTCCCCTGCTAGGGCCGGCGCGCGCCGAGCCACTAGCCTTAAACACGTCCCTAAATAATACAACTCAGATCCAGCTCCCTAGCTCATCCCCCAGCAACGCCCTAAGCCGAGGTCCGAGCCCCGCACCGGGGCGCCCTTAGCTGTGTTGCTTAGTATTTAAGTTTAAGCTCGGCTGGAGGCCCTTGGGTCTCGCCCTATAGTCCGGTTAAGCAGTGGAGGTAACTCCCCCCTACCAACTGCGAGAGACCATAACCTAAAAAAAAAAAAAAAAAAAAAAAAATCTATCAACGGCCCTTGGACACGAACCCGTGAATGTTGAGGTACGAATTGCAACTTAACTTAATACATACTTAACACTACATCACAAGTTATAGTTTACATGTTGTAAGGTTTAGTACACAGGTGTGCGATTTTTTTCTGAAGACTATTTAAAATATTTGATTTGATAAAATATTATCCATTTTATAACTTTATTCAATCAAAATCATAATTTCCCTGGCCTTTTCCCATACATTTTTGGGGTCGGCACTTGATTTAACCCGATGTGGCTGATCACCTGATTTTTATACGAAGCGACTGCCATCTGACCTTCGCAACCCCATTTAGGAGGAAAGTCTGTGATCTGGGTTAAACCAGTTGTCAGATTATTTTTAGGCCTCCGAATGACCTGTAACGATTGCCAAAGATGTTAAATTGGCAACCGGGACCGACAGCTTAACGTGCTCTCCGAGGCACGGAGGGAACTCGGGCGGTCACCCATCCAACTACTGGCTAGGCATATAGTTGCTTAACTTCGCTGATCGAATGATATGCGCAATAGCAACTGTGCCACGAGCTCCTCATCATTATTCAATCAAAATATAAAAATAAAAGCCATTAGGGCCTGCAATAGTGTGTTCTTTTAAATATTATTGGCATCTTCAATATTTAAAACAAGCGAACGTCACGCGCTTTCATCCGCGTTGTTCCCGTTCCCGTGGAAGTACAGAGATAAAATATAGCTTATATTAATCAGTGATAATGGAGCATTCAAACGGTGATTTTTTTTAAAAATCGGTTCAGGGCCCCAACCATGAGTTCTTATTGCAATGATAATTCAGCTGTGCGTCATATACATCTGTCTCATAAATGAGTGAAACTATCATGGCAATAAGAGCTCATGGTAAGGCCCCAGTACTTTTCGAGCCAATTCGTTACTTTCCTCTTTATACTATTAGTATAGACATAACATTATGATCGAAATATGATACAAAAAGAAATTCGGTGAATATTCTCAGTATAATTTAAAAATACTTTGATTAATTTTCCCATATGTACTCCAGTATATTTGAAATCCACTGTGGACAGTCCCTGGAAGAGGCCGCATCCCCAGGTACCTCAGTAAATCAGGATTAGTCCCCGCGACCAACGACGCTCATTTGTGCGTTATTTATAAACTAAATCCGCGGTACGCTGCGCTAAGGTTTCGCACGGAAAGTGGTATTTTTTATTCATTATTTCTGAGCTATATATTGCAATCGATAAAATAATTGTATTTTCACAATAAAAATTATGAAGTTAAGTCACGGTTAGATTATGCGGAAATTTAAAGAGTTCTGAGTGAATATTAAAAGTTTGTATGAAAGTCTACCAAGAGTGAGATACCGCTCTGCCTAATCTAAAAAAGGCTTTGTAATGGCCCAATGTCTTAAAGCATCATTATAATTTAATTTAGTTATAAAAAAAGTATGAGGTACTGACTCTCCTGTTTACAATCAAAGAGTGCACGTCAACTCTTGTTACTTGTTCTATTAAAATATTAAAAATAATTCTTTACCATAGAACATAATAAAATCATAAGACAGAGGGCGAAGAGCGCCCGCGGCGAGACTCGACCAAACAAAGTACCCATATGTTGCAACAATTACCAACAATAAGCTGTTTATTGTATACGCAAATTGCCGCGAAAACTATTGTCCAGTGATACATTTGGTCTAAGGTATAAGCGAAGCGACGAGAGGACCCATAAGCGGTTTTGTTCCCACTTATGTGGTTAATTCTTTTTTTTCACTCTATCCATCTTACAAAGTTCACGTTCACGTTTTTCGCTCTATCCATCTTACAAAGACAGCCCAAATAACTCTGCTTACTTTTAGTGACCAGTATACTGGAACACTATACTTTCCTCATCACTTCCTAAATGCTGTTGTTCCTAAATATTGATGATAGCCAAACATGGCAATGAGTTGCTCACTCTTCCATTGTAATGTACTTAAACAACCCTATGTATATAGAAGGGACACATGTAAAAAAAAAACCGGGGAGTTTGTTTCGCCGTTTCTTCTCCTGACAGGCTTACTTTTGGAAACGGTAGTAAATTAACTTAAGTTAGCGTAAGAAAAATGACGTTCAATAAGTGTTCCAAGTGTCCCTTATGTTTAATAAAACTTTTTGATTTGATTTGATTTGCTAATTCAATTCTTTGAGGTAGCGTTTTTGAATGCTATCTGTTGGAAGGTGGAGGTATCTACAGGGTTTTAGAAATGCCCGACTGGGGACACTCCGGCAATTCAGAACGGCAGCTTGTCAACACATAAGCCAATCAAATGTTCCTTAAGGAATAGACTGCTTACAAACTTGAGTTCTATAAAGCCGTATCCCCTAACAATTTAACTAGAAGTGTTGAAAAACGTATAAAGTCATAAATGATCGAATTTAGTATCATTTTATTCCAGATGTCGCTACATGTTATCACTTTGGTCCCAGTATGTGTGTAGCCGGGAGCGGTGCACATGGCTCTTTCCTTGAAGGTAAATATTTTTTACACACAATGGAATAATTATCGAACACGTATTTTGTTAATTGTGATAAACTATGTGCAATCATATTATTGTAGAAATAATTATATTAATGTAGTAACGGACACATGAGATTGAACAAAGTAAGAAATGAGCTTAAGAGGGTAGGTAAGTCTGAAAGCAGTGATTGAAAGGTTGAAGAATTAACAATTGTGAGGACATGTTCCGGACTATTGATTAAGACAATGTTGCAAAAAAGTTTTGACTATGAATACGAATACAAGGAGAAAGGAAGACCTAAGAAACGATGGATGGATTGTGTGAGATGATGTGGCTAGGAAACGGGTGGATTGGAAGAGAAAAACGCACTGCGCCGTTCTCAAATAACATGGGATAAGGACTGGAGGATAAAGATAATGGCAACGTACTGTTGATTTAGAGTTTCTCACCATACCTACAAAGACACCGTCTCTACGTCTTTTAAAAATATGCGGAAATATTATTTTATTTGAACTTTTTAAACACGCGTATTTTATCATGTTATGTATGAGTATGCATTCTATAATATGTAAGTGCGCTTATTCATCATGCAATGTAGACTAAAGTCCAGTAATGTTTCGTATTTACGCAAAAATACTTACCCCAGAATCCTTGCTCCATACCCAGAGAAACGCAATGTCTCACGCGTAGCTTGTGCACCCGTTTAGACCTATTTGCTCGAACAGGCCCATTGTCAGACAAGTAGTCCGAATCTACCACCCCGGTGCTACCACTAATTTGTACAGGGACGGATTTTGTAGTACCAGGATTTTCGCAATCTGTTTTATTGCTTACTAGCTGTGCCCCGCGGTTTTACCCGCGTAGATTTAGTTTCATCCTTATGGTCGTGGAAACCTAATAGTTTAAAAAAATAAAAGGTAGCCTATGTCCTTTCTCGCGGTCTAAAGATTGTCTGTGCCAAATTTCATCAAAATCGGTTAAGAGGTTTAAGCGTGAAAGCATAACAGACAGAGTTACTTTCGCATTTATAATATTAGTAGGGATAAGTTGCGGTAAGTGAAGACTTGGAGCATGGGGCAAATATTACCTACTATTGGAAATAGGTGAAGTTATAATGTTTAAGAGCTAATTTTCTGGAATTAAGCATCAGATTCTAATAGCTCTTATGCTTTAGTTTATATTTTTGTATGTACGTAGCTTATGTATTGTATTAAAAGTAATATGAAATTAACGATGGTTTCTTTATACCATACTTTCCTAGCTTTGTGATTATTTTCTAATTTATAATGTAACATGTACGCGTAGATAGTTAGTTTCTTAGTGTGTATAAATTCATCATGATCTATGAGACCAATAAAAGAGAAGATAGGTACTTTAATTATCTAAAACTAAGTGCGGCCCTGTCCATAAAGGTGCAACTCGTTGCAAAAACCGAGATTGTCCAAAATTTCTAAACGTGATCAGTTCCATTGTGCGCACACACCCGCGACAAGAGCCTACAATGGCCCATCCTTAGCTACACTTTTGCAGACAATGGTACTTTGCGCATTGACAATACCTTACATCGAGCTTTAAAAAATCTCAAAAATGTCAACCTACACACTCAAAATTTAACCTTATTTAGATTGATTTAAGTTTTCGATTCGCGTATTGTATAAAGTGATAGTTGTGTCGTTTTTGAAGCATGTGGGAGTATCACATGTTTGCCAGTTGTCATTGTTACCTATACGTATTGTGGCTATTGTTCATCAGTTATTGTTAGTTTCTATCAATGCGAAACATTTTAATATTATGAAATTATAAACGTCTTCCGTGTGGGACAGCGCGTGGGATGGAGTCACTGCGAAACTAGATCATTTTACTGTGTCATTATAATTTGAAAGTTGTCAATCGATGCTTTATGTAAATTGCATTGTGGCAATAATTTGTCATCTATTGTTACTTGCACCTGCTGACTAATGATTAATAACTGTTGATTGATTGATATGTGTAACACTTTAGGACAAAGATCGTCTATATGTTTGGGATTATTAGACACTATCTGTTTGTTCAAGGGGTTGCAACGGAACACAGGGTTCGATCCCCGAGTCGGGAAAAGTATTATTGGGTTTTCCAATATGTAATTTCCTAGGAGCAGCCTGGCCCCCTATTACTTGGGACATAAACAAAAACTGCCGAAATTTGGGTGCATTATAAGTACACCCCTTCACAACAGGCTTGAGCATATGTATGTAGATGGATTGCACTATCTATACAGATAAATAAAATTGAAGTGTCTGTTTGTAATTCCAAAATTACAGCTTTTCACTAAATGCATATGAAAGTATACATGCTACTGACACTAAAAAACCAAGTTTTAAAATTTTTCTCTGTCTGTCTGTCTGTCTGTCTATCTGTTTGTTCCGGGTAATCTCTGAAACGGCTGGACGGATTTTAACGGGACTTTCACTGGTAGGTAGCTGATGTTTCAAGGAGTAACTTAGGCTACTTTTATTTATCAAAAATATTAGGGTTCCGCGACAATAAGGATGAAACTAAATCTACGCGGGTGAAACCGCGGGGCACAGCTAGTATTATATAAATTAGTGTTAGTGAAGGTGAGTGGTTACGCATTGCCAAAATACCATGTGATTCTTCTTGTAGGGCTGAAACCTTTGCAACCTGAGTGACAACTAAGTGTATATCACAAAAGTTCCTCTCAGATTCTTTTGTGTATATCAGTATTCGACATAGAAGCCTATATATTTTTCCATCGGTAAAGTTTCTCTCCCATTACAATTTTGTACGGAGCCCCCAGTGAGTGACACTGACTCGGACCAGGCCATGTTTTATTCATTTAATATTTGAATCTGTTTTTTAGAAAAAATACCCATCGAATTAAATAGAATTTTCATCAACGACTACTCAAGACATTTCCCTATTCCTCACCCACGCATACGATTTATTGCAATCCGAAACTGTCTCCACATGCCTTTCATACGTCTCCAGAATTTCGTGCAAACAACGATCACGCGGCACGACACATCCGGCCTTCAATATTGGTTTCATACAACTTTTATGTTTACCATTCATCGATTGTTACAATTATTCAACAGCTAAAGCACATTTCAACTGTCATGCACAAATTGATAGCAAGGGCTTACCATCCGGTCAATTTCCAAGATTTGCACAACATAATGAACACCTTGGCCGGATGTCAAGTGGTAAAATTAGATTGCCAGTGTGAATGTAGTGGTTTTTATAATAGCTCCATTGAATACTAAGCCTTTGACGGGGATGTCTTCATTTAGTTTCCAACAGACAGACAGTCGGAATAAAAATGTTTAACATTCTTACTAAATATGATTAGTACTCTTAAACATAACTGATGCCTCAATTAATAAAAACTTAATCATATATACAAGGAACATTACTTAAAACTAATTAAAGGTAGAAAACTTTGCCCAAGTCGGTGTCTCTCGGGATCGTGCCAAAAAGGCTGGCAGCATTGCCACGTTGAATAGCAATGCTGATTCTCTGAGCGCGAAAAGCCCCAGCCCGCTTTTCACGAGAGGCTTCTACCAGACGACGTGCAAGCTCTTTGATGAGTTGAAAAGTTGATGAGCATCCGTTAATTGCCTCAATTATATTTGAAAATTAATTTGACAGAAAATAAATATTTTCACTTCTTATTTATGAATAAATATTTTATATAAAAGTAGTAGATCACATTCGTGATAAGCTCTAATTATAAAATTGTAGGGAGTGCTCGAAGAAATGGATAAATGTGGACAAAATTATTATTAAGAATAATACATATTGCATCAATCACAGAAGACACAGGCTAAGGACAGGACTTAATCATCTTCGGTGAAAAGTGAGTGTCGTTGATACCACACTTCAGCTTACATGAAAGTACTTTGTATAAAGTCTAATCGAATAAAGATATATTTGAATTGAATATTTGAATTTGAATTGAATTGAATTGAATACACCTTCGGGAACACTTCTAGGATGGCATGAGCATATATAATATAAATGTTATTGCAACAATCTTTTTCAAAAGGCTACAAATACAAAGCTAGATTTAACGGCACTTTCGGCAGATGTTTCCACATCAGTGTTTCGTTATCATTAGTATCGTCGCTTTAATTGTTGCATACCGTCAAAAGGCTTCCTTTCTTCCCTAAACCAGTTTCCGTCCCTAGAATTACTTTGAAATCCGCTATGGTTTTCATTCACAAATATTTACAACTGCGGCTTTAGGTCTAAGTAAACGCCGGTTCGTTTCAGCATCCATTCATAAGGCTTCATTCATGTTTGTCCAGTGCTTAAGACGCGGCTTTGGTTGGTAATCCTTGTTTTGTCCGCGGCATTTGTAAGTTCATTCACAAATTGTAGTTCTGTACGGAATCTTGGAACACTATCTCGTTTGCCATCTAAATCGATTTCGAGTCTTACGTCTTTATTTGATGTTCTATTAGCTTTATTCGGATTGAAACGTATTATTCGATGGGAAATAAGCTTCCCTGTATTTTTAACATACATTGAATTTTTTTAATAATTCGTGCTATAGGTGCCTATACCACCATTTTTGTAACATCGTCATGCAGTGACTAAATTGCGATCACCGGCGTGAAAATTAACATTATAAATTATCTTGATAATGAGCTTCAAACTTTAGCAGTGCTCTGATACTTTTGACTGGTGTCAAAAACAAATTTTATTATATACTATTTTCCGCCTCAATATACCTGTATTTCAATTTGATACATAGGATACGGACACGGAAGCTGTATTTATTGAATTCATGACTAACATTTAACCAAAGTCTTGCAGCACTTAACCAGCATACAATGAGTATTCTAAAACTAATTTACCATCAATGAGATCCGTTATAACTGGTCCATTCATTTCGGTATCACAATCAGATTTAAATTCTCCATTCACGTAACTTTTAACATCAACAATTGACTCTGAGGCTTCTGTAGCTTGTATTTTTTTGAAAGCATCGTCAGACGAACAGGCACCAGGATAATCCCTATTGCTATACTCAGTTTCATTAACAAGTGAAGGTTCTTTTTTTGTATCAACTGAAGTGTAAACTGCTCATTGTTGTATGGAAATGTTTGAAGATTAGTCTGGGATTCATTTAGTGAGGTATTAGGTGTATACTTTGAGTGGCCGACAGCACTTGGCTTGGAGTAATCCAAGCCAAGTTCTTCGAATTTTATTATAATTATTATGTGCTTTTGTAGATAGAGTATTTTTCAAATACTTTCAATTGATGTGTGACTATGGTGTATATTTATCTAGGTTATCATTTCTTACAAGAATTTTAATATGCAGGGCAGGAGGTAGTGCATGCGTAAAAGCTGCGCAAAGGCTTCTGTTAATGCCACATATTAATTAAAAATATATTAAAAAAAAACTCCTATACTTAAATATTTTTAAGCGATACATTATTTCATATCCATCCAGCAAATGCATTTTGATATTCTTTTACGGACTTAATATACTAGAAAAATATATTCCCATCGACAAATTAATTTCAAACCAACATCGTATCCATTTTATTAGTGACAAATAAGCTGCAACAGAAAACCCACAATAACAACGCATAATACCCAAATAGAATCCGCCCAACACACGAGATCCGGGATAGAGTGAATGCGTACCACTTCTCAAGTGCATTTGGAGGAAGTCGCGCGTATGATCCTTGTTGCCGGTAACGCGATAAAATTAATTGATTAAACCGACGACAATGGAGTGCACACATGAGATGATGACAATGTACCCGGGAATCGAAGCCGGGATTAGCCGCTGGTCCCGGCCGCGTCCAATTATTCGCTCGTGAGAATACAGCTTTAGAACACATGGGAGGATGCTTTAGGGTACAAGGTAGGGCAGTCATTATTGCCCCTTACACTTATTTAGATTTATTAAAAGGCCTAGATTATCAGCCTTTAGCAAAGCCTATGAACTCACTGTCTTCAAATGTACAATTTTTTTTGAAGACAAATACAGTTTTTATAACTACGCATTTCTTCGTTTATTATTATGTACATTTGTTATATTTTATGTAGGTACCATTTTATGGTTACTTAAATGGAATATTAGCAAAGCCACATTTTATTTTAATTACGTAATTTAATTAGTAAAGATATGAAATTCAGTGCTACCCGACTGGTGACCGGCAGGAGTGCTGCGAACTAATGCTCTGGATCGTTTATAGTGGTAATAGTGGTGGATCCGACCTTTTCAGCTATGATGATAGCACAGTGATTCCTTTCTTCATAAAACTGATACCTAATGCGGCAATTAATTAATTAGTAAGGAAAAAATAACGGACCTATCTATACCTTATTTTTTGACACGCAGAAAGTGAAGCGCTTATACAACTTAACCTACGCAAGTCAGTTTGTAAAATAAACGAGGGAAGTAAAACATATGATAAACACCGGATATTTATTGCGTAAAAACCATTTGTATTTGTATGTGTTAAAGAATAAAGGTATGAGCAGCCTACGCCACTACACTGGTGACAGGTTGTGCAGCAGTAATATTACACGCGTTGACTCCTCTCTCGATCCTGCAGTAGCCTTTTTCACCCCATGATGCTCCCCAGGAATTCTTAATCAACCAGTACGGCGTACCATTTTCTATAAAATATAAAATAAATGTCAAAACCAGGTTGTATGATATGAGGTACAGTGGGGTGCAAGCCAGGGCTGTGCAAGAAGTAAAGGAATGAATTTTTGAAGAGATAAAACACAACTTTAAACTATCATGAATTGGAGGCCACGCTTAAAGAGCATTTAGTGGAATGGAAAACTTATGATACTTCTACCCGGGTCGGTAGTAGTATCGCTCGCTATGTTCATATAAACATATTTCTTGAATCACTCTATCTTTTGCTGAAAATTATATGAAATCCGTTGAGTAGTTTAAACGCACACGCAGCGAAAGCGACTACATTTTATACTATCTCATAGGACTCCATTCACGAATATTTAAGACAAAAGAAAATGAACATAAACAAAATATGTACCGTAAATCCCTTTAAAAGGAGTTCTGATATCAGAAACTCAAAAAAATGTTTAGATTTTATCTAATAAGATATCAGTTTGTGTCTTGTTCGGCAAATCTTATAGACGTACTACAATCAACCGTCAGTAAATTGTAAGATGGTGAAACATACGTACCAGTTCCGTAACCAATCAAAAGGACTCCGTGATTCAATTCACCTGCTGGGCAATCCTGCGCTTTCATTATTGTGTTATGGTAATTTTGTAGGCCGCTTGCGTCTATAGCTAAAACATTACATACTGACTACAGGAATATCAATTGATTTTAATGCAATAGGCAACACTCTAATGAAGTCACCTTCAAACAGAAGAAGACCAACGAAACATTGGATTCATTATGTGAAAGGTAATATGGCTTGAAAATTAGTGAATATAGATAAAGTTTGAGAGAAATGGAAGAGAATTACACTGCTTCGACCATGAATGACATGTGATAAGGGCAGGAGGATGATTCCTGAGGACTATCAGGACTATTGTATCTCCCACGTACCTATAGAGAGCGGCCCAACCGCATGCAGAGTGGACATCATTTCATCCTCATTCACTTGGTAACTGTGACAATCAGTCAACTTCGCTACCACTTTTTTTTTGTCGAATGCACAAGTGCCACTTTTAGCTTTGTATGGGTAATCCGCTTCTGACACACTACCACCCGCTCCTATTAAATATCTGTAAGCAGGAGGATATACGATATTCGTTTGGCCTCAGACAATGTCGAATGCCCTAAATGACACAGATCATTTTGCCAAAATCCTGGATGCAAAAGATTACATGTCTCCATAATCTATCTAGATGATGTTTTGGTCTGTGATAATAGATAGATTAATACTGTAATTGGGTAAGTTCTTAAAATCATCAGTTTTCTCATATTTATTAATATCATGCATAAACAAACGCGATTTCGTTATGACATTTTCTAACAAGCTAAACCACCTTAGAACTCGGTAAATTTAAGGACGAAAATGTGAATTTTAATTTCTTGCCTGAAAGCTTGAGCCATCCAACCGCCGTCACATCCGCTATCTTTTTTATCGCAATCAACGAGTTGCTGTTCCGAGAAAGCAACTAGTTTACTATGTTTTATTGCATATTGTCCTTCAACATTACCTGAAAATAGCGATGATATTAATACATACATACTGTCGCCTGTATTCCCCGAAGGGGTAGGCAGAGGTGTTGTAATAACAACACCCACATTTCGCCGATGATGATAAAGTGCCCACGTGCCAGGTGAGTTTATCGCCGTCTCAGGCACTATACTTCAACTTTGAGTTACTTCTCTGACAGTTTTCCTCATGATGCTTTTCTTCACCATAAAGCACGTAGAAATGTGAAATCACTGCACATAAGTTTTAAGAAAAACTCATTGGTACAAGGCCTTGCGTATCAGGCGACTGCTCAAACCCTCGGGCCACCACGGCGCTTCATATGAATACTATACCCAAGTTTACCCAAATTAAGAGGTCTGATTCATCTCGTAAATTTAGTGTGATATATAACCGCAAATATAAGCTTACCTATTGCGGAGAAAGCCCAGCACGATCCACATTTTT
The DNA here is from genome assembly GCA_964035505.1 of Watsonalla cultraria. Taxonomy (NCBI): domain Eukaryota; kingdom Metazoa; phylum Arthropoda; class Insecta; order Lepidoptera; family Drepanidae; genus Watsonalla; species Watsonalla cultraria. The sequence goes on from OZ037713.1 coordinate 1,264,373, forward strand.
GCTGGTCTTTAGTTGGAGTGACCACATTTTTAGTGCGCCAGTCAAAACTATTGGGTGCAGTGTCTTTCACAGCCGGCAGAGACGAGCACTGAGCGTCTTCCATCGACCCTCGTAAGCATAGAATGGACTCTTTGAATTCCGTAGGAGTCATGTCGCTAAACTTAGTGATACCTACAAAATAAAATGTTTCGTTAAAACTGACTGACTCGTTAGTCTCGTGGTCACAAACTTTAAAACGATTGAATAGCTGCTTCTATTTCAGTAGCTCTATATTATTTTCTGTAGCTCTTTCCAGTTGAATCTAGGCCTGAGGATCAATCCTGGTCAACACTAGTTACTAAATGATTATTTGTTTATTTAATCATTTTTCTACACCTGTCAGACATAGTGAATACAGTTTAAGTGGGATAGTACAATTGGCAGTACACTTAGTTCTGTCAGTTGTATTATAGAATTAATGGGCGTAGAAAAGCGACAGAAATCCAGATTAAATTTAAAAGGGACATGTAGCTTACCGAATACAGCACCATCGCCCTGGTTAAGTTTATTGATTTCGTCCAAGTTCTGTTTGAACACTTCAAATCGGTATTGCTTCTCGTGTTCAGTGTCATATTGCTTGTGGTAGGTGTGCATGAACTGCGTGAAGAGCTGTTCAGCGTGATTCAGGTCGTAGTAAGGCTTCTCCAAGTGAGCTGAGCACACAACCAACGCACACCACAACACTAACGCTCTCACACAAGACATACTAGCAATATTTCTCGTAACAATTATAGTCACAACTTGTACGCAGGGTTTATATACTGAAACAAAGGCACGTGAATGTGAACAACTTAACAAAATATTTTGAAGCACATAAAAATATATCGAAAAAGGTTAAATTTAAAAAAATATATAATTTTAAAATATTGCTTAGGTATTTAGGTCTATCATAAAATGGTATCGCATTTTACTATTTTATGATCGGTACATTTTTCTTGTTACATTTGTATATCTTTATAGTTAGTTTTTAGGAACGACAGAGGAAGTCAATCTATTAGAAGGTAATCATCGTTGAGGTGCAATAAGTATCTGTATAACAATACAGATATCTATATCTATACAGATAAATAAAATTGAAGAGTCTGTAATTCCAAAATTACTGCTTTTCACTAAATTCATATGACAGTATACACGATACTGACACTGAAAAACCAAGTTTTAAAATATTTATCTGTCTGTCTGTCGGTCTGTTTGTTCCGGGTAATCTCTGAAAAGGCTGGACCGATTGTAACGGGACTTTCACTGGCAGGTTGCTGATGTTTCAAGGAGTAACTTAGGCTACTTTCAGTTATTATAAATATTAGGGTTCCGCGACAATAATAAAAAAGCTAAAAAGCTACGCGGGTGAAACCGCGGGACACAGCTAGTTTTTATATAAAATACTGGCTTCTGCTTGCGACTTCGACTGCGCAGGATAAGTACGTACCGTTATATTTTGGATAATTCACATAATATCTTTATGATATTGTTATTGAGTAAGCTATATTATCATTGTAAAGTTTCATTAAAATCCATTATTTAAGTTACAATAAACGCCAAAGCTGAGAAGTTCTTAAAACGCGCTGCTTAATCTATCATAGTTAGCCTCCAGTTTTACTTTTCCACCGATGTTTTAGGTGGGTAGCGTTGAGGTCCTAGTCGCCTGAAACTTCATTAAATCGTAGAAAACACTGTGTTTCTTTTACATCCCTCACCACTCCGATCCAGCTCCCTAGCTCATCCCCCAGCAACGCCCTAAGCCGAGGTCCGAGCCCCGCACCGGGGCGCCCTTAACTGTGTTGGTATTTAAGTTTAAGCTCGGCTGGAGGCCCTTGGGTCTTGCCTTTTAGTCCGGCTAAGCAGACCGTTTAAAAAAAATAAGGAACTTCGTTCCAATTACATGTCTCTGTATTTTAATGTTAGTTGCAGTAAGTAGCAAGGAGCTTCTCGTGCACCAAGCGCACACGACGCTGCACGTGCCAGTCTCATGATAATGTTCGTCAGTAAACACAGGTGTGTGGAACAGGATAAATTCAGGAAAAATAAAGCTAACAAAGTGTTTTTATAATGTTTCTAATGAAAAGTTGTTTATAAAAGATGCCGAAGTTGAAACAAAGAGTACAATCACTTTAAGTGCTCTTCAGAAAAAACATAAATTAAATTCACTGTTCTATTGTATTTATTTGTACGTCTCCTTTGAAAACCTTTGACATGAACAATTTGTTTTATATTTTCTTTATTATTCTTACTACAATGGTAGGCAAACAACCGTACAAAGTCCTGACCGTAAGCGGCCATCGGAACCTATGAACATGACCATCAGCGTGTCAGTCATGCATTGCCTACCTAATAAAGAACGGTATCACTTTTCTAACATAATTGTTCAATATGAGAGAACCCCAATATACGCTAGCACAGCGCCTCCAATCCCCCCCTTCTCCCCACGGAGCACCTTAATTACCTCAGAAACATACCCTGCATATCTCAGTGTCATATTACGAGTTCAGATTTCAGATTGTCCAGATCATACCGAACCTGGCGGTAGCATGTTTAATCCTGTAAATTAATGTCATTCTGACGATTTGAAAGTACTTTGTAAAAGTCTAATCGAATAAAGATATTTTTGACTTTGACTTTGACATAGTGAGGCTTCTGTTGCGTACCCTGACGTCATTTATTTATTAAAACCATATTAAAATCTTTATAACGGGTCGAGACCCACTTGTCCCCTTAAATTTTTGAGGCGTCCACTCGTAACTTAATCTATCTAAAGTACTAGGGCGTCAGGAGTTTAAAGAGATAGCTTCAATGTATTTCGACTATATGTCCGTAATACGGACATATAGTCGAAATACATAATATGATATGTGTACCAGGAGACGAGTGGGTACCTTAAGATATATTAATAATTGACGCTTCTCTACCTTTCTTCGGCCCTTATATATGTGCCCATTGGTCCCCCACCAATGGGCACATATATAAGGGCCGAAGCCCAATGGGTATTGACCCCTTATAGTACTAGAAACGAATGCTTCGATAAATGTAAAGCAAAAGAACTTAAATCTTAAAATAATAAAAACTAGAAACAATATTGAAATTAATATCTCTTTAATACTTACTAAGCATACAAAATTATACTAAACAGACGCTTGTGCATTTCAGCTTCAGTCTGATATTTCTTTCATACCGAATAACGTCGTTGCGCGTTCAAAGTAGCTATGTGTTTTTACATACTTTAGGAGACGCAGAAAATTATTATCTCGAAATATGGCCCGAGTATTAAAAAAAAAATCTTACTATTGATACATATAAAAAATGTACATAGTTTTTTTTTAGATTAATGTTGGATAGGTATTATAATTAATCATGACAAAATGAAACATTAGTGGAAATTTTGATACGGAGGTCACGAAATACACATAGCGACTTTTGCACGCGCAACGACGATATGGAATGAAATACAAATATTGCTAACAAAAATTTCAAATATCCAAGCATTGGCATTTATGTTAGTTATGTATTCAGTACACTTATTTTATCAAACTAGCTGTGCCCCGCGGTTTCACCCGCGTAGATTTAGTTTCATCCTTATTGTCGCGGAACCCTAATATTTTTTATAAATAAAAGTAGCCTAAGTTACTCCTTGAAACATTAACTACCTGCAGTGAAAGTCCCGTTAAAATCGGTCCTGCCCTTTCGGAGATTACCCGGAACAAACAGACAGACAGACAGACAGACGGACAGACAGACAGATAGAGAAAATTTTTAAAACTTGGTTTTTTAGTGTCAGTAGCGTGTATACTTTCATATGCATTTAGTGAAAAGCTGTTATTTTGCAGTTACATACAGACACTTCAATTTTATTTATCTGTATAGATGTATAGATAAGGCCATTTGGCTTATTTATTTCAAGGCTTTGGAGCATAGTCAGTACGATAAGGAATGTAAACTATATAATAGGTTTATCAGTGCTCGTGTGCTGTGTTTAGTTTAGTTCTTTAGAGGGGCCTTAAACTGAGGAGCAGCATCATAGTTGCCGCGTTGTTCTGAAAGGTTCCTCAGCGTCACACTCGACGTCGAATGACGGTTTCAAAGAAACGAAATCAACATCAAAATTCAACTTTATCTAGGTATATGTACCTATGGGATCAAAATATTGCCATCATTGGGCCTACAGATGGCGCTGTTTAAGTTTAACACTGTGACCTGTGACGGAAATTTTAAGAAAACTCGCACTTTTATGTCTCTGTAATATTCTACCAACCACTTTGTTTGTTATATCTCTCTGGAAGTTTGTGAATATTATCACAATAAATCAACTTACACCAAATTTGTACAAAAAAAGCCATCATTAAATTCATGTACACATAAACAAGGGCTAATTTGAGAACAACACACGTATATCGCTTCATTTCGATTGTAACAACGCCATTATAACGTAAGGATCGGACAGAGAACTCAAGAGCGAGTTTCATTTGATATTTCCATTAAATTTCAATTTCCAAACTCATCTCAGCCCACAATGGGAGCGGCGACAATGGAGCCTCAGTGCCTCCACCGCTGCTTGTATTTCGTAACGTTTGTCTATGTGCTGTAATAAGAATCATTGGTACTGATAAAAGCGCAAATTTCACGCCAGCTTAAACCAAAGTCGCACCGAAATCTTTCCCAGAAGCAACGTGGCCGATTCTATTCATTGATGTTTTTTTCATTGGAGCTCCGCCCAACAGACCATTGTCCCCGCCGAGGGCATTGGATATAAATTTCCTCATAACTTTTTTCTTCTTTCAACAATGCGCGTCTTTGTTCGTATTTGTATTTTAATATCGCGTCGGACACACGACAAAATCGGTGTAGATAAATAATGCCTTTTTTTACTTTTGTCGGGATGAATGGTTGGTTCCAGAGAGTCTGGTCCATATCTGGTTGTATTAATGGTGGTAAAGGATGGCCTCCATTCATCATTTTAGACCACTCTAAGCTGTGGATGTGCCATGTAGGAATCCTCAATGGTTCTTTGTACAATTGTAGTTTTGTAGCAGTTTAAATGGTTTCATTCATATCATTGCTCTTAAGTGTATTAAACAGTTTTGCCGATTTCTAGATGATCCCTATTATAAGCATTGGGGTAATAACCTTCATGTTAATATCTACAACCAATTCAATACAATAATTTCGGTCTAGTTAAAATTTACTTACTTAACTTTTTTCACTTGACTAACGTTTTTCAAACTTTCGATATTTCTATCACAATTGAAAGCAACCCATCCTCTATCAAAAATGTTTTAGTATATTTTTCCAATTGTCATCTTCGCGTTGGGGTGTGAACCTACACCCCGTAATAATATCGCATTACCATAGGACATCCGGCACACACCCACTGCATAAGGTGTCTATTAATGCCTTGAAGTAACGCTACTGACGTGTGTTGGTGGTAATTTTGTGTTGGATTGAAATTGAGCAATTTGGAATTTGCTTCTTCTAAGATCTTATATGAATCTAAATCATATTGCTAGTGTTTTTTACAAACAGAATGTTATTTTGGGCTCTCGCTGGTAGATCTGTTTTCTGGTGCATTAGGCGAGTTTAGCTAATAAGGTACCATAATGGGTTTGAATGTGTAGTTCTATTATTTGGGATTGTTTGGCGCTAGTACGAGTAAATTTACGCAGTTCTCCTACTTTTGCTGAGAGCTTTTAAATGACATTCAATATTTTAGATAATTGCAACTCTTTTTGACTTTAACAAGATTGCCTGTTTCGATTTCAGAATTAGATATTTAGAAGAAATAATAGTTTTTTGTAGTTTAACAAAATATTGTTATTCTGTTCACAAAGCTCGTTTACACTTTCTTGACCGACTTCTACACGTTACACCATTATGATGAATGGTCAAAACTCATTATTATTTAATCCCCGGTCACATTGTGTACAAGTTAAGTAATGAGAACTTGGGGTAGGTAGTTTGTCATATTTATCAATGTCTGATCACCCCTTAGAACTAGGTGTTCAACCGTATCGAATCCTAACCAAATGTCCTCAGGCTACGATTACGAAACGGGTTTGGAATTACCCCTGTTCTTGTCTCTTTCTGGCTGTTTATAGAGTGAAAGAGATGGTAGACACTTGGAGCAGGTTCCTAATATTGAATGTTACTCGTTCGACAAGTTCTAACAAGGTACGTGGGTGCCCATTGTGCTTTTAGTTCACAATTGTTGTTACTTAAGTGTGGAATATTTTTATAAGTAACACTCTTTATTTTTTCTTCTTTTTATTATTCAGAAAGTTTAATTTAACTAAATAAATAATTTAAATAAAAATATTTTGTTTAAATTTAGCTTCTCCCAACTACTTACTTGCTGTTTGTGTAGATATTACCATGAAGGCGCTTTGAAATGATTTTACTAATTTCTTTTATCGAATTTTTAGTCATAACTTTGGAGACAAACTCCTATCTCATCAATAAGTCAAAACCAATATTTTCTTCTGAAACAATCACATCGATTTTCAAATTCAAATTCAATGTCTACAATTAGACTCTCAAATTCAGAATGACACGATAACGATTATGAATGTAACTGCTGATTCCATGTGTCAATCCCATCTCAAATTTTTTCAGCACATAAGCCTCAAAACCACTGTAACGTTGAACATACCTTTCCCTTACTTTTCCTCACATTGCTTACCTTATCAAACGGTCCAGTGACTTACAAGCGGCCGGACAAGCACGCTACAACGGCTAATACTTAAAGTACCCTCATTCAGTGAGGGAAGCGGTTTGTTCCAAAAATACATCCATGGATTTTTCCATAGATCAAAAGCCTTTATAATATGGGAGCACTTGGCTTTGAGCGGCACTCACAATCGCTTTGATTTCAACTGCATTTGACTTATTGAATGTTTGTGATTATACCATTTATGAACGTCAGCTAAGAGGCAGCGGTTGACGTCACTAATTGAATTACTTAGTGGTAAGAGTGAGTGAGCCTCTGATAATAAGGTCTTCCAGTTGGTTATGTTCAGAGCTAACTCTTTCCAGACTTCGACTTGGAATTCACTGTAGATGTGTGACGAGGTCGAAAGGCCCTGATAATATTACTTTTCAAAATTGGAACAATAAGAATTTCTCTAAACGAAGGGCCTATCAGCAAACGTTTAGTGTCATTATAGTATCTAAGTACACTGGTGGAATATTACTTTATTAGTGGTCTTCGTGGAACATTAATTGGTAAATTGGTAACATTAAAATGTTCATAAACGTACTGCTTTTAAATGTCCTAAGCAATAATATATTGTAATTTTTGTATGACTTAATTCAATAGTTAGAATAGTGCACCATATGTGGCGTATCAATCAGACCCCTCAATTTGAACATTATTTGATTATCACCACATTACAACCAATTAAATGAATGTGTTTAAACCTAATGGGTGCGCATGACCTCCCAATGTCAATTTATACATACTACTAGTCCTACCCTGCTTTACTCGTGTTGTATTAGATCCTTCTTACTAATCCCACTTATCTTATAAACGAAAATTTGTATTATGTATGGACGTATATTTGTTACATTTTCACGCAAAAACTAGCGAATGGATTTTCAAGAAACATTACAAGAATATAAATTATATATCAGAATAACACATAGGCTATATATAATTTTTTTTTTTTTTTTTATTGACGAGAGGGAAACCTTCAAATGTCCCCGACCGCTCTGGGAGAGGCAGATCGGGGTATGTGGGATTTTTACCTCACTAAAACCCCCCCGGTGGCCATCCTCAGTGCTCAGGGGGGACTCCGGGTACTCTGATAGATCGCACCGGTGTCCCCCCACACTTTGCCGGGGCACATCCCCGGGGCAGCAGTTACCGCCCCTGGAGACCTCGCTGTGCAAGGCAGCGCGAGCCACATCGCGCTGCCACCTTCCCGGGCCCGCGGCTTTGTGGTCAAAGCTCCCACCCCGACCACCGCCAGCAGGCCCTCCGGCCCCCTTTTAGTCGCCTCTTACGACAGGCAGGGGATACCATAGCCAAATTCTTAGACCCTGGCTATTGGGTGAAGGGTATGTCTAATCCTGCGCTAATGTTTCATATTTTCACTTCAAGTGAAAAAATTCAATTCTTCATGTTGTTTGGTTACAAGTCAAGAGCTAATAGATATATTATCGTTTAATTTGAACGCATTTCTTTGATCCTCTAGAAATAGCAGTTAGAAGGTAATCCTTCACACAATTTTGGAAACACAATACTATGAAGAAAACTGGTGATTAGGGTGTGTACCATTGAAATTCAGTTACTAATGACAAGGACAGGAACTCGGACTCAGGTGCAGATAAAGCCCCGAGTTCTGAGTGTTTTAAAATTTAAGTTAATAATGGAAATTGTAAAATTTAAAAAATCTCAAAAGATTTAGTTTCTCAACCTCACCTTACTCTTTGTCATAATTTTTTTTTTAAATCCATCTTCTCATGACTTAGCTAAAACCTTGCGTAGATATTGTCTATTCAAAGAATGATTTAGAAAAAACATACCTATCAGATTATTCAAAATGCTTGGTGCCTTTCTGTCTGGTGCGCCAGACAGTGTGGCACCTACCTGCATGCGATCCCTGTTCGATCCTTCTCTAATGCTTACTTTATAGCTATGTGAGAAAGGGATGGATGCATGTAGTTCCTTTCTTTTGAATGGGACGTTGAAAAAAGATGGCGCGCGTAAGATTCTGTTTGTTCTAGCCGCCTGCGATGACCCACATCATTATAAAGTGTTATCTTTGATGAAGGATATATTTTTAATGTCTCCTTTTTCGTTTTTGAATGTGTGAGGAATAATATTTCTTGTATAAAACGAATGCAGCGTTGTAGTATACGCGATACTTGCAGACAATGTACCAGAAACCTCTTAATACAAGTCATAACAGCCGCGTTATTCACTAAGGTTTCTCTGCGTCGAACTCGATGACGAGCGTTGGTTTCAATCATAGGATATTGATACATAAAACATAGAGGATAATGTTCAATTTCGTATCTTTAAATCCGACACTCGACGACCAGTGCAACGGTGAAACCTTAGTGAATAACGCGGCAGGTCACGTAACGAGTTAAGAACGAGTACCTTTGAATGCGCAGTAGTAATTTTACGAGGTTGTCTCCGTCTATATGTTATGGTGAATAAAAACATGCTCAATATTCCTAAATTTTTTCAGTTGAGCGTTCATTACTCGTGACGGCTGACGGGACTTGTAGGTGTCTTCATTTACGGTTTGGAAATTCTTTCAGACATTCTATGCCATTTATTTGTGTTATGAATATGATACATTTGCCTAATTCAGTTGTTACGAAAATATATATATTTGGTGCAGATAATCTTTAAAATATGGAATAATAAATCTGACACTTTGTTACCATACATAGCTTTAAGACATTAGTAATCTAAGTTTACATAACTGTCTAAGTTAGTTTCAGGCAAACCAAAGATAACAACGCAAATGACAAACAGTTACTACGTCGCAGTTTTCATTCGATGATAACATATGAACTGTCTGATGAAAACATATTATACACAATTCTTTTTTATTATTAATACCTTTACTATCATTGTTTCTAGATAGTGTAAATATGTAGGTAGGTACCTAAGTATATTGGTTGTGTTATCTGCCAACTTAGTGTATACTGCACCCCCGCGAGTCGCGTCGCAAAGTGTTCGAACTCCTTTTTATTAAAGGTTTTATTAATATACAAGGGTCGTCGGAGGCATTTTTATATTCCTGCTCCCGATATCTGTGACGTGGGAACCCACATGATGACTCTCCATTTTCATACATTACTGTGACTAACCACAGGTTATATGGTTGCGACATTGAGAAGGAATTTAAAAACATCCAACGAGGTAACTTTGTCAAAAAACTATTTAAAAACTAGCCGACGCGGCCGACACGGGTAAGCAGTATTTTATCATAGATTTTCTGGGTGTTTGGGCTCACGCCTGTATTCCCCGAAAGGGTAGGCAGAGATGTTGATAACAACACCCAATTTTCACCGAAGATGATTAAGTGACAGATGGTGAGTCTTCTCAGGCACAGGTTTCCTCACGATGTTTTCTTTCACCGTAAAGCACGTGGTGTTATAAATTACTATACATACGTTTTTTAGAAAACTTGCGTAGCTTGCGTAGAAGGCGACTTCCCAAACCCCAAGGCCACCACGGTGTTCCTAGTTTCCTATTTGAACCTGGCGGTAGCATGTATAATCCCGTATAACTATGTCGTTGTGACGATTTGAAAGTACTTTGTAAAAAGTCTAAACGAATAAAGATATTTTTGACTTTGCTTTGACTATCTTCTTGTAAAGCGTATATTTAAACAAGCGGGGCCGAAACCGGCCAGGACCGGACAGGTCCCGCCAAATTGCCGTTAAGCCACGCTAAGCTTCGTCAACCACAGTTCCCATAAAATAAGATTTAAAACACGGCCCATAAATAAGTTTACCATATTATATCATTGTAGTAGCATTGTACGGTGCAATTTAATTGGATTCGGTTTGTGTACCCGCCTCGGCTTTTGTACTTCACTTACCCTTTGGTAAGGTAAATCATAGCTTAATTTTATGGAATTTCCATTCTTTTCAATGTTAGAGGTAATTTGTTTTATTTTTAATTTTGTTTCCTACATGTTGTTAGTTTAAGTCTAGAAGGTTCTTCGAAGGGGTAGGCAGAGGTGTTACAACACTCACATTTCGTGACAAAGTGAATAATTTAAGGCATTTTGGATAATTCTGTAAATTTCTTCTCAAATATGTTACATTTATTTATGTATGCGTATATTTGGTTTCCTTGCGAATAAATTAATTTGATATAACCTTTGTATGGGCAAACAAGTCTCAACAGACGTCTTAAATACACACATAAATCTAAATTTTAATTAAATACTATTAGAACTTTCTTAAAACAGAAGTCATTCCGGTTCCATTAAATTGAACATAAGAAAGTGATCTCAAAACAGCTATAAGTCAAAGATTTTAAAATTAAGTTAAATTTATAGCAACAGTGAAACCTACCGTCCGTCCGTCCGTCGAGTCGAGTTGTCATATTTACGACACGCTACCAATTAAATGAAGTGTTTTAATAATCATGCATGGAGGCAAGTCTTGAGATTATAGCGATTTTAAAACTAAGGTTTATGAGGAGTGTAATTTATGGAAAATCGTTTATTACAACTAGATATCATTTCTGCGAAAATTTTTATGTTTCGGTGACATTTTTGACATTATTATGGAACGGTTTTATACCATAGATTTAGAAAAAAAACGTTTATACCGCTAAAACTAACTATATACAAACATAACACCAATAAAGAGCCGTGATGACAGAGTGGTGTGAGTTAGTAGTTGCCTGTTAGACAAAGGAGGCAATCTGTCTGATCATACATTTTAAAGATACGGTTTAAAATGATATTTATTCTAGCATTCTTATGTATATGAGAGCAAGAGCTTCACTATGAGTTCTTATTGCCATGACAGTTCGACCGTGTGACAGTGACAGATTTATACACGTCATAATTATACATCTATCTCAAAGTGATGGTCAAGCTATAAGGTAGTATTTTCCTAATATTTTCTAGGCATGCAATATTACACATTTTCCATAGAACTCGCCCCGCTTATAGATTGGTACAAAATATGATAGATACATTTCCGTCGACGCATCTTCTTATTTATGGGACGTACATAATAAAGTAGGTATCTGTTTTTTTATAACTTAAAATAATGTGGATTAACGAATGGAAACCGACTCTATTACGACCAGTGTCGAACTCGACGACGAGCGTTGGTTACAATCATAGGAAATTGATACATAACACATAGAGGATAAGGTTCAATTTCGTGGCTTTAAAAACGACACTTGACAACGAGTGCGACGCTGAGAAACCTCAGTGAATAACGCGGCTGTATTAAGACTCTAGTAGTTACAATTAGACTTCTAACTAGATTCAAAGAAAAGTAAGGGTATAGACAAACAAAAAAATGGATTTTAGAAATATGGAAAATTATGACTAGGTACAATTTTATTAAAAAATATTACCAGGTAAGTATTTTTGAATATCGTTTCTGCGTGAGAATTCTATAATTGACTGGGATTTCAATAGTATGAGTTTTTGGTTGGCTTAATAGTAGCTTAGTAATCAAAAACCAAATACAAGTAAATTTAATCAGTCGCATTCACAGATCTAATTATAAGTTTCTAGAAACACCTTCTTTCTGATGAAGTTATTATGTTCTGGGAAACCATTTATATAACGTTTCATGATCATGATTTTCTAATAAGAAGTATTAGTAATACATTGATCAGAATGGTATTTAATCCCACAGTTGGTTAGTCTTTAAGGAAGTGAGCCCATGGCATCCACGATGCTTTCCTTCATCGTAAAGCACGTGTGTGAAATCACTGCACATGAGTTTTTAGAAATCTCATTGGTGCTCATCGTTAGAATCGGATCGGTCGCGAAACGACGACGCAATGCCACCATTGCGGCAGTGACCGGGATTCCGCACAGCACACGCTGGAGCAGTGCCCAGCGTGGAGCTCGGAACGGCGAATCCTGGTCACCAGAATCGGGCAGGACCTCTCTCTGCCACAGAGGCAGACTCTGGCAGACAGAGAGGCATGGAGGGCCGTAGTCTCCTTCTGCGAGACAGTAATGTCCCAGAAGGAGGCCTCCGAGCGGGATCGGGAGAGAGCCGATCCCTCTCGGAGACGACGGCGACGGCGGGGCGGAGGCAACGCACGCCCCGGACCGTCCACCCAATAGCCAGGGTCTAAGAATTTGGCTATGGTATCCCCTGCCTGTCGTAAGAGGCGACTAAAAGGGGGCCGGAGGGCCTGCTGGCGGTGGTCGGGGTGGGAGCTTTGACCACCGAGCCGCGGGCCCGGGAAGGTGGCAGCGTGACGTGGCTCGCGCTGCCTTGCACAGCGAGGTCTCCAGGGACGGCGACACAGCTGCCCCGGGGATGTGCCCCGGCAAAGTGTGGGGGGACACCGGTGCGATCTATCAGAGTACCCGGAGTCCCCCCAAAGCACTGAGGATGGCCACCGGGGGGGTTTTAGTGCGGTAAAAATCCCACATACCCCGATCAGCCTCTCCCAGGGCGGTCGGGGATCTTTTGAAGGTTTCCCCCTCGTCAATAAAAAAAAAAAAAAAAAAGGCACCGCTGGGATTTGGCCACAGCCACCACGACTTTCAAATTCAAACTATTTTAAATTAATTAGACTTCTAACAAAGTAGGTACTTTCAAATCGTTTGAATGACATTATCATACAGAATTATGAATTTTACTTGGCTCAGAATATTGCTCTTACAGAGAAGTTATATGTTACAAGTACGATGCAGTAGCTTATCTATTTCTTAAGTTAGATGATATAAAGATTGCAGAATATAAGGGTGGCAAGGAATAACTGGAAATGTCAAAGTAAAACCTAGATGCTATAACTTAGTCCATTATTTATCTCATAACCAAAACTGAGAATGCACGCCCTATTCCTTCATGTAGGACTATAAATCTCAACACATTTCATTTCTCCATTCCTTATATTTACCCTTTGGGAGACAAATATAAATATCACATTAACAGCGCAATATCTTCCGAACGATTTGTTAAAACTGACATTCAAGTAACGCCTACTTTACCCTTAAGTTAAGGACAAATTATCCAAACACCCGTTGGAACTACACCCTCATTCTATCCTTCTCTACACAATATATTAGAAAAGAGACAAAAAATCACAGTAACCCTTATTGGTAATAAAGATGTCATCTGATCGCGAATCTGAGGTTTATAGCGAAATTATATGAATAAATCGACTATTAGCCATTATTGTTGAGAAATGGGTAAATTATGTTATTGTTATATTATCCGACTTTGAAAAGGTGAGGTTGTAGTTGGTACAGTGTTTGTTTTGAGATTTAAAGGAAATAGGTATATGCTCACGCCTGGTTTCCGTACGAGGTTTTCCTTAACCGTAAAGCACGTGGTGTGAAATTACTGCACATAAGTTTTTAGAAAAACTCATTGGTACAGGGCCCAAACCATGAGCTCTTATTGCAATGATACTTCAGCTGTGCGACAGTGACAGATGTATGCACGTCACATACATCTGTCTCATAAATGAGTGAAACTATCATGGCAATAAGAGCTCATGGTAAGGCCCCAGGCCCCGCTGGGGTTCGAACTTGCGTCGCTTGCATAGCAGGCCACTGCTCAAACCCCACGACCACGTCTGTCTGTCTGTCTGTCTGTATGGCGCGACGTGAATAAAATACATGCACTGTTACCCACCACTATTTTCTTTGTGACGTGAACATGTGCGCTCATATCTTGTGACGTGTACCTACGTATACTTCAGGGGCGTGCATTGGATTTTCAGAGGGGTAGGCAAAAACAATAAGTAGGCAAGTAGGCAGTTTAAGTACATACCTATGTGTCGCGGCGTAGGTACATACGTTTTCGCAAAGATACACATTCGAACATAAACAGACACACACACGACACGAGTGCATTCATTAATCACAAATTGTAACTTCTGCTTACCTGCTTATATGCAATGCACGCCACTGGTATACTTACGCCTGCATCCCACGAAGGTAGATAGATTTCATTGCTTCGTCCACATTTTGTACAAATGTAAGTATGTTTGTAACGAATTGGCCCAAAAATTACTGGACCGATTTTAAAAATGATTTCACCATTTGAATGTTACATTATCACTGATTAATATAGGCTACATTTTATCCCCGTACTTCCAACGAAACGGGAACTATGCGGGTGAAACCGCGTGACGTCCGCTAGTCATTAAATAAAACATTTTCTATTAGTTGCTTCTAAATTCAATTTATACATGCTCTGGGATTTGTGAATATTAAAACTGGATTTGGGTATAAATTGCTATAAGGTGGTTTTTAAATAGGTAGTACGTTATTTTAGTTTTGGCCTCGATTTGTAGGTAAGTATTATACAAATTACCTCATTATTAATAATGCCGTGAGGTAGGTAACATGTGTATCATTAAATTGTTTCAATTAATGGGATTATCTATAGAAACTAATATTATATAGAGGAAAGGTTTGTATGTATGTTTGTAACGAATTTACCCAAAAAGTAATGGTCCGATTTTATAAATTCTTTCTCCATTCGAATGTTACATTATCACTGATTAATATAAGCTATACTTTATCTCCGTACTCCCACAGAGACGGGAACTACGCGGGTGAAACGTGGCGTCCGCTTGTATTATCTTAAAGTTAGGACTTTTCGTTCGAAAGTTTTTTTGTCTATAATCTATACATACAGATAAATAAAATTGAAGTGTCTGTTTGTAATTCCAAAATAACAGATTTTCACTAAATGCATATGAATGTATACACGCTACTGACACTAAAAAACCAAGTTTTAATTTTTTTCTCTGTCTGTCTGTGTATCTGTCCGTCTGTCTGTCTGTCTGTTTGTTCCGGGTAATCTCTAAAACGGCTGCACCGATTTCAACGGGACTTTCACTGGCAGGTAGCTGATGTTTCAGCGAGTAACATAGGCTATATTTTATCCCCGTACTCCCACGGGAACGGGAACTACGCGGGTGAAAACGCGTGACGTCCGCTAGCCAATTTTCTAAGTGCGGAATCGATTTCAAACTTGTAATTACATATATTATAAACTTGTTTATTTCAATATAAAAACACGTGTTATCCGTAAATTTTACAGATATAAGATTCTAATAAATTGTCAATAAATCATTATTATTATGATCATAAATATATTGCTTAGTAAAATAACAAAAGCATCGAACAAGAGTATTATGATTGAATAAACTTTACCTAACATTGTTAAGTTTTATGGCCACATAGAGAAATTATATTTAACAACTTTCTAAGGCAATAAATAACAACTTCTATAAATTTATCGTTTATTTAATCTTTATACTAAAACAATATAATTAATACCGCTTTCACTTATAAACATAAGCTTAAAAAATTATGATAAATATGGAATTAACCAACTGGGTTAAATAAGAAGCCATGTTATAAATATTCATTGGAAATTAACGAAATTAGGCATTCTGTACGTACTTTGTTTAAATTTTAATAACATTTCATTAATCTTGATGATGCAGGAAGCTGGTAAGTAAGTAGTTAGAGATTTGAGTTTTTATTATAAGATGTTTTATTTATTTATTAATTAAATTTTACAGTGAAATTTTACATTGTTTAGTTATTGCTAAAGGTGTAGCATAAACTCATTCGAGTTTTACCGTACACCAGTGTCGTCGACAATTCAATAATAACAATGTAGGTATTTTCTTAAAATAAAAAAATAATTAAATAGAATATTGATGTAGATACTATCTGTGCCCCGCGGTTTGACCGGCGTAGATTTATTTTCATCTATATTGTCGCGTAACCCTAATATTTTTAATTAATAAAAGTAGCCTAAGTTACTCCTTGAAACATCAGCTACCTGCCAGTGAAAGTCCCGTTAAAATCGGTCCAGGTTTCAGAGATTAACGGAACGGAGCAAACAGGCAGGCAGACAGACAGAGGAAAAATTTAAAACTTGGATTTTTAGTGTCAGCAGCGTGTATAACTACTTTCATAAATATTTAGTGAAAACCTGTTTAAACATTTTGGAATTACAAACAGACACTTTAATTCTATATATCTGTACAGAAGATGTATAGATGTATATATATATGTAATACATTATTGGATGTCTGCTTAAGAATAATTAAGATCTAACTTTGCCCTCCGGCTTCACCCGCGCAGTCCTGCTTTCATATGTGGCCTTTTTGGCGGATCCCTATTTATTTTCTGTAAGTAGGTAAGTAAACCTTATATACTGCCATATGTATTTAATGAAAAGCTGTTAATTTTTAATTAAAACAGACACCTCACTAATTAATAATTGATTTCTATAGATATGATAAAGTATACAAGGAGCGTCATCACTGCGTACGTGCGGTGTTCGGCTGTAAGTGATTGTTACACTAGTATATAACAAAAAGCCTATGTTACTACATCTAAGCTATAGTGTAAACAATAGAAGAAAATAAAATAAATCTGCATTGCTATTCAACGTGGCAATGCGGCCAGCCTTCTTGGCGCGATCCCGAGAGACACCGGTCTGGGTCAAGTTTTCTACCTGTAATTAGTTTTAAATACTGTTCCTTGTATTTATATTTAAGTTTTTATTCAATAAATTTTATTACTGTTAATGTTTCAAAATAAAAATTATAACTTTCTGCAACGGTGTATTAACACCTACACACAACAAATCTTTAATGGATGGTATAATTTTATTACTATTTTTCAGTAGCTGTTTTTTTATTGATTTGAAGTGTCTACTTACTTATTTCCAATTACATTTATTCTTATATATTTCAAGAGAAGAATTGGATTCCGAAATCGATGCGCAAAATTGTCGACAGATGTGATTTCACTTTCAAAAGAAATCCGTCTCCTGCGAGCCGAGACAATCATCAACAAAAAACTATACACAAGCAGAAAATCGTTTCTGAATTTGCAGCTCTTGTCTTTCACACAAAAGGTATTCCCCAATCGATTCCGTTATTAAATTTAAAACCCTTTTTAAATACAATCGAATGATATTTATTGCGTTTTTTGCAATCGATTCATTCATTGCCGTGTAATGCTCTAGTTGTTGACAATGAGTTAAAAAAAATAAGACGTGCTGAGGGTGCCTGATGGGTTACTTGAGGTTATATCGAGTCACACCCCTGTACTTCCTGTTTGATGAACATAGGGCTGCCAACTACAAGTTTATTCACCTGTGCGCCTAGTGCGAGTTTTCTTAAAATCGCCGTCACAAGTCATCGCGTCGACGTAAACGCAGATTTGTATGGGCTCACAATAGTGTCATCTTTAGGCCGACAGAGGCGTTGCTCCAATCCCATAGAATGGGTTAGAAATTTTGTTAATAATTAATGTATTGACACAAAGCGATACATTGGTTTTATGTTAATTGCAATACCGAGAAAATGAAAATGAAATAAAAAAGTAGTTTGGGCTAGTAAGGCACTTATAAATGTCAAAATTTACCACCGGTTCGGAAACTAGCCTTCTGAGAAGAACCGGCAAGAAACTCAGGCATCAACTACATTTCATCAATTTGATATGAATTTTATTTAAGGTAAGGTATAAATATTCACAATAGTGACAAATTATATTAGCATGTAGGTAAGTATGAAAAGAGGTTTTCTAACTAATCCTATTTAGTTTAAGCAACCTTCCGAATTAGGCGGTGATTTTTAAATACTTACTTAATGTTGTGATAACATTTCAGTATTAGCAATTTATCTATGTTTTTATAATTATTTTCGTATAGCAATACAAAACAAAATTTTTTTCTTATGTTTGCAGCCAGTGACAACCCTACACCATGCGCAAGCGCACACAATTCGCAATTGCAAGTTCAGTGCGTGTGACAGGTCATAGGGCGTACATGGCGACTTTAGTAAGTTTCGTGAGAAACATCCGAGCTGTCAACTGGCTTGGCTACCACGTAATCTGAAACGAACCGATGACAGCCGGCTCAATGATTTGTTTTATTGAAACTAAACATAAAAGGTACTGAAGAAAACTTTTAAGTCAAATTTATTTATTTACTAGCTGTGCCCCGCGGTTTCACCCGCTTAGATTTAGTTTCATGCTTCATGTCACGGAATCCTAATATTTTTGATTAATAAAAGTAGCCTATGTTACTCCTTGAAACATCAGCTACCTACCAGTGAAAGTCCCGTTAAAATCCGTCCAGCCGTTTCAGAGATTACCCGGAACAAACAGACAGACGGACAGACAGATACATTTTTTAAATCTTGGTTTATCTGTGTCAGTAGCGTGTCTACTGACACAGATAAACAGGCCATTTAGTAAAAAACTGTTATTTTTTAATTACAAACAGACACTTCAATTTTATTTTTCTGTATATCTGTATGTATAGATAACTAAGTAGTTTCTTCACGACCCAGTTTTTGTGTCCGTTTCTTACGAGAATAATGCAACCTCCAAATCACGTGGTGTACGTGTTTTGAGGTTGTATTCTATGTAGGTAAATGTTTCAAAAACGTGATCCATCATTGGAGCCAATCCTTGTACCAAGTGACCATCTTATTAGTAATAGTTACTAGCTCTGCCCCGTGTTTTCACAGGCGTAGACTCAAATTAATAAGTTGTTCTTACAAAGAGCAGTGATGGCCGTTTTTTAAGTAGTCGCCTACGCGGCGATGTATGTTCGAGTCTTAGCTGGGCATGAACTTAAATTTTTTTTCTAAAATCTTGTGTGCAGTTATGTCACACCACGTGCGTTACGGTGAAAACATCGTCAGAAAATTCACGCAGACCTAAATCTATATAATATAAAAGAAAGTCGTGTTAGTTATAATTGTGAATAGTGAAAACTGGTAGAGGGATAGCTTAGAACCAGGAGAAGGACATAGGATATCCCGTTCCACAATGTATTTAACAGAATAAAGTCTACACAGGTGAAACCGCGGGGCACAGCTAGTATTTTGATAAAATAATAGTAGCCTCATTTATTCCTTATAGCGTCTGCTATCTGACGGCCTGTCTAAATCGGTTTAACCGGATCAAACAGACGGAAAGGCAAACATTTGTAAACCTGTCTTGATATATAAACAGGCACCGCAATTGTATGTTATATATAGGTACCCACCGATCTGCGAAAGACTGCATCCAGGCAGATGCTGGATGCGGCAAGCTGAAGACAGGCCGCTATGGCACTCATTAGGGGAGGCCTCTGTCCAGCAGAGGACTAATGTAGGTTGCTGATGATGATATAGGTAGGTATAGTTCCCATAAGTAGGTATATAAGTCGTTATATAGGAAACACAAAATTATCTGCAAACTGAAGACTGATATCAAATCAGTCTTCAGTTTGCAGATAATTTTGTATTAATTGTCTCATCATAATAGAACACGGATAATTCGATACTCGATTACGCAGAAAAACGTTACCCAAATTGATCGATACGGAATAACCAGCCTCTGTGTTGGTATAAAGAGTCACAAAGCAACAATGACCGATTAGCGAGCGAATCGGAATCGGATCGGACAATCGTAATCGGCCGTGACGATTAATGGATGACATAAACAAACAAAGATTCTCAGTGAACAATGTTCTTTTAATTAGCATTGAAAGTTTGATCAAGCGCAGTGCTGAGGAGAAGGTACTTAATTGAACTTTGAACTAAGTAGTTAAGTAGGTACCTATGTCTGTGATTTACCTTGCAAAGGACAGCCTTTATACGTGTATAAGTAGCCGTTTATTCTCCTGACAGACTTACATTTGGAAACATCATCATTTCCCTGGCCTTTTTTTTTTTTTTTTTCCCGTACATTTTTGGGGTCGGCACTTGATTCAACCCGATGTGGCTGATCACCTGATTTTTATACGAAGCGACTGCCATCTGACCTTCGCAACCCCATTTAGGATGAAAATCTGTGATCTGGGTTAAACCAGTTGTCAGATTATTTTTAGGCCTCCGACTGACCTGTAACGATTGCCAAAGATGTTAAATTGGCAACCGGGACCGACAGCTTAAGGTGCTCTCCGAGGCACGGAGGGAACTCGGGCGGTCACCCATCCAACTACTGGCTAGGCGTATGGTTGCTTAACTTCGCTGATCGAATGATATGCGCAATAGCAACTGTGCCACGAGCTCCTCTTTGGAAACAATAATAAGTTAACCTAAGTTTGCGTAAGAAAATTACGTTCAATGTTCCAAGTGTCTAGTGTTGAAGATTATTTTTTAATTTTTAATTTGCGTATTGGTTATGGTTAAATACTTAATTAATTTAATCCCACCGTAAGAAATTCTTATCTCTCTCAGTTGTGCCAATAACTTTTCCAAAAACTTAAGTATATGCGCTTACACAAGCAATTTCACAACAAGAGTTCGCGAATTCATAAAAGTACCTATAAGTTACCAAAGAAACATGACAGTCGATTGAAGAACTATTCGGGAGATATTACAGATGGTTTTCAAAGAAATACTCAACTAAACTCTAAAATTCATTATAAACAGCTTACCTATTACGAGAACTTAGGCACCTCTTTTTGCAGATCTTTTCACAGCTTCAATACAAAAGTAATTGAATTAGAACCAATTCATTCAGAAATATCTACGGCTTCAAGTAAGACATAATGTTACACTTAAGTTCATTCAAACTTTACTCTCCCAAATCCCGTTTAGAGTGATACAAATTCTAATGGATATCCTGAATGGACCACAGCCAGGACCTGTCACAATTCTGTTAAATCAGTCAGCTAAATAACAGCTCTGTAACATACTGCTTCCGTTCACAACCACACACTAATCTCTACGTCTATACACATATATACAATTGAAGTGTCTGTTTGTAATTTCAAATAAAAAAAAAAAAACAGATTTTCACTAAATGCGTATGAAAAAATACAGTAATCACATAAAAAAAATTAAATAAAAAATCTCTGTCTCCGTCTGTCTGTTTGTATGTTTCATTTTAACGGGACTTTCACTGGCATATGCCAAATGTGACAAGGAGTAACATATGTTTTTTTTTTCAATAAGACTTCGCATATAAAGTATACGCGAGTGAAACCGCGAAGCACAGCTAGTCTTCCATAATAACTGAGCCTTACGGTGTAAAGCCCTTACCAAGCTACATAGGTTAACCGCGAGTGAAACCGCGGGGTACTACTATTCTTCTATAAAGACTGAGCCTTACGGTAAGGTAAGGCTTACCAATCAAAATTATGCTCTATTTAAGTGTAAGTAAAATCGTAATTGCAGACGATCGCTTTACTTTGCTATCGAGTATCCTCTATCTCCTTTCCAAAAGCAATTTGAACCTTAATTGTGAAGAGTCTAAATTGAAATTGCATAGACATTCCCTAAGGATTTCATTCTGGACATCCGGCTTTTATAAGGCATTTTTTGAAACTGTTAGCATTGTGGTTTACCAAATAATCCTTTCTGTTTGCGTTTTGTATCTAGAAGTCTTTAGTGTCGCCGAAATCCTTAGAATGCGGGTAGTTGAAGAATCGTAACACTTGAATTTGGCGATTGGTTTATACAGGTTGATTGTGTTTCTTCTAATATAAGATTCGTTTCAAATTGACGCTATCAGATTGTGAGACAACTGATGTAATGGAGAAGACTGTCTTATTCTGTTTGAAGCCATTTTTGAGTTCATTGAGAGCCGTGGTGGCCTTGGGGTTAGAGCAGTCGCCTGCAGCGACTCGCATATCGCAAGATATCGCATGTGACGCAAGTTCGAATTCCAGCGGGGCCTGTACGAATGAGTTTTTCTAAAAACATATGCGCAGTGATTTCACACCACGTGCTTTACGGTAAAGGAAAACATCGTGAGGAAACCTGCATATGTCTGAGAAGTAATTCAAAGTCGTATGTATAGTACCTGAGACGGCGATATACTCACCAACTGTACTAAATCATCTTCGGTGAAAAGGGGTTATTACCACACCTCTGCCTACCCTTTCTTTATGTATCTATCTATATTTCATTAAACTACTAACAGATTATACTTATCTACATTCAAATCTTCAGTCACCAATTTGTCGTGATTTTCTAAGGGATCAGACCGGAATAACTCGTACCTAACTACTAGTATAAGTACTTACTTACAAATCATCCTGTACTTATAGAAGTGAAAGTAAACAAAGATTTCAATATAAACAAAATCTATGGGAATTCGTAAACGGACATCGATAATCCTCTCAATAAAGACTAAGCGTACCATTCCAGTTAAAATAAGTATTAATCTGTTCCTTATTGTAATACGCATAGAGGTCATTATAGCCAAACGTTTAACATTGTCACAATTTTACTGCATGCCCCGATAATGATTTAGATTCGAATGTAAACTCTATTATGATAAGAATAAGGACTAAGTTTAATATTAAAGGTTTGTAGCCTCGTTTGAATAGAATGCAATCCACAAAATTTGCATCTGTTTTCAGATCGTTATCTTCCGTGATGCGGTTGTATGTAATACAACCGGTTTTTTTAATATCCGGTTTAATCCGGCTACTTACAA
Organism: Watsonalla cultraria; assembly: GCA_964035505.1. Classification (NCBI taxonomy): domain Eukaryota; kingdom Metazoa; phylum Arthropoda; class Insecta; order Lepidoptera; family Drepanidae; genus Watsonalla; species Watsonalla cultraria. The sequence continues at coordinate 1,287,505 of OZ037713.1, forward strand.
CCATTGTGGTTTAAACCGAATGGTTATTGACATAAAGGTTTCAAATGTGTTTAAGTAAACGGAAGGAAATTAAAATGCTATCGAGTAAGTAATGAAGTACTTACCAATAATCTCTCTTTGATGAATTTGTTAAGGGATTGTGAACTGTATTCAGTTGGAATAAGAGATGTTGTGTTATCACATCATCTGCAGCTATTCTTGTGGTCCCAATGTCCTTTGCAATTGGTTATAAAAGTCGTATTAACTCCATCTGTGAAGTCTGTGAAGTGGTTTTGCGTGGCAATTTTTTTTCATAAAGCTTCTTCAATAAAGGCTAATTGATTGTGTCTGAAGTATTCTTGCGAACATTTAATCCTCAACTCGTGTGAGAAGAAGCTTATTAATGATTGTGAATGCATTTGGCAGCTGAAAATGTGTCTGAGAACTTTAACAGTTCCATTGAAATCAAGAAATCCAGTAATTTCAAAGGTACGAGTAACATTGCCCTTGGAACGTAGGCAGTTTTTTTTTCTTTCCAAAGATTCCAGCTATCTCTCGCCATACCCAAATGTTCACTTTGTCACTATAGAAGAGTATGAGAGAGAGGTATTGTTGTGTTGTGCCCAATAATGGAGCTCTGGTCCCAAAATCCCCCTTCCCCCCAACTCATGTATCTCTCACTATAGGACTCCACCTATAGACCATCAGGTGCTCCATACGTTTGTTTTCCACCTTTACCCTCACGCCTGTATTCCCCGAAGGGGTAGGCAGAGATGTTGTAATAATAGCACCCACTTTCCACCGAAGATGATTAAGTGCCAACGTGACAGATGGTGAGTCTATCGCCGTCTCAGGCACTATACATACGGTCTTTGAATTACTTCTCAGACTTATGCAGGTTTGTTCACGATGTTTTCCTACACCGTAAAGCACGTGGTGAGAAATCACTGTACATAAGTTTAGTTCTTTTATTTTAGAAAAACTCATTGTTACATGCCCCGCTGAGATTCGAACTTGCGTCGCTTGTACAGCAAGACACTGCTCAAAGCTTAAAGCCACTGCACTGCGGCTATCTTTTAAAAAAAGTATTTTTTTGCAATGTTCATTAGGTAGTATCTCTTCCCGCACACATACGAGCCCTTTCTAGAGTATCTACAGAAATAAATGGTCATCCAAGCATATGTTATTTACATTGTCGTTAAATCAACCGAAGTCCCCAAAAAGAGCACCACTTACCGATAGCCAGCGATCGATCGCATGTCACTCGCACGCCCACTCGACGACACCGCCAAACCTTTGTATCGACAATCGATAATCGACAGGCGTACATCACTACTTATTGACTACACACAGTTTGTGGGAAAAGTAAATAAACTACGCAAATACCTAATCGACAAAAAAATTACAATGAAAATAAGAATATATAAATATACTTACTTATTCCATCCAAAGATACCTACAATAATCCAATGAAAAGGAAAATACTCGCACAAAACTGTTATAACTCTAAAATTGTTTTAATCGAGATTTTTTATTTTTCAGTGTGTCTCAATAATTTCAAAGATTATTTTTATCTTCAATAAAAATTACCTACTTAATACCTATGTTTTGTTGATGAAAATGAAAATGAAAAATTATGCTTCGGAACCTACCTAAGTACTTATTTACGTGAAGCACAGACATACCTACTTAAAAATAATTTAAAATCATAAAAGAAGCAATCTTTTGCAGGTAGGTAAAACCATGTCAAAATGATTAGAACGTCTTGTTATATTATAATAAAATAATTTTCAAAGAAATATTTAGTTATTGTCAATCATTCAATTCGAATTTAAAAATATAAAATTGAATCATTCGATTTTATTCAAATTGTTCACGCCCGTTCATACAACAGTGAAGCATCGCGGGAATATCGATTTAAAAATAAATAAATTTGCATGAAAATATCGATAACGGATTTATACACGGTACAAAGTAGTCACAATGCGCGACAAATAAGCGAAATGGAATCCATTTCGTACGTCAATCGCATTAGCATTCGATTCGATTTTGTTCAGTTACTTACGTGGAACTATGGTAATGCAACTTTATTGTGATAGGTGCGTTCAATCGATTATACTTACATCGATGAATCCAATTTATTCCATTTTGCTCAGATTTTTTTTTATTTGACAAACTATTATTTATTGTAAACAAACACCTTACATTTTGCGACCATTGTTTGTATGGAGACTAAAAACGGAAAGTACGCAGGCGATATCGTCAACGTAAAAACTTGTAGCTATACTTGGGGCACTGACGTCATTAAAAAGTAAAAGAAGTAAATGATTAAAGCCTAGATTCAAATTCAGTGACCTACATTGTGGGTCTAACCAAATAGTCTTTCTGTCGCTTATTAGGTAACTACTTTATTACTACAATCAGTAATTAAGAGGACTTTTTCGTTTGTATTTCGTTATGTGTGATGAAATAACTGTACCGTAAGATCTTGATACTCGCTAAGCAATACGTGATTTTTACCAGTTTCTTACAAAATTCTATTGCGCACTGTAACTCCTCCGTACTTAGTATTATTATATAGCTGAGGATAATGACCTGAGGATAGCTGATGATGAAACACATACATTATAGGTCATATAACATCCTGAACACCTATTTACCTCTTCAGCTAATAATAAACGTATTAATATTGTGTACTATTATAAATCCGTAATACATTTATTCTAGCATGAAATTATTTCGATTACATCAAATAAAGATGAATATTTGACGGTAGTACAATTTTACAAGTATTAGCATTCAAAGCCATTTGGAGCATAATAGGCCATTTGCCTTTTTCTAATTTAATTCTAAGTATTTATATCACTTTGCCAATAAACGAATTTGTAACGGTCTGTTAAGTTCCGTTGTGCCGTCGATCTAATTTAAATCACAGTAGCCATGGCAATAAAAATGAACAAAACTACCTGCGTAGACACATGTTACCGAATCTGCATGTGTATACATTATGCGTGCTCTAGTCATATGCAAAAATCATTTATCGACGTTTAAAATTTGTAAAAAAGGCACATGTACAGTGTCGCGAATCGATGAAAGAACTTTTTATTGGCAATATAAATTGTATGCGTGCTAATTTGCGTATGCTGCATTGTAGACCGCACATTGTGATATTACATGCCATCCCTTAGGGCGCGACCCACTGCCCTCGTGTCACTGACATTTCACACAACGCAACGTAACAATTCAATTATCGAATTGATATTCATAAACATAAAAAATATAAACGGTTTCGCATTTTATCGAATAGTTAATGTGATTTGCGAATATTTCGCATTTCAATTCGAATGGCATTTTAACTTTTTTATTTTTCTCTGTAGATATCGATTACGAATTTGCATTTTACTTGTATTGTAAAGTTATTGGAATCATATCTAGAATGATAGACATATGTTAATTTCTAATAAAAAATGTAACAGCTTTAACCGTTGGGTTGTTGAGTTCCTTGGATAAAGGATCGATTTCTTAGGATTGTTATTCTTTAATCTATCTTCCGTTATGAGGTCTATTGATGTGAAAAATTCAGTAGTTCTTTGTATTGGTCCTTGACCTTAAATATATTCCAACGGTCTCTTACGAAAACGATACTGAACTTATTATTATGAATCTCTCTCAAAATATATTAATAATAATCGCATTGAAATGTAAGCAAAATACAGTTTGGCATTTTTGGATGTGTTACTCAAACGTGAAAACGAATTTACTAAGTATTTATCAGGAAGAAACTTCTATTTAACCTCAATATTCCGCCCTACTTAATAAGAAGGTAAGTATTTGATACGAATAATACCACAAATGAGACTCTGTGAGATATTTAGTCCTTCTTGATGTTTAAATTAATGGAACCATATTATTTCCTTATAGTTATTACCTTACTACTGCCCGTTCCAATAAACCTGTACCTTTTTGAATCAAAACTTAATGCATGCCTTTGCCTTATAAGTCTGTTAATACTTACCTGAGTAATATGTAAACATACAATACAACACATCCCTGTCTTACTCCGTGAAATGTATGTAAGTAAGTATGCCATCAAAAACGACACGTGTTTCACCCCCTACGTGGGCTAGTTCAGTTGATGACGCACCGACTTAGGATCTAAAATTAAGTATTAGTACTTACTTTTCCAGCGAACCTATAATTAGTTAGGTCGGGTAGGTAGGTCTCTAGAAATAAGAAAACTATCTGTGATACGTTCACAAACATCGCATCCTCATACCTAGTGCCTAGGTGCATACGTGATAAGGTCGCCTATTAAATCCCAGCCAAAAGAAAAAAAATATGATTGGCATAATTTAATTAAATATACATTAAACTCATCAACAACATAAATATTATTTTAGGTATAACAACACCAGTTCATTATTCCGTGCATTCGCCCTTAATCCTCAATGAATAATATTGACTTGGTTCCCAACGAGCCTTATAACGAAACGGCTAAGTGGCCATTGAGTCAGGTGTAACCACACAAGCCGTGTCATATGAATTTATTCTACGCATAAACAAAAAAGAGACAACAGGACCGAGACGAGACCCGATCACACAACGCGCTCAAGCAATTTGCATTGTACGCCACTAGTAAACGTTTAAATTCTTATTTCGTTGGTTTCGTTCTGCATAATAATATCCGTAAGGCAATGGCAACTGCTTGGCCAATGGCGGGGCGCGGCGCGTGATCGTGGGCGTAGTGGCGCGCGCTGATTGGTCGGCCCGCGCGGGTTTATCACTCGATTTGTCGCTAGTGCCGCTACCGCAGTCGAGCGCGATTGTCGATTGTCGCCATTGTGTCGGTAGAGCAACGGACGCGCGGAGCTCACCGGTTGATTCGCGATACGAATACGATCATTGATCTAATCGATTCGTGTTACACTAAAATAAACAATGACATTGATTGTTTTACAATAAATAATTTGTTTGATTTGGATTTTTAACTTTTTAACGTGATTGTGTGAGTGCCGACGGGACTTTGTATTTTGGTGCATTTGAAAACGTCACCGTGGATCTAGAATTGCATCAACGTGCCAGCGGTCACTTTATGAGGTAAGCATTTTGAATTATGTCAATTTTCCAGCTGCCCCCTGCTGCCGTAGACTTCGTAGATCGATGGTTTCCGAGGTCGTCAGTCAATGGTAAGTCAACGAACTTGTGTCGAATTGATTTGTTTTGCTGTTTGGTCTGTTACGGTTGAAGATCTTTTATTTTGATGGTAATCTGTTTGCGGAGCAGTCGACAGCTCATAATACCTTATAATTAAATAAAGGTAAGTCTTTGTGTCGATAATTTTACTTTGCTTTATATCGTGAAGAATTAGGTAGGTAAGTAAATATAATATTTTTTAACCGAGTGCATTTAATAAGGAGGTATAGGTACCGTCATAGGTTATAAGCGCTGACTTTGATTGCGCAGTAGTAATTTTATCAGTCTGTCTATCTTTCTATACGGCGTGAGCCGAATAAAATACCTACCCCCCACTATTTTAGTTGAGCGCTCATAGCTTGTGACGGCACCTGTATCTACTATCATGAGTATCGAGCGCTCGGTATGTCCTACTTATTTTGTTTTTTTTGCTGACGATTTGCTACGAGATATTTGGCTGGGATATCCACCAGGCCCACGGATACCCCAACTAAAGATTACCTATAGGTACTATTATACTTTGGTAAATGCAATCAAAGTAGGTAGGTACGTAATTCCTGTCTGGTAGCTGATCATAAATGATAAAACTCCTATCAAAAGCCTTATGAGGATACTGGACTGCACTGTCTGCACTTCACTACGATAACTATGTCATTTGTATACTTATAATAGCGGAATAAAGCATCGTATCATTTTTATATTCTTTTATAACCATAAACATAGACTTACGCAAAATAAAAGCTGATTCTATGAAAATGAAAATGATTTATTCAGTCTAGGCCCTGGTAAGGCACTTATGAATAGGTACGGTCGAAGAATTTACCACCGGTTAAGAAACTAGTCTTCTGAGAATAACCATTTATTTCATTACATGGTAAACAATGATAATTACGAAAAAAAAACATATAAAATTATTCAATACATTCCTTATGAGGATGCAAGAACCATTAGAAAGAAAGAATCTGAAGAAGACCAGGTTTGGTATAGGTTCCGTCCTGAGTTAAGAACGAGTACCTTTGAAAGTGCAGTAGGTAGTCGTTTTTTGAATCGGTCTCCGTCTAAAGTACGCGAAAGGTGAATAAAAACATCCGCGGGGTCCTCACAATTTTTCGCTGGTCTTTACTCGCGAGAAGACCTGTGTTCAGCTATCTGCCTACCTAGTCAGAAATAATTGAAAACTTAGTTGGTAGAGGACGTCCAAAGATAAACAATATTTTTAAGAAAGGTCATCAATCTGAGCACTTGTGACAGTTGGTGTAGGTCTTCTACACGTGGCGCCATCTGTTGTCAAACGGATTAGAAGTATTTCGCGGGGCCCACGCACAACACCAAGATAATCAAACTTTTATTACAATCGTGAGAATTCATTTGTATACCAAAACAAAAGCCGTGGAGGTTAATCCCAGACATCCATGATTTTATTATCACCAAATCATGGATGTCTGGGATTGAGCCATCGGAAGGACGATTGTCAACGACCTAAGTATAGAAACAGAAAAAACACAGAGATTTCTGATGAGTTCGTATTGAAAATAAGGTCATAATGCAATTGGTCAACGTCACCGCTTACCATTAGACGGGCTGTACGTATCTCGAAGCCTGCAAAAATAGTATAACATCTAGTCCAACTAAATGTGGCATTAGAAGTCAGCTTCGTTCTTATTAGAATCTTACTTTGAGTATCAATCGGAACTAAACTCAAACCCTAATATTACAAAACATCACCTAAGATAATCCTTTTTTTAAAGTTCTATCTATCTTTTTTTTGATACAGGTATCAAAAGGGATGTATATAATTTGAAACCGTAACTTGGTACCATTTAATTGGAATAATTTCTTTTTACAAAACATGGTTTAAACTATTCGTTTAAAATACTTGTTCCATTGATTGCATTCTAAGCCGGGGGCTCGTAAAAAGTAAAACTGTATCTAATATCAACCTGCCTGATACACAAAAAATAAAGTCGACATGCAGGAAACTTACAATGAAAATCTTGTAGCAACATATAGAATCTACTGCTATTTTGACGACTAAAATGTTCATTCTATTAAGGACCTAATTAGATAGAAAACGAAACGAATAAAAAATAAACTGCTAGCTTTTTTTGAAAGACCCGACAAAAGATTAAAATCGTTTCATTACAGCAATCTATGGCCCAATTAGCCTTTGCAGAAGGCCTAATGAACCCACAATCGCCTGCGGTTTACAACATTACCGTTTATAACAGTCCTTAGCTTTGTGCTCTTGCTAGCCGCCGGAAGGCTAAGACGCTTAAAACAGAATTGATATGTTACTTCGTGTAAGGTAATTTAGGTTTATATGATCATTTCGCTTTGATAAACACGCATGCCAATTTGTAAACTGATGAAGATGAAGATTTCTTGGCAGATATCCTGACTGTAAGACTGTAGCTTCAAGCAGAAATTTTTTTAGAAATTATAACTAGCGTCACTAGAGCATAGGGAATTGATACAGAGAGGTTAGATAAAATAAAGGAGAATATAGTGAATAGGAAGAGTTTGGTCGAATTATTTCAATTGAACCTGAAGAGGCTTAAATAATTCCGCAGTTAGTAAAGATAACTGATGCTTCTAATAAGATGGTGGATGGATGTCGTTTCTAATTAGCTTGTTATATTACAAGAATCGCAATAATTTCTAAGACCCCCAATAATTTTGACTAAACTGAATAATCGGACGAGCAAAGAAATCCTGATTGCGGATGAAACTTCTCAATAACATTGTTTTCCAGTGCATTGCATGGGATTCATCAAGAAGACGTGAAAAGATATTGCAGGGTCGGAAACAAAATGTTTCTGGTTTCAAATTGCCCAATATTTTATTCTTACTAGGGACGGTTATTAATTTCAGTTATATATACATTTTATTTCATCTATCCAGAGTTATCTAGTTCATTAATTAGAACTTCATACATGCTCATGCCTGTATTCCCCGAATGGGTAGGCAGAGGTGTTGTAATAACAACACTCACATTTTACATTTTGTATAGTCTATTCCTCACGATGTTTTCCTTCACCGTGAAGCACGTAGAGTGAAATCACTGCACATAAGTTTTTTAGAAAAACTCATTGGCACAGGCCTCGCTGGGATGTTGGAGTAACTACTCAAACCCCAAGGCAACCAAAAGCTCTTTTCACCTCTTTGAACTTCAGTCAGGCTAAAATTGCTCGCGAGTTTGTTTATTAGAAACTATACGGCCTGGGGCCCAACCATGAGCTTCTTATTGCAATGTTAATTCAGTTGTGCGACGGTGACAGATGTATGCACGTCACATACATCTGTCTCATAAATGAGTGAAACTATCATGGCAATAAGAGCTTATGGTAAGGCCCCTGTGCTCTTTTTAAAGAGCTGTGTTCTCTGTGTTCTTGCCGCCGCAAACAATCGATGATGGTTACGTTTGCGTAACATGTTAGCGTGCGCATGCGTCGATTTCACTTGACACCGCTTGATCTTTGAGACAAAGGAGTACGAAAAGCCTTTTAGATCTTCATTGGATAAGATTTTATCGAGGAATGTTGTTTTAGAAGTTTAAGTGTTAGATTTTAGAGGAATGAGCATTGAAGTGCTGACATGATTGAGTGTATATATTAATGTTTATTTAATACCTATAATTTTTCTTTAATCATGCTTTGTACTACGAAGGTAGAAAAGAAGCTTTTGGGCGTACAAAAGCACCCGATTGTAAGCGTAGCATATTACCAGTCACCACGCGCACCAGATTCTGAGATTCGGATCTAAATTAAAAAATTTTCAACTTTGAAGCGCTACGTCAAAAATGGTTAGTTATACGGAACCCAAGCTCAATAAAAACCTTACCTTGCTCTGACCTTTTCGAGCGTCTAAGCGAAAATCAGTGGTATTTCGTCGTCCCAGCGATAATATGTTAGTCAAAGCAACCGTTGTTTGCCTCTGTGATGTCTTACGGCCTCTAAGTAGTTTACAGTAGTGGATATGTTTACAAATGTTACAAACATGTCTAAAACAGTTTTGTAAACCCGTTGCGAGCTCATTGTTGGGTGATGGGAGCCGAGAGGACTGATAACATCTTTATGTGGCATCTTACATCTATGAACAAATGAATATAAACGATGATTTTAACGTTGTTTTGGGAAATTTTGATCATATCCAAATACCGCTAGGGAAATGACAGGCTCTGCCATTATAGGTCCCGTCACGACATATGAGCGCTGACCTAGAATGCGCAGTAGTCATTATATGAGTCGGCCTCTGTCTGACTGTAAGGCGCGACGCGAATAAAATAAATACGCAGCTACCCCGACTATTTTTGGTGAGCGCTCATACCTCGTGACTGCATCTGTAATTGTGCAGATATTGGATCCCTGGTTTCCAATTATTGAAGAATTGAAGGAAAGGGGTTCGTATGAATGCCTTAATAGCATAGTGTATCTTATACGTCTCAGAAGGTAAAGATAGCGGAATTCCTCCATGGATTTTAGTGTTCCATATCCACTTAAGAGTGTAAATCGCCTTTGAGTCTGAATTATTTGTGGGATTATCCCAAGGAATAAGCTCGACCTGAAATTATAAACTCAACCCGATACCTCGCCCTCTCAAGCTAAGCGCAGTATTGACAAGCCACAGAGACTATTACATATCTAATAGTAACAAGAACCTTCACATGTCCATTCGATCTCAATGATCATCGGTCAATGTTTGTACTAAAGTTCACAGACTACCGTCAAAACATGGTAGGTGAGTTCAAAACCGGTGGCGGTTCCTGTTACTACTTACGATTTTGTTTCATCATCGGCTGCTTTGAAGTCATCTTGATGGGGAAATTGTCTATCTACTGTCTACTCTGCGTTGCATGATACGAATGATAGTTCAAAAAACAAGTACCTATTAGTTCCTTAATCCATCCCGTTGCAACTGTGGTGAGGTTCTAGATTCAAATTTCCAATTTAATCTACCTTTCTTAGATAAGGCTTTTCATAAATCGTCATAGGATTAAAGTGTCAGCAAGAGCACTTGGTAGGTCTTATCGTGACGTAAGCTTGTTCAATTATGGGGTGAGAATAGGCATCGAGCTATAAATACAGAGTATCTTATTGTTCCTTGAAATAATGTAGATTTCCTTTAAGGTTTCCTGCTTTTCAATTTTTACTGTCGTCATCGCTTGGTTGGTCATCATCAAAAAGTCCAACAGCATATTTTAAGACAGCTTGTATAAGGGGACTAGTGAGTTAGTGACACTGAATTATAGTAGTGTTTTCACCGAAAATAAACTTCATCAACAAAAAAATAATCTTGCACGTATTTTTTGGTCCAAATTAATTAACATCTTCATAATATGTATCTACGCTTGCACACAGTTCATTCATAGTTTTCATAAACGTACCTAAAAGGTCGCAAATAAAGGTATTTTACTTTCTTTCGTTCCTTCGTTACATTCTTCAGCATAATTTCCATTACGCAGTCTTTAAAAAGATTCCGAAAAAGGTTAAGTTCAAATGCGTGTCGGATACGCTCTACCTTAAGTCTTGAAGTTACTTGAGCTTATAATGAAATGTCTGTGACCTTCACCAATGTATTTTCAATGTTATTGTAAGATTTAGAATGATTGGAAATGCAATAAGTATTACCTATAACAAATTTTAATATTTCCCAGGGTAAAAAATCTGATATGCTAGTTTTCCACTGCGATGTTTAAAAAAATATCCCAAGTATTGAAGAACCTCCATCTAATAAACGAGTTGGATGGTGTAGAGTAAAATGTATGCTCTTAACCTAACCTATTTTAGTTTGTGGCATACGGGTCTTATCTGGCTGTTAGGTAAATTTATTTTATTAGATTTACCAAGTATCACATCAAACAGACGACGATCGACTCACTGACTGTCATATTGGCTCCTTATCTCGATTTTTTTTTCTTCATCTATGCCTTATCATCATCTACCTATGTTTGTCCACTGCTGGACATAGGTCTCCCCTAATGAGTGCCATAGCGCCCTGTCTTCGGCTTGCCGCATCCAACATCTGCTTGCAGTGTTTTGCAGATGCCTTATCTTCGTGTCTTATTCATTTTTAAAGTGGATGTTGTTGCACTTCTGCATTTTGCATTAAATATTTAAAAAATTAACGACGTTCATCCTTGCTCGCCAGTGCATACAATACAAGTATTTAAAATAAAACCACCGTCCGTAACTCGGTTGCCAGGTGACAAATATTGACACATGCCACCGAAGCTCCCTTTTTGACCCAAATACAATATTCCAGGAATGTGTGACAAAAAGTTGTATTTCTAAGTCGCAAAGTTACTTAACAAGCAAGCTCCATCGTTAATCCGAGATTTGGTTTTAATTAGGAGGGTGAGAGCACGTACGATTTAAAAACCTACCTACCTACTTGTATATTTTCACATGTGTGCTCAACTTACTGCGCTCGGCGACTTCACTTGTATTCTACAAGATGCGTATGAAATGATGTTTCTTCAATTAAATAGTCACATTGATCAGCAGTGGCCTAGATTATTGTGCAAGAAATCCCAACACTGATATATTTCTGAATAGAACCATATTTATTAGAATTCTGCTTTTAAATACTGCCCTCTAGTGAGTTTACTGTGCCCTGAAATCAGCTCTTAGTTCCTTTATTTATTTTCAAAAATAGTTCCATACATTCATTGTTATGCCAACAGGTGCAATATCAGTTCTCTTGATTCTTGAAAACTTTCATATCTTCTTTTAATCAATATAGTCAACCACCCCACTTTACTTCCTTCCCCACCGTATATTAAATATTAATTAAAACCAAAAGTCAACCTTCCTAGTAACCCGTCAACCTTATCTGATCGGCATCTACCACGTCCTAATGGAATCATCCCACCCTTTGAAGGGGTGACACCCGATCACCAACACCATATGCTTGTAAAATTACATTATCATGTACTTATGTTTTTTCACCCCCGTCTATGGGGATTACTGTAACGTAAACATTAATAGGGTTGTGTAGTCTATTTGAGTGTTTCTGTTAGTACGTTGTTTTAACGTCTTAATTTGACGCAGTTGTAAAATTTATTAGAAGTTACGATTCAAATAGAGGATTTTTGAGTTCTGTGAGATTTGTTTATTACAAATTCAGCAAGTATGTACCTACTATTGACCGTATGTTTATTATCAAGGGTTATAAATCAATAATGAAAGCATCACCTTACTAGAAATAGTTTGCGTGATAGAGCCTTTATTTTTATTTTTGTTTTTCTAGATTGGTAATTAATCCGAGCGAAATTTTCGCATTACGATACAGATAGGACAATGTCTAGAAGCATTAACACATTCATGACAGATAACATGTTTAAATCATTTCAAGATACCCTAACTAATGACATTATTTTTACTTCTTTTAAACATGCACCAATACTTGAGACTTTACAAATTTAAGACGATGCAAATAACACGCTTCTTGCACCCATTACCGTGCAAATCGGGTAATGAAAAGATTTAAAACTCTCCGCGTCATAAGCAGCCAATTTGTCAGCCTCCCCTCCTAATATTAATATTTTCCAGACGTATGAACACTGTAATTGTCGCTGTGATATTAAAAATTACAATTGTACACGTGGTGTCGGGTAGGGGATGTACGCATTAATATTTTAGCTGCGAAGTGTACAAGGTTATTCAGGTAGCTAATAAGATTGCACATAGCGGAATAGCCATACTAGAAGATGGCTCATTAGATTCTCTAGTGGCATACTTAACCTTTTCTCAATAATTCTAATGCTAAAACAATTTATACCTAACATCAAATTTGAATTTTGGATGATGTACCTACACTACTTGCATTCAATTTGATGTACCTATTTTGTACCAATTCTTTATATTTTTAATACTATATTGATGAAATGTACATGATGCCTGGCTAAGTTTCTTGCTGGTTCTTCTCAGAAGGCTAATTTGCGGTAAAATTTCGATATTCATAAGTGCCTTACCAGGGCCCAAAGTGAATAAATATTTTTCATTTTCATTTTCATTCAGTGTGATTTGGTGACCTCAGCATAGCAGCAACACAACTTTTTAGAAACCCACTATTAAACTGAATCGTAATAATCATTTTAGAAAGTTGAGCTTCTATAAATTATCGTGAATAATTTTCCTGAATAATACATCATATGCATCCCTGCCATAGATATAAAGTGTTTTTTTCTGATCCTCCAGTGCCGCTGGTGCGATGTGCGACCGGACCAGCTTCGGCGGGTCCATGGGCCATTTCCCCATGGGTCCGATGTCAGCGATGGGGGCCATTGGGTCCATGGGCTCCATATCGGCCATGAACGGCCAGGCTCAGCACAAGAAGGTCCAGGAGGAGCACATAAAAAGACCCATGAATGCGTTCATGGTTTGGTCCAGACTACAGAGGAGAAAAATTGCACAGGACAACCCCAAGATGCACAATTCGGAAATCTCCAAAAGATTAGGTGAGTTGCTTTTTAACTTTATGGGTAAATACAACATTTCGGTACTCTTACTGAAAGTGAATCCAGTCGGTAACTTGATTAGATGAAAGGACTTGTTCATTTGACTTAATATTTAGTGTAAGTATTATGTTTTAACTTAACGTTAAAATGATTTATACATAGTTCGATCAAATTGTCTTCTAATTCTAATCTGATAATAAATAAGATTATTCTGTAATCTAAATGTTGAGTGCAAACAAGAACATCCACTTTAGCAAGATCTGCGACGAAACTTTTACATCTTTGATATGAACATGGCGTTTAGATAACAATCATTCAAAGTATAAAGTGTTTAAATAAGATCAATATTCCGACAATCTTTTGTTTGTTATGAGTCATGACAATCTAGATTTCGATTCGTGACCTTGTCAAAGTTTGTGCACTGAGTATCGAGATTGCACCACTATGTCATCGAGGTAAACTACGACAAATTGACCTGTAAGGCAAGCAAGTGAGATCTTTTGAAATATGATATTTGGGTTTCATGCTATGATTTTTTAATACATGTCTAATTTTTTACCCGGTCCGATATTCAATATTATGATGACTATGCAAACCTATTAGATAGACATTTTGACTAATAAATGTACAATTAGAAAGTTTCCTTTCAAATATTTTCTCATATTTTTATTAGTTTTTGAAAATGATAATGAAAAATTATATTCAGTTTAGGCCCTGGTAAGGCACTTATGAAACTCGAGAATTTACCAGTTATAACTAACAAACTGTCAGTTTATATTCTTAGTCTAAATTCGGCAATTTGAAATAATCTGAATTATGATGATCCGTTTAAGGATACATCAACTTGTAATAAGTACTTGTAGTAAGTGCCTTCACACCATCTTTGCCCAATCATCTAGCCCATCCACGTCTTCAGATATATTTCAATGGGTTTTCTCAAATGCATGTAACTGCTCGTTTCCTAACAAGATTCCAACACGACAACTGCATAACAATGAAACTGACAACTTAACACGAGTCCTTCGCGAGAGATCTTAGAAATAGCCTCCGAGGATCTCGTAAATTATCACTTCATTGGTGATTAATGTTATTTGTGCTTGAAGATTATCTATTTATGGCTTGCACGGAAAACTGTCCGTCTAGCAGAATGGTAATGCTTAAGGAATTACTTGAAGTGACAATAATGAGATTTAAATTTGTACTATTCGTTACATTCTTGTGAGTTTTGTGATTCATCCTTTCTGCTTTATTATTTAGGATGCTTGTTTCTAATAAGAAAAAATATTGATCGATTTCCAAATCATCTTCAACTTGTTACTGCCCCTTTCAAGATCTATTAATTACATTCTCATTCAATCCTTTTCTTCTTTTGCTTGGTGTTTTCTCAGCCTTCTGTGTAAATAAAGACCACATTCTTTAGCTATATTATTGTAAACGTATAAACCTTTAGGTATTTAAATTATTTCAATATCATCTCTCATCTAAGCTCTGAATTTGAGAGCGTCTAAACCAAATTACTATCATGCAAATTGTATTCCACTAATCCTTCTATCGAATCAAAAGGACTCATTATGATTGTAAATTGATCATACCGCACTTCACCAAATGGATCTGATTTGATTTGACGTTCAATAAGGCAAATCTGTTATTGAAGACTTGGTTTTTATTTGATTTACTTCATTGAATACCACTTTGAGTCGATGCTCATTTGATGCCGCTTTTTGATGTTGAGTAAATTGAGAGTTTAGTTACTTAATAGATTAAGATCTTATTTCATAATTTCTAAGATAAAGAATTATTGATTTTTCCATAAATTTCTTTTGTTAGTTCTGTAATTGAAGATTATAGTAGTTTTAAAGTGATTCATGTCTTTGGTACTGTATCGTGTTATATCTTCTGATACCAGTTTATTAAAATTTAAGGGTGGTAAAAACGTAATAACATCTACTTTAATACCATATTAGCACACAGGTCGAAAGCGAGCTTGTCTTAACAACCATATTTGATAAAAAGTTGAATCAAACCGACGTAAATGTAAGAAAGTGCAGATCCTAAATTGAGCAGTTTTCGAGCACTAAATTAACGGATAAAGACATAAACCCAACAGTTAAACGTAACCATAAATAATACGAGAGCAGAGCGCAATCAGGCCTCAGCGGGGTTCCACCGGTGTTGCCACCGAATTAATCAAAAGTAAGCAAAACCTCGGGGAAAATTTAAAAATGTTCAGAGAAGGGGAGACAGGAGTACGAATGGAAAAAATAAAATCTTTCATGGCCGCCATTCTGGCGGTGACGGAGAGAGGAAACGCCATTTTCAAATTTTTTGTCATCCTATTTTTAGTTGCGCTGAACTACAGTGGGCTGGATGTAACTGCTGGCTTGAATCGTGTGACTGTTTGCTTTCCACCATTACAATTCTAGGTACCTGTGACTAGGTATATACATGATACAGTAACGATATACATTTTCGTATTGCTTGGGCTAGTCTAAAAATTTGAGTTTGGTTGACTATTTATTATCTACACTAATATTATAAAGACGAATGATTTGTTTGTATTGAATAGGCTCCACCACTACTAGAGCGATCTTGAAAATTCTTTCAGAAAGGGATAGCTACATCATCAGCGAGTAACATATTTTAGGCTATATTTTATTCCCGTACTCCCACGGGAACGGGAACTACGCGGATGAAACCGCATCTCCTAGTGAAATAAGCAGTAAAGTACATTGTTATTTTCATCACGTTACTATTAAAATTTGAGGTCTTTAAAACTAGTATTTTGTGAATTGCTGCGTTTGATAAAATGTTTGATACTACTAGCGCCATCTAGGTTTCGTTTCTGGAAACAAAAAGTTATTTTCTTTGCGAAGGGTAGGGTGACAAAGCTCGCTTATGCAAAAGTACCAGTGTCCCGTGCGAATAGATCGCATATTTTATTCATACATCTCACAGGCTGAATAGATGTTTGTTTGCTTTAAAGTTATTGAGAAAAGAGGATTAGAATCACTTTCAATGTGGAAGGAGTTTGCTTCAGAAGTATTATCAGGAATTTTGAACCAATAGTAATATTAGCGTTTACAATAAGCATGAGATTTTAGGGATTCAATTGCTTTCTCAGTTAGGTACTTGCTAGACACGTTAGATAAGTAACCGACAAATGCAGGATTCATCTATACAGTTAAATAACATTGAAGTCTGTTATTAACAGCTTTTCTCAAAATTCATTTGAAAGTATACGGGACGGTACTAAAACAAAAAAAAAAACTATTTTTATAACTTTTCTCTGCCTGTCTGTTTCTTCGCCTGTCTATCTGTCTGTTTGTCCCGGCTAATCTCCAAAACGGTTGGACCGATTTTAACGGGACTTTCACTAGCAGATAGCTAATCTTATAAGGAGTAACTTTGGCTAACGTTAGTCAAAGAAAACATTAGGGTTCCGTGGGCTACCCATGAAATTAAGTATATGTGGACAGACACAGACAGATTTTTTTTGTGAAATGCTCTTTGGTATAACAGACACTTCAATATTATTTATTTGTATAGATTGTAACATCCTTTCGTACTTAGTTGATTTTCTACCATATAGTTCTTTGGCACATCACTATTAGTACCTACATCTTCTTTTATATCAATAACACTACTACCAAAGTCAAGCTACTAATCGAAGCACTAATCTACGTAGCACCTTACGCAAGGTAGCTATTACTAGATCGCTCGAAACCTATTACGTGCACTACAATGCCACTCCCCTGCGTTAATTAATATTAACTGAGTAGACGCCCCCAACAGTTGGCTGGAATTATTGAGGGAAGCAGACACTGATGAAAACAAACACGCGTGACTCACTGCTCCAAAGGATTGACAACACTTTCAACTTTATTTAAACCCTATGGTATACTGGCGTTAGCATTAAATGTATGGTGTATGTGCTCACGCTTATATTCCCTGAACGGGTAGGCAGAGGTGTTGTAACATCATCCACTGTTCACTGAAGATTTTTAGGTGTCAACGCCGTCTCCGGCACTATAAATAGGTATGTGTTTGAGTTACTTCTCGGACATATGCAGGTTTTCTCATGATGTTTTCCTTCACCGAAAAGCATGTGTTTGAAATCACTGCACATAAATTTTTAGGAAAATTCTATGGTACAGGCCCGCTGGGATTTGATCTTGCGTCGCTTGCGTAGCAGGTGACTGCTTAAACTCCACGGCCACCACGACTCTCTTGTATATGTTTGTTTATTTAAAAAAAGTTCCTCTCTGTCGACATTTTCTGCCCACTCACTCACACAGACTGACGTCAAGAAACTCCTTGTAAAGTTATAAGTAATGAGAAAGAAGCAAAGGTACTTGAAGTACGTTCTTTATAAGGTTTCTGAGAGGAACCAATAAAGTTGCAGTAAAAATAAAAGTTTAAATGAAAGGGTTTTCATTTAAACTTTCATTAATGACGTAATTGGGGTTGAACTTTTACGTGCAATTTACTCAGAAGACTATTTAAAAGAATACTATTATTAATCCCACTAAATCCAAGTGGCCTGGATATTTTTATCGGCGCCGACGGTTACAATGCACCTACTCTATTTTGCTGTTTATTTTTGAGTTGACATTTGGCATTCAAACTGAATTATCTCAGCCAAAATTATGATGATGATTCTTGTTTAATTTTTTAAAGATATTTTAATATGACATCTCTATTTAAGATTGTATAACGTATGATTTGTTATATTTATTATTCAGTTGGCTAAAAGCTGTTTTAGTAGGTGAACAAAAAAATTATATCAACGACTAGCTGTGCCCCTGGTTTCACACACGGAAATTTTACTTCGCGGTACCCTAATATTTTATCAAATAAAAGTAGCCTAAGTTAGTCCTTGTAACATCAACAATCTGCCAGTGAAAGTCGCTTTAAATCTGTCCAGCCGTTTCAGAGACTGGAAGCTGGAACCTTACAGACAGACAGACAGACAGACAGACAGACAAACGAAGAATTTTTTTCTTATTGTTTTTTTTTATATATTTTCTTTTACATTTAACGAATAGCTTAATTTGGAATTACAAAAGTCGCTCCAATTTTTTTATCTGTGTAGATGTACCGATTTATTTTGGCTCAACCGAGCACCTACTACTAGTTACCTATCCTTGCAGGTCGTATGTCACTCTCATTGAAGTAAAAACTTTACATCGCGTCCATTGTAGATGGAACACCTTTGTTGTTCGATCGACATTTGTCGCGCATGTTCGATTGGTTTCGTAAACAAAATGCGTTTTGTACGTATTACCGACGATGTCGAACAATGCTGGCAGTCTCTATTGACAGGTACGCATATGGCATTGTTTTGTCGTTGTTGTTGTTAGAATTAATCCCTTGTTCGATAGAATGGCGATAAATTGCGAGGTTCTGATGAATACTTGGTATTTATAGGACCTGGTATTTTTTATTTTTTTTATTCCCATTTTATTAAACCGGGCGAAACATAGATTGCTTTATTCTTCAAAAGAGATACTCGTGTAGCCTTCATAGTCATACCTTCCTTCTTACTTATAAATAAATAAATATGCACGGCATCATAGGAGAAGCAGAGGTGTCGTAATAACAACAGCCACTTTCACAAGATGATTGTCACCGTGACAGATGGTGAGTCTATCGACGCCTCAGGCACCATACATGCAGGTGGTGTGAAATGTAATTACGAGTAACTCATACTTGTAAATAAAAATGAAAAATATTTATTCGGTTTAGGCACTTATGAATATCGAAAATTTTGCATCGGTTCGTAAACTAGCCTTCTGAAAAGTACCGGCAAGAAACTCAGCCAGGCATCATGTACATTTCATCTATACAACATAAAAAATATGAAGTATTTGGAGCCGCCTTGAAAAAGATTAGTAGGTACAAGAATATCTAAAATGATGACAATAGTGCATCAAATGATGCTAGCAGAAAATGCATTTACATTTCGAAAAATCAAACTCAAAGTATTAAAAGTATCTACAACGATCAAGGAAAACCTGTAAAGTAAGTAACTCAATTTACACAACCAGCAAAAACTTAAAATACAGCTCATAAAAAATAAACTATACCTACCGTTTAACTATGACAGTCATTGTCGGTTAAATATGTGCCGGATTGTGGCGTAGCTACGTTAAATTGTTACATTGTGTACCATATGTTGGTATCTAATACTAATTTCTATCAATTATCTCCGCCACACCTAACGCTAGGACTCTAAAAAAAGTCCAGTTTTTGTGAACATTTTTTGTTTCAACGCTCCCTGTTTTTGTGGCAGATGCAGTAATTAAAGCGCGGTGTGTATCGAACGCCATTGGACAATGTGCCTCACTGTACCTCTAGGCATACCCAATGGTAACACCGTGTATAATGGTACAAAGAAATTCGTTGTCGGTATAAAAGTTAACTTTTTGTATCGACACAAATGACTAGTGGTGTTCTATTAGAAAATATACACCGAGTGGATTCCGAGAAATGTTGTTGTATTGTTAAAACGGGAGCCGTTCTTAAATGATGTTTTATACCTGTAAGTGATATCGAATCTTCGGAACACAGTTTTTTATATACAACCAATTGTAACTTATTAGTATTTTAGTAAAGTCAGGGTCACTGGTCGTAATTTAGGTTACGCATGGAAGCGAAACAAAACATTTTCTTCTAAGAGGATGCTTCAAACAACATGCAATTTTCGAGCCAATATATTTCAATTAGTAACATAATAGATACAATCAAAATAGTCTGGTAATCAAACAATGCCCGTTAGTATGTACGACAGGCTCGATTGTCAGACCTTGACATCTGACAAACGAGAATACGTAGGTAAAAATAAGTACGCAAAATCTGCCCTAACGAATCGATTTTTTTTGCGATTCCTAATAAACCACAATTAAATTGAGATCTATATCTATACATACAGATACAGATAAATAAAATTGAAGTGTCTGTTTGTAATTCCAAAATAACAACTTTTCACTAAATGCATACGAAAGTATACACGCTACTGACACAAAAAAACCTAGTTTTAAAAAAATTCTCTGTCTGTCTGTCCATCTGTCTGTCTGTCTGTTTGTTCCGGGTAATCTCTGAAACGGCTGGAGCGATTTTAACGGGAATTTCACTGGCAGGTAGCTGATGTTTCAAGGAGTAACTTGGCTACTTTTGTTTATTAAAAATATTTGGGTTCCACGACAATAAGGATGAAACTAAATCTACGCGGGTGAAACCGTGGGGCACAGATAGTTAGATAAGTAAGTAAGCTTATTAAGGTTCGAGATGACCAGCCCCTACCATTAGCCAATATTGGCCGCAACATTGGCCATCAGCCTCTCGCATTACCACTGACCCACAGAGCTGAGAGATCTTTGCCTCTGCAAATGAGGTGGCAAACCATAATATTCCATTTAGGGGTGTTTAAGTACAGACCCCCTTATCTCACAGGTTCAGTCTGACGGTAACAATAACACTCCTTTTTGCGCAGTCGTGTAAAAATACGTCCCTTATTGTGACCCTTGTCACTCCGGAGTGTTTGCCTTGTTTAATTAAGGCTTTTTGTACCGGCGTTTGTTTCCATTGTTTTTGCTAGCACATTTTCGCTTTTTGTCCGCTTTGCCGGATTTAAAAGCAAGCATAGCGGATGTTAGAGGGTGTAGTGGAAACCTACGGATAGGTTTGTAGTGCTTGGGAATGCAGAATGATATGAAAATTAAAAAAAATATCTTATCTCTCCCAATTGATGCCTGAATGACTAATTAATTATGAAGACACATTTCACTGAAAATTAAAGCGTTAATGTAAATGAATGGTGGGAAATCTGGAGCTGTCGATCAATTAAGTACTACTTACTTTAAAGTTGTTGAATTTATTTTAAGACTAGCAGTGCCGCCCGGATTCACCCGCATAGATTTAGTTTCATGCGTCATGTCGCGGAACCCTAATATTTTTAATAAATAAAGTAGTCTTAGTTACTCCTTGAAACATCAGCTATCTGCCAGTGAAAGTCCTTTCACTTACCTACACTTACTTCAATTACCCGGAACAAACAGACAGACGGACAGTTTGGACAACTTGGTTTTTTAGTGTCAGTAGCGTGAATACTTTTATATACATTTAGTTAAAAGCTGTTATTTTGGAATTACAGACACTTCAATTTTATTTATCTGTATAGATGTATAGATAAAGTAGATATACAAGTTTCCTCAGAAAATTCAGTTATCATCCCATAAAGGAATGGAAAATCATGCAAAATTAGAATGATTTTTCTTCTTAGGCCCAAGTAAAGCCGCTAATAGTAACTAAGTAATCTATTTGAACGTTCCAAATTGTAAAGTATTATTGAAAAGTGTTGAGAATATCTCAATAATATTTATTACTAGCTGTGCCCCGCGGTTTCACCCGCGTAGATTTAGTTTCACCCTTATTGTCGCGGAACCCTAATATTATTGATAAATAAAAGTAGCCTAAGTTACTCCTTGAAACATCAGCTACCTACCAGTGAAAGTCCCGTTAAAATCCCTTCAGCCGTTTCAGAGATAACCCGGAACAAACAGACAGACAGACAGAGAAAAATTTTAAAACTTAGTATTTCGGTGTCTTTAGCGCGTATACTTTCATATTAATTTAGTGAAAAGCTGTAATTTTGGAATTACAAACAGACACTTCAATTTTATTTATCTGTATAGATATAGATAATCCTGTAACAACCAAGACGTGGCGATTAGAAATAAGTTCGTTAAAAGGAATCAAAAATTTAAAAAAATCTTCTTAGATAAATAAATACTTATATATTTCTCTAATAACTTGATACCGTTAGTTCTTCCCACTTAAAATTCATAACAACTTAACTGCCAAATGAAACGCTTTTTGCACGCAAACGAGCTTAATGGTCTGAAAATTTTAACTATAAAAGAAACAATTAACATGTATTTTATGGTTAGTAAAACATCGTTTTTAGGAGAGCATTTACCCTGATTTTAATTATTATATCTATACCAGCTTGAACTCTAATTAGTATAATCAGTATGAAGAGCTTCTAAGCCTTTAAGTAAGTAGTTAATCTTATACAAACTGTCAGACTAGAGTAACGGCGACAAGCTACACCTTGTTTTTTTAGGTAGGGATAAGTTAGAAAAAGAACTAAGCCGCAGTCTTAATTTTATACTAATACTAGCTGTGCCCCGCGGTTTCACCCGCTCAGATTTAGTTTCATCCAAATTTATCTGTATAGATGTATAGATTATAAAGAAGAAAGATTTGATTGTATTTTTACAATGAATAGGCTCCGAAAAGCCTTGACCGATCTTGAAAATTCTTGCAGCAATGGATAGCCATATCATCAGCGAGTAGCATAGGCATTTTATCCCCGTACTACGGGAACTACGCGGGTGAATCCGCGTGACATCCGCTAGTATTTAATGAAAATTATGAATTCTAATATTGTATATCCTTTGGGCGGGCGGATGTGACAAATTCGGATTCGATTCATTACTTACTTTTATAGTTTCTTATTTAGCCAGCTTCTGTAATCTCTCTATTCAGATGAGGTCGTACTCAAAGTTCAATGCTGAATAGGTATAATTTGTTATGAGTTCAATCTATACATCTATACATCTATATCTATACAGATAAATAAAATTGAAGTGTCTGTTTGTAACTGCAAAATAACAGTTTTTCACTAAATGCATATGAAAATATACACGGTACTGACATAGAAAAATCTATTTTAAATTTTTTTCTCTCTGTCCGTCTGTCTGTCTGTCTGTCTGTCTGTTTGTTCCGAGTAATCTGCGAAACAGCTGGACGGATTTTAACGGGACTTTCACTGACGGATAGCTAATGTTACAAGGAGTAACTTAGGCTACTCTTACCTTAGGATCCGCGGGCAACCATGAAGTTAAAATCTACGCGGCACAGCTAGTAGTATAGTAATAAATAAATAAATAAATAGTGATTAAGTTTAATCCTCTATATTTACAAGTACTTTATAGTCACAAAGCAGGTACTTTAAAATCGTCAGTGTGGCATGAAAGTGATTAGACGCATATTATTTCTTATCCACAGTCAAAATCCCAACAACACAACCTATTTTGCAACCAATACGTATACTAATTTTAATGTATATCAATAAAGAAACATTCAAACCAAACACAGTCAAAACATTGTCTATGAAAGGACAAAAATCTATTAACATTTAATAAAAATCATGGCCTAAATAACGTTTCTTACCATTTCAATTTTACGCCGAAAGGGTGGCGCGGGGGCCTCCTTCGGCACGCGTCTTTGTGAAGGCCCCACCCTGCCCGCTTGGGGAGGCCCCAGTCCCCACTCCATTGTCGCATGGCACACAAGCTTTCAGAGTAATGAAGAGCATTTTCGTCCGATTCTCAGCACAATAGCCCCTTTAATACAACGCAGAGAGGAAACTCCTTTGTTGCTCCCCGTATTGTACCTAACGTGTGTGTTACGTATTCTCTTGTTTTTCGTTGTTTGTTGTTTTTATGATTGTTTGCGACAATTCACTATGCTAGATCGCTACGATTATATCGTGAGGACATGAACAAGTCATGTTTTCATACCAATAAGACTTTACGGGGATATAATATAGCCTATGTTACTAGCTGATGATGTAGCTATTCATTGCGGAAAGAATTTTCAAGATCCATTAAGTAGTTTCGGAGCCTATTCAATGCAAACAATCTAATCTTTCCACTTTATAATATTCTTATTATCTTACCTAAAATGATTTAGTGGACAAGCAGAATGCACGAAACTTGTTGCCTAGTAGC
Source organism: Watsonalla cultraria (assembly GCA_964035505.1). Taxonomy (NCBI): domain Eukaryota; kingdom Metazoa; phylum Arthropoda; class Insecta; order Lepidoptera; family Drepanidae; genus Watsonalla; species Watsonalla cultraria. The sequence continues at coordinate 1,311,931 of OZ037713.1, forward strand.
AATTAAAAAAGATAAGTTACGAAAAATTTGTATCGTGAATCATTTTGGTACACCTGTCAAATTCTAGGTTAGACCAGTTTAACTGTCAAAAGCGTGTATCTAGGTCGCATAAACTCTTTTTAAAGTGTTTGATAAAATATAATTAATTAATAATAAAAAAAAATTAATCCCATAGAAACGGAATTGTTGGTTTTGGCAATAAAAAATCCTATGTGTATGAGCAACAAACATTGGAACATCCAAACATCTGTTAGATTAACCCCTACTTTTTCAGTAAAAAGTGGGGAGGACTTATCTAGGGCGTGAAGATATGAAGAAGGCTATACAAAGACAATTCTACATATCCCTACCAAAAAATGTTGAATCATTGAATTTCTAATTACAATTCGTAGCACGTATTTCAGAAGGCTTTTATTCATAGCGCGTGAGGCGTTACACCAACATACACTTACACAGATAAGCGCTTTAAGCAAACGCAATTTAAAGTGTGTATTAATGTGTATTAACGGGAAACATTTTTAAATATTCTTAGTAGGCATTTTCAGTTCATATATTTTTAACTTAATCTATGACGGGTTTTGCAACTGAAAAGTATTTTGTTATTCTTTGACTTGATGATCACTTTTGTTAGTGATTTTAAACTTACTCGACTTGAATGTGAGTTTGTTTGAATTTGAAACTATTAAGTAATAGTGACTGCAAACGAAGAGTTACGATCGAACTTAGTGGCGTCTTAAGGTAGGTCCAGATGATAGGGCTACTACCTTTTATTAGATAATAAATAGCATATAACTGATTACAAAGGATCCAAAAAAAGAGAACGGACATCCAAAAATGGAGTACCTAAAATTTATTTTATATTATCTATACTTTATCAGCCATCTCTTGTAACTAATCATCACCTATTTTGGCGACATTATATCACGTGTATACTTCTGTCACTGACGGTGAATAACCATCATTAGATAAGGTGCTGGTAAGACCTCTCTCAGGTCCTCATAAACGTCTACGTTCCTATTTAAAAGGTAGAGGTTTGAATAAATATAACAAAACATAAGGTAGGTAAATAGGCAATGGCTGCAGTCTGTGCCTATGTTCCGGATGGTTAATTGTTCAATGCTTTGTCTAGTGTGATCATAAAGTTGAAAGCTAAAGGAAATAATTATATTGTTGCTAACAATAACAGAAGCGCTTAGCACTTAATTGTATTTTCATTTAGCAATAGGCCTTATAATTCAGTGCGGTGATGATATTTCTCAGGTAGCTCAAATATTTTTTTATAACAATAATATTAGATTGGACTTTAATTAGAAATAATTAAAACAAACAAACATACAATATACAGCGACTAAAACAGTATCGGTTATAAATGCTGGAATCGTTGCAACACTTCATCCTAAACAATTCTGGTGGTTTATTTGTAAGAGTCATGCAAGCTATACTTAGAGGCTTAGGTATCCAAAGCACAGACTTTACCAGAATAAACCCCGAAGAGATATGCAGGGCTTAACGACATCGATAATCCGTAATTAAGCCTTTACTTAAAAGCTATTGATTTTACGTCGAAAATATTGGTAATTTATCCGGAACCTAACAATGCAAATTGTAAGCAAATCAACTCTTGAACCAGCCTGCTGAGTAGCAGCAACACTAGATAAGATGGACCCTATATTAACACACGTGGCATCGGATACAAACAGCCATTCAAGTAACTAACAGATGTTCAAATAGAGCAAAGTGCATCAATAGAACCGCCCATTCTTATAGCAAAGAAACATCCAATGAAGCTAGTACAAATTGCAGCTGACTCAAGTGTTGTCCTAACAATGGGAGACCACTATAGTTTATATTAGCAACATCCAATGTCATTTAAACTGTTGCATATTTACATTACAATTGTCTCTTAGAACAATATCTTGCAGAAAAATCTAAGCGACAGATCGACACCATGGCACGAAACGCATTGTGTTGCCGCACTTAAAATACATTTACACTGACAAGCGTGTGTTGTCATCGTTAAAAAGCGGCCAATATTTGCAAGCGGTTTGTTCTTGCGTGTATTGTCTAACTGCCTGTTTGCTTTTGCCTTTGTCTGCACGAATGCAAATGTATGTTACTTACCTTTTACTATTGTTGGTCATGCGTTATGCATTGTAAGGACGTTCTGGATGCATTTAGGTAGCGATTGGTCATTATGAAGTAATAATGCTTCTAAATGAACTCTTTCAGACAATAACTTCTTATCCAACACAGATTATAAACATAATTATCTAAGTTCAAAACTATTGACTAAAACATCGAGTAAAGGAATATTGAGGTTAATCGAAAAATCATTATGTATCAAACAATGTGAGAAGAGTACATTTTGTTATTCCCATTATGCCGCTAAGCACACGATCCTATCATTCTGGCCGACAAAAGAGGATACCCACCCCAAAGTATCGACAGAATAATGAGGAACCGGGAAAAACTTCTGTTGCGGAATGAAAAGCGCAAATTCGTCATTAGGCGGCGCTTTCCGCCATTGTTGTATCTGTCTTCGTCTCACTAACGAGACAACGCCGTAGTGAGAGCGAGACAACTAATGGTCCTCCAAGCCGGATTGTTCCTTTCTATGTTAGCGACATTGTTTTCGCTTTTATACCCGTCTGAATTGGGATTGTCTTGTCTGTTTCAATGGACGATGGCGCCCCTCCACGGTGGATGAATACAGCCTTCTATAAATGGGGGGAGACAAAGGGTTGGTCTCTTGAATCGGCTGGGAGACAGGTTATTCGTGCCTTCGATTATATTGTATCGATTCAATGCTATTGTCTCTGCAATGAACGATGGTTAGGGCAAATTACTTTTCTGATTCCACTACCAGCTTTTATAAAGAACAGTCAACTTAAATACAATACAATCTTTCCAAGGTTAACTATTTTGCTTGAAATAATACACAGGTTTTTGCTGTTTATTAACGGTTAATAGCCTTTTGTACTAAATATACTTTTAGCATTCAAAGAAATCCTTGGGTAGTTGTCCCAAGGCATATGTTTTCCCTTATCGCAAATATCAATAAGTTAACCAAAATTTTTGGACGACGCTAAAACATTTTTTTAAGTTCAGTACATGTCGCATCGAATGGACCCACAGTGGCATAAAACCTATCACCCATATCCATATTCTCCATGATTGCCATAGTAGCATCCGTCACAAAGCCAGGGCTATCATTAGTAAGCAGCTCAAGCCTTGCTACATACAATTGATTGTTGGAGGAAATAGTGAAGAAAATGAAGACAATCAGAATGCATATTCAGTGATTCATTGTGATTCGTGAAAAGACGTTGTCATGGCACCCATGTTCATGCTTTAAACGGAAGAAAATGACGTTAATTCTACGCCAGTCGATGCATTAGCGAATAAAACAATAAATTTTAGAATAGTATTTTGTCAAGAATTCTCATTTTTTTAAGTAAGGGTTGCGAGATATATCTTTTTAAATTTTTTATCATTCTTAAATAAATATCAACTAAATATGCTTACGTCTTCCCAGAAGGGCAACAAAAGGATAGGCAGAAATGCTACCACCCATCTTTCACCGAAGATGTACAATTACTTGGGAGCCAACGTGACAGATGGAAAGTCTATCGCCGTCTCAGACATATTATTTAGGCTTCCTCTCGAGTTTTTGTTCACACGTCAAAAATCTCCTCTTTCCAATTTGAAAATTCGTACTCATGAACCACATCTCTAATTTTTGATCATTTGTTTCCCAGGAGCTGAATGGAAACTCCTCACAGAAGACGAGAAGCGACCGTTTATTGACGAAGCAAAGCGGCTGCGCGCCATGCACATGAAGGAACACCCTGACTACAAGTACAGACCACGACGGAAGCCAAAGACTTTGAGGAAGGAAGGATACCCCTACTCAATACCATATCCAAGTGTTCCAATGGATGCTTTGAGAGCTGGTGAGTAAATGTTACATTTCTTTAAAATCTTCCTAGATGTCCATCATTCCAGCAATTTTGTCAACTAAATCCACCAGCGCCACAAGCCCTGATCTTCAGTGCGCAGATGTCATTTAGTGAATCTGTCTCCATCCGTAATAAAAGCACGCCCAATAGTCCCTATTATTTGAGCTTTGCGTCCATAACTTGTGACTGCACCTGTACTTTAGTCATTACCAAGATCAATTGATTAGCAGTCCACAAAGGGACCATGGCTCACATTTGTACTGGTCTTTGACTCTCCAGTTTCTCCATTGTAGATCGTCGCTTTATCTGGTCGGTGAACGTCCTGCACTGCAACTAAGTCAGGTCTCCCTTCACTTACTCAACAAATTCGCCATACGGCTTTCCAATGATACCTTTTTTGCGAATAAGGATTTGTGACAAATAGCTGAGGAAGCTTCTAATATCTTCTAAATACAGACTCTGCATCACTTTTATTACGATACATGACTCACACTGAACTAGATTTTAACAATGTAGAAGACAAACACGTTGTGTTTGTTTATAGCTCGAAAATGCGCGTGCCGAAAGTCTGCACAAAAACTGTAGATTATTCCGACAAAAAAATGAAGGTTGGAGGTCGTTGGCCGTGACTTTAAGAGGAAACCACCATGCTTCGACGTGAAACGGTGGATTCTTAGAAATTACTCGCTCGGTCTTTCGCGGCCCATGAACATTTCAATTCATTCTCATCTACAACAATGCGTATAATATAGTTTTTTATGGACAATCCAACGCGTTGATTATGTTGGGCTAATCTGCTATTGTGAGTGACAAAACGTCCGCCATCTTGTCCGGCTTGTCATTATGCGTTGTAAACCGAATTGCCGCCGTAATTAAATGACACCCAACAGTGTTTACGTTTTTATAGTACGAATGCGGATTATTAGCCGTATTTATTGGGGCGAATGTGGTTTGCTTTTAACTGGCACTATTATGCTTTTAGGTTTAATGGTTTTAAAACTTTAAAGGGACCTGCTACGATCGTGAATCGGGTTTGAATAAAGGATAATATTTCTTTTAATAAATATAGGTAAATAACTGCGGGATGACTTTCCCACTGGACTACATTTTCATTTCATTTCCATATGTATGGCGCAGTTACCCTCACTATTTCGCTGAGCGCTCTTAACTCGAGACACCTGTATATTAAATCCATCGTATCCTATTAAATTTATTCTGTTATTCCTGAAAGAGATACATAAGAGGACAACCTTGTCAACCTCTTTACTCCTGCAACTGCCGCAACCATAGTTCGTTATTAATTTTCTTTTACATCAAGTTTTGATTTCCTCAAACATTTTCCTGTATAAATAAACCATAATTTGATCAATCCCAATTCCTAAGAACCGGGTTCAGCTTCCTTAAGCTTTCACACACGACTTTGCTTCGGAGATGTTATTGTAATAACCATTGAAGTCCACAACATTGCTATAAGTTGATTATCTATCCCTATTCCAAATAAAATACCTCTCATAACTCAACAATAGCAAGCGTAGGAGACAAAATGTATGAAAAGGCATGGTGACCAACACAAAAAATAGGAGGAACACAAAGGGCTGTATCCGACGTTATCAAGCTATTCATTGGATGTCATCGATTCCGCTGTGCTGTAGCCATATTGGGATTACACAATTGCGGGCGCTCGTTTACACCGCGCCAGTCGAACGTTCAGTGGAAAGTCAAGTTATTCGATTCGTGTAAAGTTGACGTGAAGGCAATATTTTTGTTCTAGGAAAGTAGAGTGTATATTTATTTATTATTTATATGAAGAGGCAATTATTTTACCCTTTCGGTGCATCGGTTTGGCTCTAATATCTTCAATGGATTACCTGTCGTCGATTTGTATTTACATGGGCTGTCTGATTAGCTCAGTAAAAACAATTCAGTCTTCATACTTTTGTGAATCCTTTTCTTGCTCACATCTTTTAATGTGTCAAATATGTGCTGCTGATACTAATTGCAATATTATTTACCAAAGCTTTGATTCACATCTTTAACGCGAGCGTAACTTACCTAAACTGATGTGAAAATTTGTTATTACTAATATATACGTTTATTGCACTCATTTTCCAAACATTTTAAAACTAAATAGTTAAGTTGTTTCAATTGTTTACTCAGCTAAGTTTTAGTGCCCTGTAGATGAATATGACAAGGAGTTTTTAGCATCGAATATGATTAACATCGGTAATGACTTAACACAAAGCTCGAAAATGAATCCAGATAGCAAACTATGGTGCTTCTAAACGCAGCACAGATCAGGTCACCGCTTCGAGCAGCGACAAAACTACGATTACAGTCACGATTTTTTCTCGTGACTTTTAAAAATAAGACTACGTAAGGCGTAAATTTGTACACGTAAACTATTGGTAAAAAATAGTTTATTGTGTGATAAAAATTCGGTATATAGCGCAACGGTCGCCCCATTGTGTACTTTAATGATAGTAAATGGCGGATCAGAATAGCTCACTAAATGTTTATTTTCCTTTTTAAATTTGTGTTTTTACAGAGTTATGTATGACGAGCGGACTTTTTGTATTTATAATTTTAATTTCTATTGATAATTGCTTATTATAATTAAACATTGAATTATCGTATCATACTGTAGTAGAATTATGCAGTCGCTTCGTATAAGAATCAGGTGATCAGGCAATGAAGAATCATGTGCCAACCCCTAAAATGTATGGGATAAGGCTAGGGAGATGATGATGACATTAGTCAAATAAAAACTATTCGAAAGAGCGGCTAGGTTGTTGAAACTCTGCGCGAAGACTTATCGTTTTAATTAGTGTTTGTTTATTTTTTTTAAGAAGGTAAGTACTTCTTTAATAATTGAACCTGCAATAAATGATGTTATAATAGTACAGTACATTCGCGCAATACAAGGATTGGTCGCCCGTCGCTTGTCAACAAAAGAATCCAAATATGAAAAGCGAAAATGGAACGCATAGTTTAAACCTTCTTGGCTGCTTTTGACAGTTGACAGTTTTCGCTGTCAATGTGAAAGTGACAATGGGAATGGGGGATAGTTCGGTTTGAGGGTGCGTCAAGTTGGCGTGAGGGGCTTGACATGCGATTAAAGTTATTGAAAAAATCATTTTAAAGGGCAATGTTCGGTCACATTAAGCCTGTTTTAAAGGGTTGTTTTGTGGTTAAGCTCGGGTTGTATAATGTCGATTGAAATTAAATTGAATGCTAACTTACGTAAATAGGTGCTTAAAGATATTTTTAAATACTTTTTTATCATTCGCAAGCAGTCCATATTTTTATTTAAATTATTTCTTGGTGCCGCAAATATAAGTATTTACTTACATATAGAACATACATATTACTATCTTGTACTTGCATTTATTCACTAGATAGTAGTGTTGTGTGATGCCCCGCTATCTTACCCTAGTCGACTCAATTCAACTAATAACTAATTAATTGAATTCCATATTACATACATTAAAATAGTAAACTCAGTAATATTTTTTTGATTGATTACCTTATAAATTTTAAATATAAAAATATATTAGTTAGCATGTTTTTCGTTAAGGATGCCTCAACAATAAAGTCGTATTTTATTATTAAACTAATGTACCATTATTCAGTGTAAGAATAGTAAAAAATAGAATGTAAAATGTCCAAAATTCCTTCATTGTAAATAACACAATGAAGATGCAATTTTTTTTCGCAATAAAATATACTCGATTTCAACCTAATTTAGCTTTTGTAGGCTTTAAAATAAGAGCAAAATTCAATAGTCGCACAACATCGCGGTCGTCGCACTAAATGTAGGTGGAGTCGGCACGTGTAGCGAGCCTTACTTAAGGCCGGGAACACATCACGGGTACTAGGATTTTAAGTTAATTGCTGTCGTGGATTTATGGACTAAATGAACCCGGGGTGAATAATTACTTACAAGTATTTTTAGGGACTTACAATGATTGCGTAAAAAAATTGGGTTGGTATTTAGCTTATATTAAGCGTTGGCATTAGCTGTACGAGAATATATAGATTTTAGTTATGATTCTTAAATGTGAACGAACAAGAGACGAGACGAAACCCGTGAAAAGTAGGCCTAGATAATATACCATATGTCACGTGACTGATTTATGTCATTCCCATACATTTTGTATCGTTTCTATTAAACAAACCTGAGGATAATGTTTTTTCTTTCGTTATTTTCGTTGTCCAATTATGGTTGTTCCTCGATAATGGTTTGCAAAGGCATTCGCGTCATACTGGTGAACAGCCGCTTGTGGGCTGGTCATCTCACTAGAGGTTGTATTAACGTTTGTATATAAGGCTATATTTTTCTTTCATTTATTTTGTGGTGCTTAATTAGCTGTTTTTGATAAGAGTTGGTAAGTACTGAGTTTTTTGCTGTGAATCAACTTGAAAGTACTTAGTTAAGTTTAATCTAATAAAGATATTTTTGAAAGTTTTCTAAAAAAGCTTTAACCTACTTCGGTTTTTTAAGAAATACCATGCTATTCTTCAACCATTCCTTCACTTACCTACTGTACATTTCAAACAGTATTTTGTCACAATACTAAATTTGTTTAAAAAAATGGAAATTTCTTTGTGAACGAAAAAAACAACTCCAAAAATAAACCCAGCACAAATAGATGTAACAAAACCCTTTATAAATAACATGGAAGCCATTGAAATAATGGTATTCCAAGAAGCTCAAGTTATGAATGTCCTAAAAGCCTATAAAAGGGCTATTGCACACGCGACGTGCACGTGTCGATAAAGTCGGGGCCACGCCAACATTAGGGTTAGGTTAAGGGCGAACACACACGCGGCGACACCGCCCACTGTCGACCCGCGACAGGCAATTTGACCAAAATTAATAGGTTTGTCGCCTCAACATTTTAGGTAATTGACCGGTGTGCGGTCAGCTTAATGTGTCTATGAATGTTGAGTTGAGATGTTAGGATTGGGTCACACGGTTTAATATACGTATGACTTTATCCATACATATATACTTATCTATACATCTATACAGATAAATAAAATTGAAGTGTCTGTTTGTAATTCCAAATTAACAGCTTTTCACTAAATACTTATGGAAGTAAGTAATGCTTATAGAAGTAATATACGGTACTTACTTATACAAAAATCCAATAAAAAAAAACACTGTATTAGTTCTCACTGGCTGTTAGCTAATGTAATGAGAAATTAGGCTACATTTCTTTAAAAAAATATTCTGCAAAATTAAGTCTACGCGGCTGTAACCGCGGGGCGCAGCTAATTTTAAATAGGTACAATCATACTGATTGTTTTAGCTTACGGCCCGCTTGATATATTAAGCGTCAAATCGCTTGACGACGTGGTTGCTAAAACTAGGTATCGCGGGTTTGATTCCCTCGTCAGGGCAAACTTTTCAGAGATGACCACTTGTTTGCCTTAAGTTTGGTATATACACTATGATTTTTTTAAGTGTGAGTGGATGACCAAATCCGAAACTATTAAGAGAAGATAAAAGTTCTTGAGCCGGTTTTGATGAAAACTCGTTATTAATAATCGAATGAAAAGGAAAATTTAATATCGATTCGATTGTTATTAACGTCACTAACGAATAGTGTACACAGTTCTCTATTAACCATCGTTATGCTTTTAGTAACTAGGCGTTTGAATATAAAAAAATGAGAAAGAATAAAAAATAAAAGAGGTATTACTCACGAAAAAATTATGTAACCAAACCTTTACACCGATCATGGTGTACATGAATGTTCCTTAATAGAATCTATAAAGTTCCTGTTATAACCAGAGCCTATAAACTCGAACACTAGTTTTATTAATATGTCTTAAACATGCTACTTAACTCTTAAAATAACCTTTTATGAGTAAGTGCCTACTATATTTCAATACGTTTTTGACGTTTGGCAAGACAATACATTTATTGAATGCACTACAAAATCCTATCTTTGCCATACTTTGGCTCATACATTAAACTTGTAAAAGAATGATAAAAAAAACATTTTTTAAATTATTATTTTTTACAAAACCATCTTAAAAATATTGTGAGGATATTTTTTTGGCATTAAAAACTGACAAATTAAATTTTTTGTTTGTTAAAGAAAAAATTACATAATTATGTATTTGCACAATTGATTAAACCCCATAATACCTATACCTATCTCCTAAACATTAGGTACTTATGAAACACTAGTTCCGAGTAACCAATAGATGCATTATACCTAATTTCCCAAATACACTTAATTCCATAAATACTCGAATGTACTATTGTACTCTTTGAAGTAATTTAAGTATTGAATGCAACATAACCATGGTTATGTTTGTCGCCGAGCTAACTTGTCCACGTTGACACAAGTGGTGCCACAATACCATTCTAATTTATACGTGTTTGTTATTAACTGAATAACGATAGTCATTCACTAAAGTTGTATGGGAAAGGAACTCAACGGAAAAGAACACTTTATCTTTGCTATGCTTTCGGTGAAGGAAAACATCGTGAGGAAACCTGCATATATCTGAGAATGAATTCAAAGACGTATGTGTTCCTGAGACGGCGGAACATGTTGGCTTAATCATCTTCGGTGAATAGTGGGTGTTGTTACTACAATACTGTACTTACCCCTTTTGGGATGGCGTGAGGATTTATTTTGGTTTATTATGTTATACGAAAGAGTTTGCGATACAAGAGAGTCACTCCCACATTACCTTGAAAGCAGTACTTTGAAAGCCTTTGAAATGTTTCAGCTTTTATACGAGTTTTGATGATGAGAATTTACTCGTGTGTTTGTCTGTGCGGTTGATTTCATAATCGTGCAGATATCATCATGCTGTTCATGTGATGATTTGGATATCTATATCTACACAGATAAATAAAATTGAAGTGTCTGTTTGTAATTCGAAAGTTTAACACTAACAGTTTTTCACTAAATGCATCTGAAAGTATACTGACACTAAAAAACCAAGTTAAAAACTTTTCTCTGTCTGTATGTCTGTCCGTGTGTCTGTCTGTCTGTTTGTTCCGGGTAATCTCTGAAACCGCTGGACCGATTTTAACGGGACTTTCACTGATAGGTAACTGATGTTTCAAGGAGTATCTTAGGCTACTTTTATTTATCAAAAATACTATGGTACCGCGACAATAAGGATGAAACTAAATCTACGCGGGTGAAACCGCGGGGCACAGCTAGTTATTAATATAAAAGTCAGTAGTGAAAAGCAGTAATTTTCGATTTACAAACAGACACTTCAATTTTATTTATCTGTATAGATAAAAAGTGGTAAACATTTCTTTAATATCTATTTAAATTTGTCAAAAAACAAATGTAAATGAATTGTCTTCGATCGTGCTAGAATGTTCTTAATGAAGCCGCAATTATAGCACAAAGGACATAATGTCACTTATTGAAATCGAATGAGTTATAGTTATTATAATCTATACATCTATACAGATAAATACAGATACATAAAATTGAAGTGTCTGTTTGTAAAGCCAAAATTACTGCTTTTCACTAGATGCATATGAAAACACGCTACTGACACTAAAAAACCAAGTTTTAAATGTGTTCTCTGTCTGTCTGTCTGTCTATCTGTCTGTTTGTTCCGGATAATCTTCGAAACGGCTGGACCGATTTTAACGGAACTTTCACTGGCAGGTAGCTGATATATCAAGGAGTAACTTAGGCTACTTTTATTTCATAAAAATATTAGGGTTCCGTGACAATAAGGATGAAACTAAATCTACGCGGGTGAAACCGCAGGGCACAGCTAGTGTTACAGTATAAATATATGTATCGGTAACCTCAAATTGGAGTCGCTTGACGTCAGCTGTCATGTGGAGTCGACACCTCAGAGTGGACAAAGAGCCGTGGATAATGTCTCTTTAACTTAACCCGATTCCGTACCACAGCCTTACACCGAACAATATAATATAAAAACAGCGAACAAACATAATCGACCATTCTACGTCAATTAGCATTATTAATAGCTGTTTTTACAATAAATTGAAAAACATGTTGGAACTATATCATAATATGAATACGTAAATCGTCTGAAAACGTTGAAAACCATTGTTTTATAAATGAAAATTTGCATAACAATTAATCCAGTTTGACTAAAAGTTTATAATAATGTTTAAACATACAGCTAGCATACATGGGCGTTGCAAAACAATGAACTAATTTATGAAATGTATATAAATGTGTGTACTTACATTGTATTGTGGGTATGTTAATACAGTTGTTCAAATATACGCTGTAATGTAATGCTTGTCACAAATTATTTTCAGTCGTTTCGTCATAGAAAATATATAACAGCTCATTGTTCACCGCCTGACAAGTGTTATAAGTTTGCTCTTTCTGTGCTTAGACTAATGTGGGGCACTAATCTACCTTTTTGTAGTAACACAGATTTTACTTAAATTGTTTTACCTTTACCACCTTGTTACTTTACCTTACCTTGCTTACCAATAAAAAACCTACTATTTCTAAATTTTTTTAAATGTATCGATAGTTTAAATATATCGATGCCAGCTGAGTTTCTTGCCGGCTCTTTAAAGAAGGTATCAGAGGATTTATTTAGGGTCGGTAAGCGTGATGCCCCTTGTGTTGCAAGCACACATAGATTTGGCCCCAAGCTTGATTGTCACCATAGCGGAATAAAAAAAAAATTGTTACTCTATTTTTAATAAAGGTATCCTATTATGAACGGCTACGAGTACTCTCAGTAAAAAGGATATTATACTGTAAGTGATTATATTTGTGATAAAGCCTGGGATGTACCTTTGTCTGATAATTTTTGTAAATAATCCCATTGGCACTGCACTTGTGCTACAATTAATTAATCTTAATTTTTGCTTTGACTGGCTGGAATTTGCCATGCTCACATATATTTGTAATAGTCTTTAGGTTTTTATTTTTGACAATTGAGCATTGGAACAGTGTCCATGGGCTTATAGTTGCTTGAGTGATTTATTTTGTATTTTTTAAAACTGTATAATATACTTTAAATGAGTAATTACTGAGTTTCTTGCCAGGTTCTTCTCAGTAAAAGCAACCTTCCGAACCTGGCGGTAGCATGTATAATCCTGTGTAATTGTGTCATTCTGACGATTTGAAAGTGCTTTGTATAAAGTCTAATCGAATAAAGATATATTTGAGTTTGAGTTTGAGTAAAAATCATTTACAAGTCTATGGAAAAATAGAACAAATAAAAATAACATTCACTTTCGCATTCAATTAATAACAATGGAAGGTAATTAAATAAAACATGCACACATTTTAATGCATAAGATTACTTATATTTATTACAATATACTTTATTATTATAAACAAAATAATCTTAACCAAAATTAGATTTTTTCGTTCAATAAATTGCCAAATCATGATTAGCATATTATATACCAGCAGTTTGTTACTGAACGGAAGTGTCCAATCGCTAGCGCCGCCGGAAGCCCCTCCCCCGCCAAACTGCTTCCGGTCACGTGACGTCATTTACATGACAGTTGTGCAACGCACGTCGGGGTGAGCGGACGTGTGGAGCGAGAAATTTTTGTTTATGGATGTAGGAAATGACTGTCGCTTTTGTTTATGTTTTCTTTTTTCATGAGTTACTGTGTAGACATATTTTTTTATTTATACGGGCCTTATAATTAATTTGACACCATTACTAATAATTATGAAGTTATTTACTTACAATGCGTGAACAAGAATAAACAAACGCTATACTTACATCGATACAAATATTCTTCGTAGAGTAATAAACATGTTTTTTTTATTGAATAGTACTATGGAACATTAAACACATGCATTTCTAGTATAAGTAAAACAAATATTAAATACCAAACTCCGCCATAAATGGATTGGAACATATTGTTTTTTTGTGGCAAACATTTTACTGACCATCACGGGCCTGTCATTAAGAAGTCGTTGAATACATCACAAAAACATGATATACTGTTACGAAATCTTGTCGATAGCCTCACAACCTTAGACAGAACCTGAACATGGAATGATTTGCACATTCTATGGCTAATCTATCAATTTATCCACGGTTTGTTAGGTTCGTAACACACGCACACAGACAAACATGAGGGTGAATCCAGTTACTATGAATTGGCGGAAATTTTCGCTTGTCATTTGTTGGGATCTTTTTAAACGTGGTTAATCCGAATGGAGGGTGAGGGGTGGAGGATTTCATAGGATTCTGTCGATTGAGAATTGTTATTCATAGACAATACAAACACTTAATACCAGTGGCATACATGATGAAGTGATTGATGGTTAAGAGAGGTAAGGGAGAACAGGATTTTTCGTTTCAATTTCGGGGCTGCCCGACTGCGGACCGTAACTCCACCTCACAGAAAATCTGATACGTTGGGCTTGGCGTATTTAAGATTGCCAGTACTCCATGTAAGGAGAGGAAAAGTGCAGGAGAGTCTCTTGCCTGTCTTTATAACTTGAGTTCCGCCCGTCTTACAAGCGTTTGCTATAGTGAGCGCTCGTAGTTTGAAGGGGCTGCTCTAAGGCAGTTAAAAAATCTCCTCAGTTTTCAATCATCAATATTGAATAAAGTTTTAGAGCTTTTATTTAATTGAATACTTATATTATATTTGAAATACTTTGAATTTCTTAATAAATTAATTTTATACAACGCAAATGAAAACGACTATTAGTTAAAATGTATAATGGAAACCATACTTATACAAGCTAATAATTTCTTTGAAAGGGTCTTTATATAATCTACCGATGACGTCCAATGAAGCCTTACAAAGTGTGTTTAACGCACGTGTTCAAACGGCGCCAGTGCACGTTTAGTGGCAGCACGGGCTCGTACATTGCACGTAAGCAAACAAAACCATCTCGTCGGATAGAATAGTTTGAATCCATAGAATCTTCAAAGGCACCTGCAACCGTTATTAAACCCTACAATAGCCATCCACCATCAACTGCCCCACAATGACAACAAAAACCCAATTAATGAGAGAAAGGGGTTAATTTGCCTGAAACCAGACTGCAGCCACATCAAGTCTCCAAGCAAATTTTAATCAAAGGTTACGTAGAAGTTGGGGTAAAGAACATTTGCAAAAGGTTTTTTTTTTGCGTTTTTGTTTCGGCGAAGTTTGTAGAGTTCGATTCGATGTTTTGTTACTGTTTCATGTTTTTCCTGCGGTTAAGTTTGTTTTTCTAAGGTAACTTTAAGAGGAAAATGTAAGAGCTCGGTTCTAATTAGAGTTGTTGCTATGGTATTTCCTGGGTTTTTAAGCAAATACCACAGAATCAATGTCAGTGATTATTCCTTTTGGCTGTGGGTTCAACGGACTTTAAGTATCAGAATTTTATACTTAGACGATTGCACTACGTTATTTTTACGTAAGAGGAATAGAAAGGTTGCATTCTTGGCAATACTAACACTAATTAAGTACTGCAAGCAGAAAGACAACTAACCTAACGACGAAAAACCCGACGCATGCACCTACGAGATTCTAAGCACCCTAGCAATGCTGCCATTAAGAGGTGTATCGTCGTGGCCGATCGCATCAATTGCGTATTTTAATGACATTTAAAAAAACACTTCATTCAATAAATTGAACAGTAAAGTTAAAAAACATCCACCTTAACCAACACCAATATAAAGTGCCAAGCCAACACATACTCCAGAGGAGCAAACAGTCTCATATCAAATAATTATTCATTTTCATAAAAAATTTGAGCTTATTTCATTACTGCTTTCTTCGTTTATAAATTATTTACTGTGACAACACAACATTCAGATGGTATTAACTACATTGGCAACGGGTATAGTGAAATCGTTCAATAATAGGCAAATTTTCCACCCCTCGTCTTCTGACCGAGGGTCCGGTCACTTCCGTCTGTAACTATAAATCACCTTACCTTACTTTACCTTTTAGAAACACCTGACGTCTTGAGAAATAACCATTTTCCGTGAAATTTAACGCATTCAGAAAACCTCCGGACATAATAGGAAGCCTGAATGAAAATCCCATTTACGGCCGTGGCCGACCTTTCTATCTAAGGTATTCTGTCCGATCCCCGCATTGTGGACTATGCTATATTTACATATGAACATAGTGAGGTCATTGTGAATGGACTCGCGGACAGACGAATATGAATTGTACGGCTCGGGGTGAATCGCGTATGAAATTATTCTTTTTGTTGAAGTTTTCTGTACTATTGATATCTGCTCGTTCGGAATGAATTTGAGGTAATATGGAATTGATAAAAAGGAATATCGATCAGATACTAATCAAGTCTGAGGGTCTACTCTCTTTCTCAGGAAACGGAACTTTGCAAACGAACGAAAATAGCATGAGGCATCATTTTGATTTTTTTTTACTCAAATTTTTGTTCGTTAAATAATTTACTTGAATTAGGCTTAGATAATATAAATTTCAAAGATCTTGCGGATCACGGTTCGGACGTAATTTTAAAACAAATGAGAACAGTGGTAGAATCTTGGCGAAACTTCGACCGAAGCTTCGTATTTCGTTGAATAAGAGTAGGCCCCTGGGTTCTTTTCTACAGAGAGTAGTTAAGTATTTGATTAAATTTTAAGTTGAAGTCTGAATTACCTCAGTCACTAAAAAATCCAGTAGGTATAAGTAATGTGGCATAAGTAATCCAATTTTCCCAAGCGATTTGTGAATCATCAATGAGAATTGGCGAATCTTCACTCACGTTTATTCCGTCACTTCACACGTCACCTGAAGTCCTATAGCGCGTTTATTTATTATGACACTCATTTTAAATTAAAAAATCTCTTCAAAACTTTGAACATCTCCAACGTTCGCTTCGCACGCCAATACCAGAGACATCGTAAAATACCCACAAGAGGTGACAGCGAATTTAATTATAAATATAATAAAAAAATGTCGATCGTCCCTTCACCATTTTTGTCTGCACGAGCAAAATTATCTTTCAATTTTCAACCGTATTGTAGAGAAAATACGGCGTATACCGTCGCTAATAAAGCGACGTGGTACTTCGTCGCGGCTTATAATATATTGTAGACACGATTGACGTCACTACAATGAGGGATTCTCATACACGAGTGTATATTTTATATTAAAATTCTATTTTGGAATATGTTATGCGGCTAAGCTTGAAGTGTATTTCGATTTACGCACAATGGCATTACAAGTGGTTAGGTTTTGGTGGCATCCACATTTGGAAGGATTTCACCTGAATATCAAACGGGAATTTAGTCCCCATTGTTTAGTCCTCGTCATTCAAGCAAATTACTCAAAGAATATTTATAGTCAAATGATACTAAAGAGATCTTCGTAAATGCGAACCGACAATTTATTTTAGTGCAGTTTTTCTAAAGTGGTTTCCAGAACTTCTTGGAGATAAGGATTTCTATTCATCTCTTATTCAGATTCATCAAATCATATCAATCGTTTCGTCGCTTCGTCGCTTACCAGATGAGATTGCAGGTACGAAACGTATGAAAAATTGTGATGATCTTTCCTTCTTGTACTAGCATTTCAGTGTTGAATCTCGGAGCTCAAACCAAGACCGAATTTTTTAGCTCGTAGTTTCATTTTCAGCATTACAAAAATGATTCCCATTTCAATGAGCTAACTCAATTCAAATGCATCATTCATCCCGTATGATTAATCCACACTAACCCCAAACTAAGGCGTATTTAATAAACACCCAAGGAACTGACCGTTAGTTAATAGCACTCGAGAGCCGGATTATTCCCAGCACAATGAAATAATTAATTGGTCCTCGAATCACAGTTCCGAGCCATTATGAGTGTTGTGCCGGACTCAATAGAGCACTGTCCATTACGGCTCCCGTAGCCACTTGCAGGGAATTAGACAGTTTGAATTTAGAAGTTATGCTGGCTATTTGGGAATGGGTTTAGGTCAAAGTTTCGCGTTGGTTCCGGAGTTGTGAGACTCATTATGGTTTCTGATTGTGGATAAGATTGGTTTATCCAATTTTTCTGCTTTTCATTTGACGGCCTATTTCAGTTCTCGCCATTTTTCTATCGAGAATCTTATAGTAGAGTTTTCAGAGATCTTCAAATCTAGACTCTGATTTAATTCCAAATGAGAGTAGATGTGTTGTTGTATCTTGCGTGATGCCAGTATTTGGAGGTTCCTTGTATTTAAGCACTTCAATATACTTACGTATTTATGTAAGAGTCCTTAAATCTTCTGTGTGTGTTATTGTACCAATATTGTTATGGTTATGTGGTGTGTGTGCAGGTATGGCAGGAGGCGGGATGGGCCAAGCCATGGGCAGTTACTACGGGGCAGCATACGGCCCGCTCGGAGCCAGCATGGCCGCAGCGGCAGCTGCAGCTGTGCAGCAGAATGCTATCTCTGCTGCTTTGACACCTAACGCTCAGGTAAAGATACACCTTCTTACAATACGAATCAATCACTCTACGTATATTTTTTTTTTAAAAGGTACTTATTTAATTATCAGGTGTAATATTTTAAACTTAAGCGACTCATATTTGAAAACATATACGGGTCTTAAACGCGTTGATTATTTTATTAACCGCGACGTTTCGACCAAGTCGCATTGGCCATGGTCACGAGGTCAGCTCGTGTTTGTTTTCAAAAATTATCAGGTACTTTGGGATTAGCGTCAAAATTATATTAATTGACGTTTCTTTTCAAATGAATTGCAATTCCAATTAATTAGGACTCTATTGTATATATGGCACTTTGCGTCATTCATTTAATTGCGTGCGGGCAAAACTAAAATTTCAATATGTCAATCAATAATGGTATAATTTTATCAAGTACCTAGTTATAATTCTTTTCAGTAAAGATATAATGGTTTCTTTTATTCTTCTTTTCTTTCTTTTATCGACAAAAATCCAATCGTTTTCTAACACAGTCAAGTCATTTTTCCATCAGTAAAAACGAGGAAGGGGCGTGAAATCACACGATCGATTACTAAATCACTTACAACCCGTGAAATAGCTGCGCCGTGCGAAGAACCCTAAGTACCAATTACCAAATCTTCCCAAATATGCAAACTCATCCTTATTATCAAGCGTGTAAAGGAAATTATAGATTTTTTCCGTAGCATTTGCTAAAAAATTATGAGCGTTTAATGAAATTGGTTACCATATGTTACCTGAGGGGTTCCAAATTGGTTGTAGTTTTTAATCAATCAACTAACCTTTTGCATGCGACTTGTTCGCGTGGAGAATGTTTCTTATAAATACGTGTAGGTATATATAGAAGGCACTGAATAAAAAATCAATGTTAATATTATAAAGAGGAAAGGTTTGTATATATGTTTGTAACGAATTGACTCAAAAAGTACTGGAGCGATTAAAAAAATTCTTACACCATTTGAATGCTAAATTATCACTGATTAATATAGACTATATTTTATCTCCGTACTCCCATGGAAACGGGAACTACGCGGGTGAAACCGCGTGACGTCCGCTAGTATAATATATATACGGTCGAATTGAGAAACCTCATCCTTTTTTGAAGTCCTGTTCCTAGTAAAAAATATTCTTTGTTAGAAACAATTGAACCTGAAGCGTACACAACCTTGTCTTTGTCTTCTCTACATTCACATTATGTATAATGTCCTTCCGCAGGTTTAAACTGTCATTAAACAAAAATTCATCGAAAATCGGTTCAGATTTATCAATTCTGTTGTTGTTTTATGGGTTTAGATTTTAAAAAGATAAAGTTTTTTATATCAAGATATTCAAAACGAATACTTACGTGTCAAAGCTCTCAATAACCAGTATATTTACAAAGACATTTATTAATTCAGTCTTGACGCTGCACGATGGCGTTATAATCGCTTCATCTCCGTGGGGAGTGATCTCCCCTAGATATTCGCTAATTATTTTGTGACGACTCACCGCTTTTCACTGTAAACAATAGTTTGGTAGGGCCCCGCTGACAGGGCTGTCGCATCGCGCAAAATAGAGGAATTCGACGCTCCGATGTTTGCCATTCGTTGCGCTTATCATGGATCAATATCGAATATAAATAATAAGGTAAATTTTCCGAATTAAATAAATTGAATACAATCAAATAGGTACGTTTTTGCTGTTAAATCGATCCACAGGTCACTTAAGTACCTGTATATGTGTACTGGCTTACGCTATTTGTCATCAATAAAATGGATAAAATTATGCGCATTCAATTGCGGGTTGATAGATAAGATATAGTAAGCTTTTGCAAACTCAAGAGTTATGAAAATTTAACCTTAGCGTCGAAAACGTGACACCACCCAAAATGCCTTGAAAAATTATTGTTTTAAAAGACTATGGGGGAATCGTCCCGACCATCAAAAAATATATATATAAGATTTTACTATTCCACGGAGACATTGCAAATGCATTGGGTTGTTGAAAGTTATTGTAAGGTAAAATGGAGATGATACATTTTCGCCCATATTCCTTCACATATTTAGTTGACAACCCTACAATTCGGTTGCACAGATTTGTTCCGGGGCAATACACGCGCCGGATTGAATTGTAATGAGCACATCTTTGTACCTGCCGTGGACGCCGGAATATTACTTCGTTAATTATTACCAAGCGGACAAAAGGGACACTGTTCAATTAACTGTTAAGGACTTACTCTGACGCGTTTTAATAAATTGCGATTTGTATTTTAAATATTAAAAAAATAAGAGACGTGGTGGCTTCGGGGTTTGTGCAGTCGCCTGCTTCGCAAGTTCGAATCCCAGCGGGACCTGTACCAATGAGGTTTTCAAAAAAACCTATTTGCAGTGATTACACAACACGGCGAAGGAAAACATCGTGAGGAAACCTGCATACTTTTGAGAAGTAATTCAAAGATGTATGTATAGTGGCTGAGACGGCGATGGACTCACCCTCTGTCACGTTGGCACTTAAGTATCTTCGGTGAAATTTGGGTGTTGTTGTTGTTCCAACACCTCTGCCTGCCTACCCCTTCGGGGATGACTTGAGAATATTCTTGATTCTTAATAAAAACAAATTACTTATCATATATTCCATGATAACTGCGTGGAATATTAATACAGTTAATCAAATATACATGATGCAACCTCTATCAAAATGCTACCAATAAATGTAAGTACTTTTGACATTCCTGACAATAATTTTATATCAACCAATCTCACTCGTATTCAGAAACGAAGCGTCGATATATTCTAATGAAGATTTCTTCTAAATTAATCCCATTTATTTAAATCCAATACACATTAGGATTAGACGATAATCCATCGATTAAGTTACAAACTATTTAAGAAATTTGCATAAGTAGACTGATACCAGACCATTTCCTGGTTTATAGACCAATTACGTTTATGTAACATATCGATTGAAGTATTCGGCATTTTAATGAACCTATAAATATGTCGACGAGTAAGGTAGCGATGGATTCTTTATGGTATAGGGTAAAACATTAGGTACTTTGGTTAGTTCATATTTAGCCGAAGCGAGTGGCTCGACAAGCCGTTTGCTATGCAAATGACAAGTGAAAAAAAGGGTTTTTCTAAAAACCTAATGACAACAAACAGACGAACTAATTACACATGTTATTACTATAATTTGGTATTTAGTTTCCATTGAGAGAGCCGTGGTGGAGTGAGCTTTGTTTAAACTTAAGTGCAGTGATTTCGCACCACAAAACATCGCGATAAAACCTGCATACATTTGAAAAGTAATTCAAAGACCAGTATAGTGCCTGAGACGGCGATAGACTCATCATCTGCCACGCTGGCACATATTCATCTTGAAAGGTTGGTGTTGTTATTACAAAACGTATGCTTACCCCTTTGGGGACCCTTCTGGGATGGCGTTAGCCTATTATTTTTAATTTCCATGTAATTCAAAGTCACTGGCAAGAAAGTAGCTTATGTCACAATTAAAAAAAAAATTTAATTAGGTGCTCATTCCAGCCCTTAAAAAAACGGATGTGTATTAAAACAGCAATAACTTGCCCAATGTATTTGTTAGGCCCGCCCTCAGCGCCCTTCGATTTAAAAACTCCTCCGTCTTCGGAGCCCTTTATTTGACGTTTAATCTCGTGTAAGTGACGGCGATGTGTTTAACACCGGCTAAGGGCTGGCTAAGGGCATATTTAGGGGGATTTGTTCTCGTTTATTGGATTAAATAACAATTTTCACAATTGTTATTTCATACATTATTATGTTACCAAAATCATTAATCAATTGAGTAATAAGAAGATATAAATGCGATTAATTTAGTTTTTTTAAATTGTATAATATTTTTGAAAAGAGTAATTACTGAGTTTCTTGCCAGGTTCTTCTCAGTAAAAGCAACCTTCCGAACCTGGCGGTAGCATGTATAATCCTGTAAATTGTGTCATTCTGACGATTTGAAAGTGCTTTGTAAAAAGTCTAATCGATTAAAGATATTTTGGACTTTACTTTGACTTTGATAGTAATTTCACATCCCTACAGTTATTTACTTTGTTGTTTTTTGTATTAATATTGAGAGCCTTATTTAAGCACTTCAGTTTCACAGTGACGTAAACAAATTATTTAGAATCACGCGAAAATTTTAGATGATGTTTGATGCAATTTCAACAAGATAGATAGCTTAGTATTCGGTTCACTTAAGGACCACGGATTCGCCGGCAACGGCTTGTACCAAAAACATTTTTTTATCATCATAAATTTACCTGAATTCAGATTACTCCCTTCCTTTTTTAAATAGGTTAAAAATAGCTCATCTCACGTCTTGGAAACATTTAAAAAGATAAATTCAATTGCCTTCTTAAAAAACTACATAACAAGGCAATCAAAACGGTCTAAAACTCGTAATAGTACCTACATTTATCGGACAATCGATTTAATTGAATTGATGAATGATGAAATTCAAGCGAATAATGACAACAAATAAATTCGCGCATCGATATTAAAACGTTTGCAAAGTATAAAAGAATTCTTCTCATTGTATTCGATTTTTCAATATTGAGAAAACCAGCTACTGAATGGTTGAATTAAAGCACATACGATACATTGAATCGATTAATTGAATGTATTGTACAGACTATAGGGTTTATCGCATCAATCGATACTTTCGATTTCGAAAGTAACTGATGCAGAATAAGTGGTGATACGTAATCGGTTATTGGTATTTAATTTAAGCATTTTAGATTACACAATAGGCAACTCATTAAAAAATATCTCTCGTTTAAATTGCAACTATTAAACAGTTGAATATACTGCTATGAATATTTTCAGCGTACAAGTTCCATAAAGTCTTATTTAAATGAAACGTAGCTAAAATAGTTTTCGGTAGCCGAGAGGCGAACTCCCCGTCGCCCCCGATCCATCACAGACCATTGTGCCACCTTAATAGACTCCCGACTATCCGATGAAAAAGCATTTTTTTCGATTAACGTATCGAATCGGACCCTAAACTCGGTAGGAAACAATATAATCAGCTACCATTCACCCACTCGTATTAACACGTATTATTGTGAACGTTTTACCTGTGGTATTAAAAATAGTGATTAGGCATATTCGCGTGGACAGGTAACTAAAATACGTCGGGTTTTTTAACGAACCATTGTGGTTTCTGTATTCGATTATTGTGATAGATGATTAATGTTTCGGTATCGATATTTCGGTATCGGCAGAGGCGCAGCACTCATTAGTGCGGCCTATTAGGTCGATTCGGTAACGGGGTGTGTAATTCGTCGGAGATGCGTTTTGCTAATAGTCTGTTAAGATGACCGTGCTTCCTTATGGATGGCCGTGAAGATATTCGTGAAAAAAACTTTTTCAATATATCAAGTTAATCATTCTTGGTCAAGTATGAAACTTAGATACAAATTTTACGGAACTATTCCCCAAATTATTATTATCTTCCGTCCGCGTAGGGTTTGACTTGTCCTTATATTTTGGACAATTCACACAATATCTCCAAAAATAATTTATTCTTATGTATGTAAGTTATAAACTTTCATAAATGTGTTATAAATGCGAATTGTGGGACTGTACTCCTATCACGAGTTTGCCACCGTTTCCCGAATCTATACTCGCTAGCATCTCCGCCGAATTTTTGTATGACAAACTGTTCCCATAGCGGTAAAGTGAAGAACTAAAATGTTGTGAGTGATGCTAGCAAGTTTTGATTACGAAAACGGTAACAAAACTAATTAACTTAATAAGAGTACTGGGCCTGTAGACAAAATAATTGTATCCTCAAGCTTCGCTAGTAGAAACGATTCAAAATGTACGAGAATGACATACTCGTATGTCACGTTACTTTGTCTAGGTCCTAATGGTCCCCAATATCTCACTGCAGCAACGTCTGACTCATGAATAGCAAATATTTTATCTCGATCATTGATTAATTTGAAGGAGTGTAGGGTACACTTAACGTCAAAAGGGCTCCGGATAATCCTACGTCCGAACAAAAAAATATTTTCAAAACTATTTAAGTGCCTTTCAAAATGTCCTTTTCTCAACCAAAACTCGTTTATAAGTTGTAATAAAATAGCCGGGCACTGTAGGCAGTAAACCGTGTAGAAGATGGTGGTGTGTCCGGCTAATCCTGATTTAGCGCGTGGCTGTGACCGCCGCTCGTATGTTACCCGCTAACGGGCTACACACAGCCTCCTACAACGGCCAACGAATTACAGTAATATTAGATACATAACACAAGAAAGAGAACGTCTTTCTGTGTTCTGGGCCAATAGATATAGTATAGAATCGATACAAAATATATGTCACGTGCCTGATTTATGTCATTTCCATACATGTTGTAACGCTTCTATTAGCGCAAGCGCGAGATGTTTGCTTTGTTTAGGCCTATTTTGGTACTAGATAACTTCTGAAGTTAAAATATTTCAATAACTCACTTGCTATGGGATGATTATTTTTACGTTCCATAAAGATATACAGTTCGCGATACCTTATGTTCTGGTTTGACTTTTATGTTTCTAAACCATTCCTAAAGGTTAGTACTTAATACTGGAAGCACGATTCTAAATAATGATGGTAATGATAATATAACGAACAATCAAGTCAGTAATATCGGTAGCTTAGAATAATTACTTTTCCCGTGCCGTTAATTAATAGATTTCAATATTAATGGCATTGCTCAAAATATTGAAATAGGTTCTGATTTATGTTCTTCCGAGCCGTGTGTGTCACGTTCAGGCGATATTTTCTTCACAATATTGTGTAGGGCTCACTTCATTAAAAAAATTAAAATTCAAAATGCTTTATTCGATCCCTTTGCTTCGGATGATTTGTGTGCTTGAGTATGTGAAGCACAATACTGCATTACGTTTTCATGTACAATGACATATTTCACGATTATAAACCTTATTTATAAAGCAATAAAATTTAAGCTGAATTGTTGATCGTCGAAGCCTATTCATGTAAAAAGTGGTTTATTAAATTTTCATTGAATTATGTTATTCGTGAATAAATTGTTATATGTATGAACACTGAACAGTAAAAGTAAGTGTATGGACAGATGAGTAGACGAAGCGAAATAAGTATTTAAGGATCGTAGCATGTGACAATCATTAGTCTCTGCCTATCCCCATGGAATACCAATTCGATTGTACCAAATTATCAATTCGAATGTATGTTTTTGATTCGATTATTTGTGAGAAGTAATTCAAGGACGTATGTATAGTGCCTACGACGGCGATAGACTCACCATCTGTCACATTGGCAATTAATCATATTAGGTGAATAGCTGGTGTCGTTGTTACAACACCTCTGTCTACCACTTCGGGGAATACAGGCGTGAGCATATGTATGTATGTATAGTCTACATGTACCTATGTAGGTATATATTAATAAACTGTTGATTTGTAGAAGTTTCGTCATACCAAGAATTCAGTACCTACATGCGTGTGTTTGATTCTGATTAAATTTCTTAATATCACACAATAATCGTCTTTTAGCCTTTAATGAAAGAGTGAATGGTCGTTGAATAGCTCGTTTATGGAACTGTTGAGTTTGATTAATCGTGTTTACTTTATTTCGGCGCGAGCTTTATCTTTTCACACGATACATCGGTACCTTATAATTATGTGGATGCGAACCTTTATACCTTCACATCAATGGATCAATTAATTTGAACAAATCAACTTTACAGTTAAACCAACCTTATAAAAATGCCGTTTCCAGTCTTTGCGCGCTTTTTTGAACCTTTTGCTGGTCATATAAAAAGGTATCAAGCTATATTGAATCTCCAATTAAATATTAACCTTGTGTGTCCATGTTATTATACACACAATCCTTAGTCAGAACTAGCAATTAGCTTTCACTTTAAAATATCTGTAGCTCTTAACAGCCAACAGGAAAATTTACTCCTATTGTCCATATTAGGATTACTTCAGTATTCCCACTCAACTGTAATCTGGAGAGTTGACCGCTGCCCTTGTGATACCATAATTAACCCCAAACTATTGTTCCAGGTGGCGTCATCAATGGACATGTCCAAGTACTCGATCGAGGCTGAGAAGTACCGCAGCTACGGCATGTACTCCGACCCCTCGCGCAGCTACTTGGAATCTGCTGCTTTGTCCAAAGCCTACATGTACATGGACCAGCAGCAGCAGCGCTCATACCCTATGGAGATCTCTAAGATGTACTCTGATGCTTCGGCCGCGGCCATGGCAGGGTTCACGGTAAGCTCGGCCCCGTCGAGTCTGTCCCCACGGTCCCCGACCGAGTCCCCAGACGTGAAAGGACAGGACCGGGCTGAAGGCAGCTCTTCATCAGGGTCTAACCCGTCTCCCTCGCTCCCGTACTATCAGAGCTCGTCAGGACTGCTCATGTCTCAGTACCCAGGCCAGTATCCACAGGCTACGCAGAGTGGGGCTGAGTTCAGAAGGCCACTCACCGTCATATTTTGACCTGATGCCTAGATACGTTGTTGATTTGTTGATTCTACTGTTTTTCTTGTTCACTATAGTCTGCTCAATGTGGAGAAAAGTGTTTATGATATATTTTTATTACTGTATGATTTGGGCGCGCAACAATTATACATGTCGGATAATATTTAATTGTAGAACATCTGTAGTGTCGTATAATGACGTTTACGTTTCGTGTGTACCTTTTGAGCGCCCATTATTGTACATGAAACAAACGTAGTACATTCCACAGTTGGACATATTCAGTGTTAACTTGTTTCTGTCAACTGTGGTTGTTTGACGTTTTGGGAATGATTATTGAGTGTCCAGCACGTGAGCTGGGGCCTTACCATGAGCTCTTATTGCCATGATAGTTTCACTAATTTATGAGACAGATGTATGTGACGTGTATACATCTGTCACTTTCGCAGAACTGAATTATCATTGCAATAAGAGCTCATGGTTGGGCCCCTGAACTTGCGCAGTGATCGATCTTAGCGATTTTCGACCGTATTACAATGGGAAAATGTGCTCAAAACTGCCATTATTTTTCAATTTATATGCTGGCACTACACATTTATAAATTTCTTATTTCAAATACAGAATTCTTAAGTTCTGTATGTCCAAAATGTTTGACAAAAGCAAAGTTATTAATCTACTCTTTGTCACGTGGTTGTAATAAACCAAGAGTATTTGTTGGCAACGTCAATAACTATTGCAATTTTACTGTTATAATATGTTTTTGTTTATTTATCACGAATTTCGTGATTCCCCAAAGTTCCTTCTTATTTCATTTAAACTATATTATTGATAGCTGTTTAGATTAGTACGTTCTTGTATATTGTAAATAATGAGTATTTAAATTGTAATTAAGATTCTCGTTAGGTAAGTGATTTTATGTGTACCAAAAGTATTCAGAAGATTTTTAAACAAAGTGACGTCAGGCGTGATGCTAGCGGTAGATGACCAAAATATTATGCATCTGTCTGATTGACCTCTCAAAATTTATTTATTATTTTGAAGCAATCACTTTTGATTGCGACTGTACTCTACGTATTAAACCAAACTGTGGTAAGATACGGTACTATTATTACTTATATTTAAATATTCCAATTATTTTTAATATATCTTAAATAAAAATAGAAACTTAATGAAAATTGTTGTCTCCGTCACAATGACGCTTATTACTAGGGACATAGAGTCCAAAATTACAACGATGTAATTATATAATTGATAATCTGTAAATATAGCTGCAATCTCTAGCTTAGGGTGTTGTGTCATTTTGTATAATATCATAAATTAGAGGATTTATTTAATTTAAGTAAATAATTATACTTTAAATATAAGGCATAATTTTTTACGCTAAAAATTATCACTTACTTAAATTATCACATTTTAAAGTCGCCTTCGTGGCTCAGCGGATTTGCTTTTGCCTTGAAACTTAAAAGTGTTCTATGTTCAATTCCCGGGATACCCAAGCCAATGGATGGGTGATCGCCCAAGTTCCCTCCGTTTCTCTAACAGCACTTAGATCCCGCCAATTGAACATCTTTGGCAATTGTTACCTAAGAAAGTCTGACAACTAGTTTAAACCGGTGGCCGAAAGTTTTGATTTGACACGTTCATACGTCTTTGCTTGACCTTGCATTTTACTGTCGCTCAAAATGTGTTGATACTTTTTTGGAGGCGAGTTGTAGTTGAATGCCAAAGACGGCGGATCAACACATTCTAAGCCACGCTTAAACGCAAGCAAACGACGTTTGAACACAAACCTATACTTATGCTACTGGTTACTGATTTTCCCCGTAAAGGTTGGTCAGATTGCAGTCGATTGTATAAATCAGGTGATCAGTCACAACGGGTTGAAGAATGCAACCCCAATGGGCTAATGCCAATGAAATGATTTGGTACATGAATGAACGAGAACCAATCAAAACGATAGCTCAAATTATAGTCAATATAATCTACCTGGAAGAATTACTGTTACGTTCGCATTCTAGGTGAAATATGGGTGCTGTTACACCTTTCCTTACACCAGTGAATAGGCACGAATGTTATTTGTTTTGTTAATCGATATTCAGTATTTTATTGAAAGTCTTTCTAGAAGCCTTTCCATGGGCGCTACCATGACCTCTTATTGCTATGACAGTTTAACTCTTATTATAAGACAGATGTATATGACATGTATAAGTCTGTCACTGTCTCACAGTGGAACTATGAGGACAATAAGAGCTTATGGTAAGGCTCCAGGTTTCCGTAAAAACTATAATACTTTTAAGGGCTAAACCAATGCATTTATGTGTTGCCATACATAATATACAATCATTTTAACGTAATACATATCTACCTACGTGTTTTTATAACTACCCCTTTAGTGCTTTTTTTTAATATGTAGTTCATTACTGTAATTTATATAGAAATTTATGTTAAATAAGAAATATGTAAAAAGATAATTTTGTGTATATTGAAGTCGATTGTAACAATGAGACTATTAGAATTTGAATTAAAAAATATTATGCGTAATTACATTAAAAAAATCATTGGAAAATCCGTTTGGTATTTTAATTTTATGTCCATTAATATAAGTACTAATAAGTATTTCAACATACAATTCTTTTAATTGTAATTAGTTATCTGTATTTTTTTTTGTTGAAAAATATGCACATCCAAATACCTATACCAAATTTCAGCCATATCGGTTTGGCACTTTTTGTCTGTGAAATAATAATAATTAACTAGCTGTGTCCCACAGTTTCACCTGCGTAGATTTAGTTTCAAACTGTTTTATTTTTTAAATAAAATTATATACATTCCTTGAAACATCAGCTATCTGCCAGTGAAAGTCCCGTTAAAATCCATCCAGCCGTTTACGCGTGGGAAATAGGGATTCATTTATATATATATAGACATGGATGTTTTCGTTTAAAGAAAACAGTTACAATCTCACAAAGATAAAACAAAAGATAGTGAACCTTCCTGGGATATATTATTTTTTATACATAAAATACGATAGACAATTTGCAACAAGAAAATAAAATAAAGTTTTTAAGTAGCCCACTACATTATCCTATCTACCCTTTGTTGGCTTGAAATAATAATATAATCAATTATTTTACAAAGTATCTAATATTATTACTAGATAAGTACTGAACACTTCACATTAAATAAACATATCGTTTTTATCAATAATTTATTTATCTAGTAATTATCGCATATTGCACTTTTATAAAAAGCTAAAAATAATACAACGCCCCAATTTATCACGTCAATTCGATTTTTTTCATTTCAATCTCAACCCTATAACTAAAGCAATACGTGTTAAAATATCTTGTCGTTATCAAAATGATTAGGGCTGCCACTTCTAAATAGGAGTATTTTATTATGTGGTTTTCGAAAACACACAGCGTTGAGATGAAGAAAGCTGTTGTGAACTCGCCTTGATTCTATGTAACTATGGTAAAACTTACCTAAATTCTCTGTGGTTTATACCTCTCTCTTTCCTTCACCAGCGTGCATCCCTTTCTAACAGTTGTGGATGCTTGTCACCTAGTTGTCAAATCATAGCGTTTGTGAATTTTGCCGGTAAAACGATCGCAAAATTTTCTTAAAGTTAAAAAGTGTTGAAATACACCTCAAATATATTTAAAGAGAACACACAGTGTAATTTTCGAACGAGTTTAGTGTTTGTAAGTTATAAAACAGTGCCGTACAATGGATCCGGACGAAATTGAACCGGTAGGTAATGTTGGCGGGGAAGGTTCAAGAAAGGATGTTCTGGATAGGGATCCTATCTCGAGCAAGACGTATGACGAGGAATCATCTTCGTCCTCATCCTCGGAGGATGAGGAAGGCATTGCGTCACCTCCG
Source organism: Watsonalla cultraria (assembly GCA_964035505.1). NCBI lineage: Eukaryota > Metazoa > Arthropoda > Insecta > Lepidoptera > Drepanidae > Watsonalla > Watsonalla cultraria. The sequence goes on from OZ037713.1 coordinate 1,342,618, forward strand.
CCAAACAAACGGCGTAAGACATGTAAGTACCAACAACGAGTTCAAACATGTTCAGACCCGCGCATAGAGACGCTTATTCAGCATGTAGGATATATATCCCAGTATTTAGGTAACTTACCTCATCCGACAAACCAAAACCAGACAATGTGTGAACCAACACCATCCACATCACAATTTTTGACTAATCCTATCTCTTCCAACAGTAATAAACTCACACTGGGTGAATTAGAAACCGAATATGATGTTAAAACTATAATACCTCCGGCTGATAAACAGTTATTACAGGAATTAAATCACCTCCAAAGATTTGATACACCCGCTTGGAAAGGTATTAGATATAAGAAAGCTTTGCAATCTTCTATCGCTACTCCTGGTTTTGTCGGCCTTAAAGTAAATGATGAGTTGTGCCATTTTAACAAGGGCAAAGATTACTTGGCTTCGACAGAACAATTGTTAGCTGGGTTGTCTAATAATATTTTAGAACAAAGACAATTGTTAAGATTAGGATTACAAGATTTACTTGATTGGGCATGAACAAACTCAAATAATTTTGACATTAACAAACTATTTGATAAAATAACAAATAATTTTGGCCCCGGTTCACTATCATATAAAAAGTCTGAAACTGCAATGCAAATTGTGTGCGGTAAGAGAGCAGAGTGCATTGAGGTGAGACGTGACCGTATCTTAAAAGAAATTAGTAATCCAAATTTGAGAAGTATGATTCAAAACATTCCACCCAGTCAGGAGTACCTTTTTAGCAGAGACGGTTTACAACCTGTGATATCTTCTTTGGGCGGGTCTCAAATGTGGCTTAGTACTCCTACCTATGCTAGGGAGAAAAAAGGTTATGTTCAAAAGAAACATTATGTAAATAAGCCCCAAAAGAAAGATTACAGATTAGAAAAGAAACAAAACCCTAGGTTCAGGAAAAATCAGCCCTTTCGTAGTAACCGCTCAGCAAACAACACACCCACTAACACCAATAATAAGCAAATCTGACCATCAAACCCGAGTTTTCAGGGGAGGTTGTCTCAAGGATTTTGCCCACCTTTGGCAAAAGCAGGGTGCCAACAATTACATTGTAAGGTTGGTAACAGGTGGACGCATTCCATTCTTGAAGAAACCACCTCTTCAATATCCAGACAGCCGGGTTATAAAAAGATTTGCTACAAAGATCTCAAGGGACATGACGGACATGATTCAAAAGTTAAAAGACATGAACATCTTAGAAAAACCACCAAGTTTAAACCCCGGATTCCTTTGTCGAATGTTTCTTGTAAAGAAATCCGATGGAGGTCTTCGTCCCATCTTCGACCTAAGGGGTCTAAACTCATATGTGTCTGTAAAACATTTCCACCTAATTTCACAAGTAGATGTTGCAGAATTCTTACAAATAAACGATTGGTTAATAAAAATAGACATACATCAGGCTTACTTCCATTTACCAATAGCCGAGTCACACAGGAGATTCCTCCGAGTGATCTACAACAACGAAGTACTGCAATTAACTTCTCTACCATTCGGCCTGTCAGCAGCCCCAAAAATGTTTGCCACAGTATCAAACTGGATTGCGGAAATCCTACGAGCCCAGGGCTTCCGTATAATAGTCTATCTAGACGACTACTTCCTTGTTCATCAGAATCGGACCATACTTTTATCTCAGGTTGCGGAAACACTGAGAATATTAGAGTCTCTAGGGTGGCATGTAAACTACCAAAAGTCTGTCCTGCTGCCATCTCAGGAAGTAGAATATCTTGGCCTTTTATGGAATACTCATCACAATTTAATAAAACTTCCTTCCAAAAAGGTGACATAAATAAAATTAATGATTTCCAAAATTTTGTTAAAAGGCTTCAGTTCTTTAAAAGAAATGCAGAGTTTGTTAGGTTTGCTGAACTTTGCAAACTATGCAGTTCCCAAGGGTCGACTTCGATGTCGAAGAGCACAATTGTTCCTAAAAGCATTCAGTCAAAACAGGCTAAGAGAGACAAAATACATACCTCAACTTGTTCAACAAGATCTGAGATGGTGGTTGAATGCACTAACCCACCACAATTCAACTCCAATAGTCAAAGGGAGTGTGACCCACTTCTTAACCTCAGATGCAGCGGATGCAGGCTGGGGAGCACAGTTGAACAGTACTTGCCTATCAGGAAGGTGGGCTCCATATCAAAGGCGCTGGCATTCAAACATGAAAGAGATGTATGCCGTATTTGCAGCCATAAACAGTCAGCGGATGACTTTACAAGGGGCGCATATATTAGTCCAGTCAGACAACAGGACTCTAGTTGCATACCTCAGAAACGAGGGGGGGACACATTCCCTTACACTCCTACAGTTGACAACCAGACTGATAGAGCTCACAGAGCAGCTGAATATAACCTTGTCAGCCACATACCTCCCGGGGAGGTTAAACGGAATCGCAGATCGCCTATCAAGGGGTCGCAAAGTACCAGAGTGGCACCTACTGCCCCAAGCCACAGAAGCCCTATTCAAGATGTGGGGCGTCCCAGATATCGACCTGTTCGCGTCCAGCGAAACATTCGTAGTTCCAAGGTACGTCACATTAGACTCCACCGATGGCTCCGCAACTTTTTGCGACGCTTTCAGCCGTCAATGGGACTATCAGCTGGGCTGGGCATTCCCACCCCCCAGCTTAATACCAAGAGTGCTAGCACACTTGAACAGTGCGAGGGGCACGTACATCCTAATAGCACCAGAGTGGACCAAGTGCTTTTGGCTTCCAGACCTGCGAGCGAGAGCTCTGGCAGAGCCAGTTTCCATACCAAACCTGCGGAAGGTGTTAATAGATCGGACCACAGGGAACTGCCCTCCTCAAGTGGACAAGTTGAACTTACTTGCCTGGAAAATTGGGGGTGGGCAGACCAGGTCACTCACTGGAGTATAGAGGAACAAAATTTGTTAAAAAGTAGTTGGCGGACATCTACCTTAATGACATATAGTGCTCCAATTAAAAGGTGGTTAAATTGGTGTGACACCAACAATGTCAATTCTAAAGCACCTGAAGGCCAGCAAGTTGCTAGGTTCTTGGCCAAATTATTTTTAGAAAATAAGTTAGCATACAGAACCATACTCCTTCATAAATCAGCTGTTTCAACATATTGTGCAGCATCAGGATTAGACCTTTCTTAGAATTTTTTCATTCACCAGGTTCTAAAAGCCATTTCACTTGCCAAGCCAGAAGTTCCAAAACTACCAATATGGGACACAAAGATATTATTTGACTGGCTAATAAATTCAACTCAGTCATATTCATTATTTGATATCTCTAGAAGAACCGCTTTAATACTATTACTAGCTTCAGGTCGTAGAATTCATGATCTTACTTTGCTTGATCAGTCTCCTAGCAATTTAATACATAAAGGAGATACTATAAATCTGTGGCCTAAATTTGGTTCAAAAACTGACTCAAGTACATTTAGACAATCTGGTTGGTTGTTGCGGAGACATCCAAACCAACATGTATGTCCAATAAGACATATCACAGATTTTGTTAATAAATCGGAATCTAGAAGATCCTTGGACAAAAATGTCACAAGTTTATTTATTTCATTGTCTGGTAAATTAAAGCCAGCTTCAAGAACTATGATTGCCGGTTGGATTCGTAGTATTTTTAAAGAGGCTAATATAGATGCGCCTCCAGGCAGTATACGATCAGCTGTAGCCTCAAGGAGTTGGTTGGAGAATAGACCAGTGCAGGAGATACTTGACAGAGGCAACTGGAAAAGGGTCGAGACCTTCAGAAACTTCTATTGTAGACCCGTCAACAGTATTGATAGTAGCTCTAATGTTGACATGTTGAGTCAACATTTTTCTAAACTTAATTAATATTTTTGTTTTTACTCTTGTTATTATTATTTTTAATTTAAAAAGATAATTTTATTTGAAGATATATTCCTTTATTGCATATTTTAATTAATTCTTAAGTTACTTAATTGAATTTAAAGAGGTTTATAAATTCAAACTAAGTGTTATTTTGTTTTAGTACATTTCTGTACCTGATTATGCTTAATATAATTAATTAAATTGATTTCTTTCCAATTCAGTGGTATAATTAATTCATCATATCATCATAGCATTTGTGATTATCACCAGCAGATACCAAACAGGTCTTCATCTCAACGCTGTGTGTTTTCGAAAACCACATAATATAACTGTTTTGCACTACAACAAAACAGGTATTATGTGTGAAAGAAAACACACAGCGTTGCAGCAATGCTCTTGCTGGTGAGCTGAAGACGCTATGATTTGACAACTAGGTGACAAGCATCCACAACTGTTAGAAAGGGATGCACGCTGGTGAAGGAAAGAGAGAGGTATAAACCACAGAGAATTTAGGTAAGTTTTACCATAGTTACATAGAATCAAGGCGAGTTCACAACAGCTTTCTTCATCTCAACGCTGTGTGTTTTCTTTCACACATAATACCTGTTTTGTTGTAGTGCAAAACAGTTATATTGTGTACCTTAACACTATACTCATAAGTATCATAATTATATAAGTGGCAGTAACAAAAATTATATTCTACTTGTGATTGAAAGTTACCCTTGTTTTTTAATAAAATATGCGCTGGATAGATATCATTGCGGTGTAGTGATTTGGCATAAAATAAACAACACCCTGTCTTTGATAAAATACCCTGAAATAACATAAACAAAGCAGCCCTCTTGGCTGTGGGTCGGTGGGCTTATACAGGACGTGTTTGCTATTTATTTATGACGCACAATTTTTTTTTTCAAATTGCGATTTTTTTTATTTCTTGATGTTCAGTCATGAGATCTTATTGCTATGATAATTCAGATGTATGATAGTTTGTAGGTTTGTTTCGCCTAATCTACGAAACGGCTTCATCGCTTTGTCTCGCAGATAGATAATGTTATAAAGAGCAACTTAGGCTAATTTTGTTTACAAAATCATTAGGGTTCCGCGAGCTGCCCACGATGTTAAGTCTAATCTATACAGATAAATAAATTGAAATGTCTGTTTGTAGTTCTAAAATAACAGCTTTTCACTAGATGCATATGAAAGTATATAAAAAATTAATTATTTTTTTTTTTTAATTTCTCTGTCTGTCTGTTTGTTCCGAGTAATCTCCGAAACGGCTGGACCGATTTTAACGGGACTTTCACTGGCAGGTAGCTGATGTTTCAAGAAGTAACTTAGGCTACTTTTATTTTACAAAAAGCATAAGGGTTCCGCGGGACACCCATGTAATTAACTCTACGCGGGTGAAACCGCGGAACACAGTTAGTAGTAGTTAATTTCAGCAAATATAACAACTGTCATGTTGACTTATTCATCTTCGGTGTAAATTGGGTGTTATTATTACACCACCTCTGCCTACCCCTTCGGGGAATACAGGCGTGAGCATATGTATGTATGTCTAAATCCAGCATCCCGTATCACCAAGCACCTACGCTCCCCGCCGTTATGACACAACGAAGCAAAATAAATAATCAACCCGCGTCGGCTGCAGACAGAGAACAATTGTTTTTATTGTAAACACAATCACGTGTAATAAATACACGCCTGTCTACACAACTATATTGAGATCATTATTTAAGTACACTTTAAACTATTATCATCCATACACATAAATAACATTAAATGTGTCTGTCAGTAGAGAAATACATGCACCTTAGCTAAAAAAATCGTTTTAAAATCAAGTTTCGAAAACTCAATAAGAATTGGCGAAACTTAACATTAAAATATACATTAATATTTCTGGCTTATTTGGCCATGTCGTTGCTATTACGTAGTGCATGCTCAATGGCACATAAGTTTAGTACCAGACCCCCTATTCGCTATCTTCGTTGTACACTGACAATCGTTGCAAAGCGATGGCGTATCTCTTCAGTGCTTACGGAGTCTTTCTATTTACGGTGCCTATCACCTCTTAATGCGCAGACTTTGCGGCGTACAACGATTATGAGTGTACAACGATTATCAGTGTACAACGAAGATAGCGAATAGAGGGACAAGTGAACTATTTGAATACCTATATATAACCGTTAATTAAAACAGGGTAAACTTACTTAGCTATGTTGGTAAACAAAGCAACAGTTCTTACTTAATTACAGGTTACACACCTCGACGAATGATAATATTGTAAGTCCAAGGAAATCACAAATTGCCGTCAGGGACGATAATCATAGTTTTAGCGCAAAATACTAATTATAGGCAATTAACACAAGGTTTCAAATAGGGCTTACATTTGAAGATATATTCCGGAAAAGCAATGTAAATGACACTGAGGGAAATTACTACTTACCTACTATTAAAGTTTTTTTTTCCTAAAAAGAGTTCCATTAATGAAATGGACAGCCCTGACTTGCAAAGTATAGTTTGCATCATGCATTTGTTTAAGTTTCAGCGAATTGCAACATAATTATGTTTAAAGAGGATTTATTATTTATTAAATTTTTTATTAATTGCAGTGTGAACTACGTTTCCAGCCAAAATTTCCCGGCCAAAGGTGTATTGAACAATGTATTTAATTTACAGAATTAATTATTATAACACTGCCTGTTAATGAAGGTGGCAATATTGTGTAGCCCCCGCGGTTGAAAGTCAATTCAAAAAACAAAGGCTGACCACCCCACTTGTCAAATGTGACAGCTGTCAAACTGACAGTGTGAACTATCAACGGTCACGTGGCGGCGACGCGTGCACTTTTAAACTGTTATCCACGATTTTGACAATATCCCGTCAAAGTTAAAGGGTGGTTTAAATACGTGGGTTACGCTTTGATAAGATATGATCTTTGATATGGTTACACTTGTGCTACTCACAGTAACTATTGATTTTTCAGAGACAAATATAGCCTTAGGTTCTCTTCTTTCTCTTAGCAAAAATAACATCACAAATTCTTTGCTCTACGCGAATGTATAATCCCACAAAAGTGTTTCAATCCACACGCCCACCACAATAACACGTGGACTTTTCACTAAAATGTATAGATAAGATATGTATTTTTAGCTATTCAGTAAAATTCGTAAAAGGCTCCATATCGTATTTAAGTACGAAGCGTTCAAAGAGACGAGAATAATGATTTCAATTTATAGTATAAAGATACTCTAAGCTATACTTTACCTAAAATTAATAACAAACGCATTACTTACAAAAAAAAATAGTATTAGTATTCCAAATAAAAAGTCTTGCAACTGACTAACTACTGCTCTGCTACCACAGAATCTGAAACCTAAGTATATCGTTTTCCATTTACTATAACAATTCTTAATACTTACTACTATGGCAATACTAAATTGATTAGTAGAAGGTAGGCAACATTGTGAAAAGATAATTGAGTTAGTTATTGTTGATGGAAACATTTTTATCTTCAATCAAATCTTACTAATGTCATTGCTTAAAATACTATTTTAATGAGGGTAGTTCACACAGTTCTGTTTGAATTCAACGAATAAAATTGCATAAACGTTATCTGTGATCAAAAGTGATGGATTCGACCAATCACGACGTCACGCCGGCGACCGAAGAGTCACGGAAAAATACGAACTCCAAAACAAGTGTTAATAATTAATTCTTAATTTGTCATTCGTATACGACGGTTATGCGCGAACAGTCGCACGGGACGATGTCCTATTAAGGTTTCTCTGTACGTGTAATAGCCGCCATTGATGCTCACGCGCATATGAACATTACCAAAACTAAAGTGATCTTATATCAGTTTTATTAGTGAACTAGAATAGTGCTGTATAGTGACGTCATATTCTGGAAAGTTTGCATCGGTGATGGTGACTACTGCTCATCAGATTTAAAGGTAAGTGAATTATATATAATAGAATATTATATAATACGGAGGTCTTATTCTATTCCCTTGTAAGATGGGGTTGTGATGTTGTGAATATTCTTTATAATAATTTTAAGGTGGCTCGGTATGATATCTACCCTCATATTTCTTATGTTTATCTACAAATTGTTCTCCTTATTATTTAGGTAATCTTAGACCTGAATAACACAAAATCGGTCTCTGCGCTTCACTTTCGGTGTAGGTAAGGGTTGTCAGTACGGCTTTTAATTAATTCATATTCATATTAATATACTTGTTGCATTTAAGTTTGTTGCGTGGGGGATACAAAATAAACTTTATTATAATGCTTTTCTAAGCTAAACTAATCCTGCACAGCAATGTGAGAGGCAATTGGTAAAGACATCGTTTTTTTTTTTTCTTTCTTAAATGTATTTCTATGGTCTATCTATATCAATATATCTATCAATAACTTTATAAAATTATTTATTCATAGTATTACGGTACATACTGTTGGAGTGTCATCCTTCATTGTGTTCCTTGAAATGACGCCTAGTTGTAGGAGACGGATATCGAATAGTTGCTAAAGATTGGTTAGGGTAGTTCTGAAATCCAATGAAAGCCAAACACGCGGGATCCATTTTTTTAAACAAAATAGTAGGCAATTTAATGTAGGTACTTAGGTACGTGCAATATACCTGATAGTAAGCTCTTGCAGTTTATTATCTAACTAGCTGTGCCCTGCGGTTTCACCCGCGTAGATTTAGTTTCATCCTTATTATCGCGGGTAATATTTTTAATAAATAAAAGTAGCCTAAGTTACTCCTTGAAACATCAGCTACCAGTGCCAGTGAAAGTCCCGTTAAAATCGGTCCAGCCGTTTCAGAGATTACCCGGAACAAACAGACAGACAGACGGAATGACAGACAGACAGAGAAAAATTTTAAAACTTAGTTTTTTACTGTCAGTAGCGTGTATACTTTCATATGCATTCAGTGAAAAGCTGTTATTTTGGAATTACAAACAGACACTTCAATTTTATTTATCTGTATAGATATAGATGTGACCAACACCGGAGTTTACCACTTTGCTTACCTTAAAAATAAAACACTGTGCAGTCGCATAGTAGTAGGTAGTTAGTTGGTAAGAGATAAAAGGGTCCCACTTTAAGAAGAATGAATAACATATTTACATATACTGCATTAGCACATATTAGGAAGGTAAAGAAACAAGCGTAAAGTCCGTCTGATGCCGTCACTAGTTTTGAGCCCTGACCTTGAATGCATTATTATGTTTTGGGTCTTCGAACGAGTGAGTACAAACACATGCGCAGATATCCCCACTATTTTCGTTGAGTGCTCAAATTTTGTGACGTCAGCTGTATGCTAGTTTGCCACCAACGTAGAATACTGATAATGAAAAAGCATTTGTGACGTGTTTGTTACTTATTAGAATTTGAGTATGTTATTTCAATGTTGCAAATAGCGAACACTCAATAAAGGGAACTTTGAATGACACAATGTTTTGAAAGGCTCACGAGAAATAATATGAGCGGTTCATTATCGCGGCATCGTTAACTAGACACGAGGAATTTTGTACAAGAATTAACGACATGCACGATATTCTAAAAGAAACACTTAACAAACATTTGAAAACTCGCACATGATTTTGTTAAAGTTGCCACAGACCGCTTTCACACTGCGACGGTAACGACGGCTGACACTTCATAACGATATCGTCCGACGATATGGGACGACTCGAACGATATCGGTTGGTATTAAACCTCTCTGAAAAAGATTAGATAATTATTCCAGATTTTTTAAGTTCTATCATGGACGCGTCTGAATATTTCGTTCATATATTTTTCTTTCCGCACGGCGCCACACCTAGTGCTAAACTAAGTAGATCTTCACCCTGCGCCGTGTCGTCACGACAATCTGTCGGCGACGATATCGTTGACTGCAACGACATAGTGTGAATGCTTTTAGTAGTGATTGTATCAAACTAAAAAGACGCGTGGTGGCCACGGGGTTTTAGCAATCGCCTGCTACGCATGTGACACAAGTTCGAATCCCAACGGGGTATTTACCAAAGTTTTTCTAAAATCGTATGTGCAGTGATTTCACACCACGTGCTTTACGGTGAAGGAAAACATCGTGAGGAAACCTGCATATGTCTGAGAAGTAATACAAAGACTTATGTATAGTGCTTGAGACGGCGATAGACTATCATCTATCACGTTAGCACTTATTCATCTTCGGTGAAAAGTGTTATTACAACATCTCTGCTATAGGTGAACACAGGTGGGAGAACATGTACGTTAAACACTACCAGTCAGACGATATCGTGCAGGTATCGTGTCGTTACAATTATCGTCCAATGTGAAAACGCCCATTGTTTGTGAAATTCCCAACAAACGTTGCACATTTAAAAAGCAAACAAAACAAAACAACACACATAAATATATCGCGACTGGAAAACTTGACTCGCTGGTAACTTTGGGTGAGCACATATTTTACCAACCTGTCAGCAGAGACGTGCATTGTGCCGGCTATGAAAAACACCATTGTATTTCCCCCAACGACTTAAAAACCCCCTGTATTCCTTAAATATTACCCCTCTTCTCATTGATTATGACTGATATTGGTTTTTATTCTTTACTAGCTGTGCCCCGCGGGTTCAACCGCGTAGATTTAGTTTTATCCTTATTGTCGCGGAAACCTAATATTTTTGATAAATAAAAGTAGCCTAAGTTACTCCTTGAAACATAAGCTATCTGCCAGTGAAAGCCCCGTTAAAATCGGTCCAGCCGTTTCAGAGATTACCCGGAACAAACAGACAGACAGACAGACGGACAGACAGACAGACAGAGAAAATTTTAAAACTTGGTTTTTGAGTGTCAGTAGCGTATATACTATCATATGCAATAAGTGAAAAGCTGTTATTTTGGAATTACAAACAGACACTCCAATTATATTTATCTGTATAGATATAGATGTATAGACTAGCTGCGCTCCTATCTATACAGAATTAAAATTAAAGTGTCTGTTTGTAAAACCAGCTTTTCACTAAATGCATATAAAAGTATAAGTATACGGTACTGACATAAAAATACATGCATACATATGCTCACGCCTGTATTCCCCGAAGGGGTAGGCAGAGGTGTTGTATGTGATTTTCAACACCCACATTTCACCGAATATGATTAAGTGCCAACGTGACAGAGGGTAAGTCCATCGCCATCTTAGGCACTATACATACGTCTTTGAATTATTTCTCAGACATATGCAGGTTTCCTTACGATGTTTTCCTTCACCGTAAAGCACGTGGTGTGAAATCACTGTACATATGTTTTTTTTTTAAAAAACTCATAGTTACAGGCCCCGCTGGGATTTGAACTTGCGTCGCTTGCGTAGCAGGCGACTGCTCTAACTCCGAGGCCACCACGGCAATAAAAAACCATTCTTAATTTTTTAAGTTTCTGTCACTAGTAAATATGAGATGGAAAAACAGAACAATACTATTACCGGATCGAACCCAGGACCTCGTGTTCTGCAATACCGTTTACTGGTAGACCAACGAGGCAGTCAGTAGAATACGTATCTAATTTTAATTCTAGTGAAAGTAGCACCCAAACTCCTGTACGAATGTGCATACAATCGGCTATCGCGCCTCCACAGCCCATCCTATTATGTTACAGATTGGAATCTGACGCGTGCACAGCTATTTAATTGTAAATTGAAACTAGTATTATCTACGCCCACTGTTCAATGTATTATGGTCGACTTTTGATTACACATGTTTGAATTTCTTGCATTGTAATCTCATGTGCGTCAGTTTTTGACGGCAAAGTTAAAATAACTCTTATTAGGTAGTAAGAACTCAGCCTCGCAATCAACCTCGAACCTCTTTCTTCAAATTTAGTTTTTAAGATGAATATTTATAATCCTTAAAAAAATCGAAAGAATAAAATAAGTTTTTTGTTAAATAAGATGTCAGAGTTTAAAAGTCAGAACTGAAATATAAGACAGTAAATACGGGTTGAATTCTTAAAAAGTTTAAAGTGGGTTAATTGTAGAGTAATATGTAGAATATTCATATTCATATATTATCGATCCCGGAATGGCAGGTGGCCTAAGTCGGGATCGCCCGCTACAGTAAAATAAACCTTCCCTTAGAAACGGGTCTGGAAAAAGGCAGAGGTGAAATACCCAAAGAAAATTTCGGGGCAACATGATAACTGGTGAGAATTTTTATGAAAATTTCTCAGATGCATCCTTACATACTTTGAATCTACATACCAAACAACTACTTAAATCATAGACCACCGCGGCACTATCCTTACTTACTGATTATCATAAAATGCGTATATTCCCAAAATGGTTTCCGCTAATCCTTTCACCCATTTAGATATAACCCAATAAACAGCAAAGTATAAATCCGAAACTAGAAATGTGGAATAAATAAAATGTAATAAACAGCGAACAGATATAAAATATCAGACACATAGGTAAATGCGAGGAAAACTTGTACATAGCAAAATTCTACGAGACGTTTTCCAACAAGCAGTTGAGACGACACTGTGTGTCTGCTTAGAGATACTAAGGTTAGTGCAGAACGTATTTGAAACATACGTAATACGTATTGTACAGTGTTCCAAGTATAGGTTTAACCATTTCACGTCGACGATATATCCGGCGTATTTTTCTCATTTTATATGGGAACGTTAAAAAGCACCCAAGCGGGGACTTTAGGAAGTTTTACGTGGGGCACTGTTCCCATCACCAGTTAAATACCTACCTTGACTGCGCACTAGTTATTTTACGAATCTGTCTCTATATTTTTCACTGCGTGTCCTTCTGACTGGGGGCTAAATATGATCGTTTAACCAACGCGTATTAACAACTTCTTAGCTTTAACGTTTAATTTTACGGCACCAAAATGAATCGCCAAAGTTCAGAACTTCTTAATTCTTCTTAATCGTGACACTCCTAGCTGTCGTGGTCGCAATGTGAGTGATGGTAGATTGCTGAACAATTCGGCGCCATTCGCTTCAGACTGCTCGAAGTGCTTAAACCGATACTGGTAAATAATAGTATTAATTATTGACGTCGCCATTTCCATCCTCACAAAATTATTGTGTATGTTTTTTTTTTTTTTACGGATCTTTACGGATCTTGATACGGTTTTCACTTACATGTAGGAGTTGAACTCCATATGTGTACTCTCAGCTTAACACGAAGCGAGCTGAAAATGTTCCCAGTCTTACGTCTCACATAATGGTTGAAAACGGTTTTATATGCTTCACAATAAGGGCGAGTTTCCGCGAGCAATACGTTTTCGAGTGCCGCTCCAGTGTTCGCCTGACATCCGCCCATTGTGTGACACAACACACGACGGAGCTATTGTCAGTTTTGTGATATTATACCAGTTTGATGTATGATAGTGGCACCTGCGCATAGCTTTGCTGGAAGAACCCTTTCGAAGGCTGTGTTTGACTACATAAGGCTTGTGACGGAAGAAACGGGCGCGTAATGCCCTTGGTCTATTTGACGTCACGAATTTTGAGCGCTGACCTCGTATGCGCAGTGCTAAGGTTATATTTTTTAGGGCTCAGTACCCAATGCGTATAAACTGGAAAGTATGACTAAGACTTCTCTGTCCGTCTGTCCGTCTGTCACCAGGCTGTAGCTCATGAACCGTGATAGTTAGACAGTTGACATTTTCATAGATGATGTATCTAATTATTTCTGTTGCCATAAAAACTAAATACTTGAAAACCACATAAAATAAACATTTAAGGGAACTCCGAATTATCAAATAGGAGATCCTTTCCTTTTGCCCATTGGCGTGTTCCTCGGGTGAAAATTGGGTGTTGTTACACCTAGTACTTATCCCCGGAGAACCTTTTATTAAGATATTATATTACTGAATTTAGAAGCATCATCCAGCAGTTAATATGTTTTGTCGGAACATAATATTGAAATGCGCTATAAAGCGTTTGTGACGGCGGTATCAAAACGCGGCAGTAATGGTTGTTTTGTGCGATTGTGTCTTTGTGTGTGTATTGTATACGGCACACAATCAACTGAATATACGTCTTAGAACCTGCCTAAATAACAATAGCAGTATTTTTATACCTACCTATAATTCAAAGTTTTAATAGGTATCTGAATTAAATTCATAATATTAAGAAGGCAGAGTTTCCTTCCCATAGGAATCCCTACCCTGGTTTCCTCAAAATGAAAATGATTTATTCAGTTTAGGCCCTGGTAAGGTACTCATGAATGTCGAAGAATTTACCATGGGGTTCTTCAAGAAAACTGGGATTCTTATAGTCAGTAAAACACATGCAAGAGTTTATAAGCTGCCGATGCTTTGGTAGGCAGTTACTATCAGGGGGCCTACCACAATCGGCTTAAGTAAAAGTAAAATATGCTCATGCCAACCCAGAAGGGTCCCCACAGGGGTAAGCAGAGATGTTGTAACAACAACACCCACATTTCACAGAATATGATTTAGTGCTAACGTGACAGAGGGTGAGTCTATCGCCGCCTCAGGCGTACATACGTCTTTGAATTACAGACATATGTAGGTTTCTTCACGATGTTTTCCTTCACCGTAAAGGATGTCGTGTGAGATCACTGCACATAAGTCTATAGAGAAACTCATTGGTACAGGTCCGCTGGGATACCAACTTGCGTAGCAGGCGAGTGCTCAATCCCCACGGCCACCACAGCTTACAACTTATACAGACCTTGCCTCTTTACAATTAGGTAAGTAGTAAAGAAGAATGTAGATATGACTTGGTATAAAAGTATAGTATAAGAACAGAGTGTGAGAGCAGTTTATCTGAGAGCTGCGTACGCAGAGGTGATTCGGATTTGCGTCACAATGGATGGCGCGCCGTCTCGCCCTGCTACTTTAGGGGGACCATGGATTATAGATAGCTCAGACACTCGATCGTGAAATATGCACTTTTTTCTAACTAGTTAAAAATAATGACCACTTCTATTCAATATAGATTTTATTTCTTTTGAAGCTCGAGGCGTAAAAATTTTTTTTTTAAATATTTTTTATCGATATGTGTGCAAATTTTATCAATCTAGTGAAAAATAAAGCCATGGCTGCTAAATTTTGGTGATTTTTGCTTCTAACTCCACTAATTGTATAATGTAAATTTTTCATATTTAAATATGCAAAAACTATTTAATCTAATAAAGTTGTTTATTTATTTATTTTTTAAAGTTCAGTTCTAAAATAGCATGTACGATACATAATATTAGTAGGTATATAGAAAAGATTTTAGTGAATTAATAAGCGGCTTAGAATATCTGTCACAATTAAATGTACACAACATTATGTTAACTGCTTTCCCCTATAGTAAGAGCTACACAGACAGGCAAAATGATTATATAGGTAGGTTAAATAATGTAATGTATAGGACAGGTTGTCATAGCGACAATATTTTTTTTTTTGACACTAATAAATTTATTAGTGGATTTATTATAACTGGGGACTTGTTTTACATCCCCAAAAAATGCATGAATATGATCGCTACATTGGTAGCATATAATATTAACGGTGTTATAGCAACTATAACAAAACATAGGTTAAGTAATCAAACGGTGTTACATTGTTCTAGTAACACAGAAATTAGTTCTAGTTCTAGTTCTTTAAACTAGTAACTGAGACAACGGCCGAGTCCCTCGTCAAACGGCTCTGTCGCCTTAACGTAGTGCACCAAAATATACAAGGCTTGGCTGGCAAACAATTATAAATTGATTTATTTTTGGAAAGCCATAACGTTCATGTGCTTTGTTTAACCGAACACTGGCTTAAAAATCATGAGCTATTGCTCAATAATAGTAATTATAGACTTTGTAGTGCATTCGTCAGAAAATCAGCAATTCATGGAGGCTCGTTAATCTTAGTATCTAATAATGTTAAATGTAAAGAGCGTAGTGATATAGTAAACCTGTCAATCGAGCGCACTGCCGAACTATCGTGTATAGAACTAGAAGGAAATGTAATAATATGCGTATATCGTCCCCCATCTGGCAATTTCTGTTCATTTGAATCAATCCTTGAAGATGCCCTTAGACGTGTTGCGGGCCTTAATAAAGGCATTGTAGTGTGTGGCGATTTTAATGTTAACTTGTTAGAAAATAATTCTCTTTCGGTGCGTTTAATTAGTTTGTTTAACTCTTTTAATTTAAAGCATTTATTTCTGGAGCCCACTAGAATAACTGCCACTTCTGCGACATGTCTAGATAATGTGTTCTGCGATTGTGAGGCCCTGGAAAAATCTATTATCAGTGATCTAACGTCAGACCATTGTGGTCAAAAAATCACAATATTAAATAAAACTAATAATGTAGTAAGTAAAACCACTTACAGAACTATTACTAAGAAACTTGTAGCAAATTTCAGGTCTAACTTAGCAAGCAAGATACCTTATCTGCAAGGGCCACAAGAAGATCCTGATGCTCTTTACAATAGCTTGTTTAACGTTATACAAACGGAATTCAATAGTACTTTTAAACTAAAAACAGTTCAGAAACATAGTAAAGCTAAATTCAATGAGTGGGCAACTGTAGGTATCCATAAAAGTAGAAGGAAGTTGTATGAACTTTATGGTATGAAACGAAATGATCATAGTCCTGAATTCTTAGCATTCGTAACTAGATACTCTAAATGTTTTAAGAAAGTTTGTATAAAAGCTAAAGCCTTGCATCTTGCCCAGAAAATCAAGAATTCTGATAATAAGATAAAAACTACCTGGAACGTTATTAATGCCGAGACGGGAAAGGCAAAAAGTCGCGATTGTCGTTTAACTTTAAATATAGATAACAAAGTAATCCAAGACGATGGTGAAATAGCTGAAACTTTCAACAAGTTCTTTGCAAATGTTCCTATAGTAACTACTAGTTCCCTAAATTCATCTCCCACAGACGCCGAATTATTACTGAAATTAAATGTTTCTAAGTGCGGCACTAGCTTTAGTTTTTGTTCTATCACGCCTTTTGAAATAATTAAGACATTTAAAAGTTTGAATTCCAAAAAGACTGGTGATTTATGGGATATATCAGTGAAAGTACTTCACGATATTATTGACATAATTGCCCCCTACTTAGCTGACATTTTTAACAGTTGTATTAAGAGCGGTGTATTCCCGGATCTCATGAAATATAGTAAAGTTATTCCATTATTTAAAGGTGGTGATATTAGTGACCCTACTAACTTCAGACCGATCTCTATCTTGCCAGCCCTCAGCAAAATTTTCGAAAAAATTATGCTGAATCAAATAGTCGCTTACTTTAATCTTAATAATATTCTACATGGTGAGCAATATGGCTTCACCAAAGGTCGTTCAACCACTGATGCTGGTGTTGCACTTCTTAGACATATTTATAGAGCGTGGGAAAACGCTCACGACATGATAGGTGTATTCTGCGACCTATCCAAGGCATTCGATTGTGTACAACACGAAACCTTATTAGTTAAATTAAACTATTACGGTGTCAAAGGTAGGGCACTCGACCTAATCAAATCATATCTTTGTCAACGGATTCAAAAAGTCGAAGTAAATGGGGTCAGATCTTCCGGTTCTCCAGTACTAATGGGCGTCCCACAGGGTTCAATCCTAGGACCATTTCTATTCTTAGTATATATTAATGATTTACCAAATTTAGTAAAGAATACGTGTGATATTGTACTGTTCGCTGATGACACATCTCTTTTGTTTGAAGTCGACAGAGCCAAAACGAATTATGAAGATGTAAACAGTGCACTTGATCAGGTATTGAAATGGTTAATGTAAATAACTTAGTTTTAAATGCCAAAAAAACTAAATGTATTAAATTCACTTTACCAAACGTCAAACCTGTTGATACAAAGGTCATGGTAAATGGTGAAACTTTGGAAATAGTAGATTCTGTAGTATTTCTAGGTGTAACCCTTGATAATAAACTTCAGTGGGGCCCACATATATCCAAGTTATCAGGAAAACTCAGCTCCGCAGCTTATGCAATTAGAAAAATTAGACAGTTCACCGACATAGAAACAGCTCGACTTGTATATTTTTCTTATTTTCATAGCGTTATGTCCTATGCTATTTTAATTTGGGGCAAAGCTGCTGATATAGACTCTATATTTACACTACAGAAAAGGGCTATACGATCTATATATAATTTGGGACCGCGAGAATCGTTAAGGGAAAAATTTAAATCAATTGGAATTTTGACAGTGGCCTCACAGTATATTTTAGCTAACTTATTATTTGTGCATCAAAACATTGGATCGTTTCAAAGGAAATGTGATGTGCATAACGTAAACACAAGACACAAACATAAAATTGTAGTGCCTGCGCATCGCCTACAAAAAGTGCATGGCTCATTTTTAGGACAGAGCACACGCTTCTATAATAAATTACCAACAAAAATTGTAAACTTGCCCTTCAACAAATTTAAAGAAACAATTAAATCAGTTTTGCTTGAAAAAGGATATTATACTGTAAGTGATTATATTTGTGATAAGGGAGCCTGGGATGTACCTGATAATGTTTGTAAATAATCCCATTGGCACTGTACTTTTGCTACAATTAATTAATCTTAATTTTGCTTTGACTGGCTGGAATTTGCCATGCTCACATATATTTGTACTATATTTTTAGTTTTTATTTTTGACAATTGAGCATTAGAACTGTGTCCATGGGCTTATAGTTGCTTGAACAATTTATTTTGTATTTTTAAAACTGTATAATATTCTTTAAAAGAGTAATTACTGAGTTTCTTGCCAGGTTCTTCTCAGTAAAATCAACCTTCCGAACCTGGCGGTAGCATGTATAATCCTGTGTAATTGTGTCATTCTGACGATTTGAAAGTACTTTGTATGAAGTCTAATCGAATAAAGATATATTTGATTTTGATTTTGATTTTGATTATGTTATGTATGTATGGTGTACGTAATCCTCCCGAACTGAATAGCATGGAGCCCCTATTGGGGAGGCAGGGGCCCATAGTGGCTCAGTAATAATATAATCATGCCATTAATTTAATTTAAAATTGTCTTTGTTACGTTGATACCTTGATTATAAACTATGTTTATATCTTAAAGATGCGGTTATTACATTTAAATAAAATTCTCGTACTTATTTTAGCAATCAAAAATATCTTATCGAAAAATATCGAGGTTAAAAAGACTGACTAATGTTAATTACAATAAAATATTATTTGGATTTAAATAAAATGCTGGTATTATAGGGATCAAAAAAACAATTTATCGACAAATTATCGAGGTGCCTTACCAGGGCCCAAACTGAATAAATAATTTTCATTTTCATTTTCAATTAAGTGGAAAAGATTTACTAATATTGCAATAAATTAAATTATATTTTGTAGAGTCAGTAAACAATGAAGGTTTATATAAGGAAAATATTTGTCATTGATGTCGAGTATACTTTTAACTGTAGCCCATTAATAATGAAAATGAAAATGAAAAATATTTATTCAGTTTAGGCCCTGGTAAGGCTCTTATGAAAGTCGAGAATTTACCACCGGTTCGGAAACTAGCCTTCTGAGAAGAACCGGCAAGAAAATCGGCCAGGCATCATGTACATATCATCGAAACAATATTTATCGTATGAAATCATCATACAAAATCAAATTTGATAATAGGTATAAATATTCACAATAGTGACCAATTGTATTAGTATATTATATTTTATTGTATATTATATTATATATATTATATTATATTGTAGTAATCTCAATATTATTAACATCTCACTGCTCTCACTCCTTGCTAAGCAACTGTAACCAGCATGCTTGAAGAAAACGCCTTAAATGGTGACAGAATGACTCAGCTCAGCGTTTGTTGAAGGACATCACCATGACGTCAGCCTCGGGTCCATGGAAGCATTCTTCCCATGGGTTTTTATGAAAGACACGATTTATATTTATTTATTGTTTTTACCTCTTGATATTCAATTAGCCACAACAAATTTATACGATTATTGTGTACCTGAGGCTATGCTATTTTTACGAGCTTACTAACGAATATTATAAAATGTGATGGAAATTTCAACTTCTTAGGTATTCAATATTTAGTCACACACCCATAATAACGTGTATTTTTAACCGTAAAATTGTGAATATATAGATATTATTTTAATGCTTGTAAATATTAGGAGGTATACTGATAATATGCGACAGAATAAGGAAACGCTACAAATGTAACACTAGGAAAAAATATTTGTCTGATGAGCTTTATGGTTGACCCATGAAGAATCAATAACTAATGTATCTCGCGAGGGAAACCTAAATATATACACTTATACCTTACTAGGTGTGCCCCGCGGTTTCACCTGCGTAAACTTAGTTTCATCCTTTTTGTCGCGGAGCCCTAATATTTTTAATAAAAGGTAGCCTATGTCCTTTCTTTGTCATCAAATCGGTTTAGAGGTTTAAGCGGGAAAGCGTAATAGACAGACAGTTACTTTCGCATTTATAATATTAGTAGGGATTATTATTAGTATTATGAATTCAATTTTTTTTTTAAAACCCGGCAAATATCAAATTCACTCTGCATAAGCCATTCGACGTGTTAAGGCAGCCCCACAATATGAAACGTAAACCTTAAATATCTTCGCCTATTTATGAATGAAATTATAAAAAATCGAGTCAGCACCGAAAGCGATATAGTTCATTGTTCCATTTTTTACCACTTCCCCTCTTTTGAATAGATTTTTTTATTAAAAATATATGGCAAAGGCAGGTGTCTGTAAAGTCCCAATGATTAGGCAAACGGTTGGTTGTTATACTTGATGTCAAAGACTTTATGGCGTACCGACATTTTTTAATATTGTTTATGGCTTTATACTAATGGGGTGGTAGGTGTTTTTTTGAGAAGATTGATTGTAGGGTTTCTAGATAATTGGGAGTAGTGTGGGATGAATGAACGTGGATGATGAAAGATCACGTTAACTTTTTTTTTATACGTCAAAGTTGATACCGTGTCCATTGACACACATTTTTTATGTGATTTATTTTGTATCTAGCTGTGCCCCGCGGTTTCATCCGCGTAAATTTTGTATTATACAAACCTTCATCCCCTATTTTATCCCCTTGGGAGTAGAATTAATCAAAATCCTTTCTTAGCGGATGCCTACGTCATAACATCTACCTGCATGCCAAATTTCAGCCCGAACCGTCCAGTGGTTTGGGCTGTGCGTTGATAGATCACTATGTCAGTCAGTCAGTCACCTTTGAGTTATGTATATTAACATTATAAAATTTTTAGGTAGGTAATATTTTTGAAAATAAATTACCTACTGAGTTTCTTGCTACATTCTCCTCACTAAAAGCAACCTGGCGGTAGCACGTATAATAGTGTCATTATGACGATTCGAAAGTACTTTGTTAAAAGTCTAATAAAATTAAGATATTTTGACTCTAACTCAGTTTGAAACAAGTGAATGTAAGAAGTATAATCGTGAGATTGTGGAGCAGAAGGTTATGTAAGGTACAATGGGTGGCGAGACTGTGGTATCGATCGGCCGCGCCCGACGCAGATATGGGACTTTCCTTTTTACACACATATTCGGGGACAAACAATTCGTATGTGGATGATGTGGCAACACTATTTAACGCCTTCCTAAAGGGGGTTCCGGGGTAGACAGTGGTGGAAATAAAATTAAAAAAAGATTTATTCTGTTTGGGCATTCATGAACGAAGGCTTCTGAGATGAACCGGCAAGAAACTCATCTGGCATCAGTACAATTCATTACAGAATAAAAAATATTAGATTAATTTTACTTAGGTTAGAACTTACTTATTAAAATTTAGGAGATATTTAGGTATAATACTTTTGAAACGAAGATTAGGTGCCAACCTATCAGCCCATCGCTGTCTTGGATTTTTTGCTGCCATTATGCGTTTCCTCACGATGTTTTCCTTCACCGCACGGCTGATAGAGAGAAATTGAAGAGAAGAACATGGGATAAGGGCAGGAGGATGATGATGATGACGATGTTTTCCTTCACCGTACATTACAACACTTAAGTTAAGCCCCGTTGGTGTAGTTCGTGCATTTAGGGCTGTTATAAAATGTTAAGTTATGTTTTTAGCATTACTTGGGTAGTTTCTATCAATGAGCGATTATAATACTGGGACGGGTGCTGGTATGGGATGTAACCTGTACATACACGCTGGCCCCATCTACATGGAACCAACAACAGAGTTCGTGCGGCATGTGAAGCGGCTGAAAAAGCTAAAGCCTGCAAATACAGGGGTCTGGGCACCGAATATGATTTTGTCTCATTCGGTGTCGAGACCCTTGGTCCGTGGGGTCCTAGCGCTATAAGGCTATTTAATGAAATCACAAAACGGTTAGTCGACATCACTGGAGACCGAAGAGCTGGCAGCTACCTCGGACAAAGAATTAGTCTAGCCATCCAAAGGGGGAATGCTGCCAGTATCTTCGGAACCTTGCCTACAGGGACTCCCTTTAATAATATATTTTAATTTTATGGTTTTTAGTAGAATATTTATACCTATTATCAAATTTGACTTTGTATTATATTGATGATTTCATATGATTTATTTTATTACGATGATATGTACATGATGCCAGCTGAGTTTCTTGCCGGTTCTTCTCAGAAGGCTAGTTTCCGAACCGGTGGTAAATTCTCGACTTTCATAAGTGCCTTACCAGGGCCTAAACTGAATAAATATTTTCAGTGTTAGTACTATATTTTTTAATCTGTAATATTTAATTTAAATAAATTCGTAATATTAGTTTCATACTGTTATAGAATGAAATAGTGTAGACCACGCTCCAAAGGCCAGCGGTGGGGTAGCGTGGGGCGCTATTGTGTCGGCCGTAATATCACTACACAATGCACCTGTGCATGTTTGGTTATTATCGATTATTTGAGTGTAGTTTAGACTGTTATGAATACGTCATGCTATACGAATATGTAGTTAAATTAACATATCAGTCAGTGGACAAAGTAACGTTCTCCTCGCGCTTCTCGCCTCGTAATTTCGATACATTTTGTATCGCTTTGTCTAGGCTTAGTGTAACATTTTATTTTCTCAAGTCTGTTAGATTTTCTCTTCTGTTCTCGTCACTTAAGTATAAGTCACCTAAACCATTTATTACTAAGTATATAAAATGCCTTTGAATTAACACATGTATAGTAAGGAAACGAATATACTTAAATACTATAGATACACGCTGTGCGTCGCGCTTTCATCCGCCTATACTTAATTTTATGGGTGACTTAATTTCGCGGAGCCTTACTTAGTGAACAATTGTTACTTATTCGGAGTTACAAACAGATACTTCAATTTTATTAGACTACTAGCTGTGCCCCGCGGTTACACCCGCGTTGATTTAGTTTCATCCTTATTGACGCGGATCCCTAATATTTTTAATAAATAAAAGTAGCCTAAGTTACTCCTTGAAACATCAGCTACCTGCCCGTTGAAATCGGTCCAGCCGTTTCAGAGATTACCCGGAACAAACAGACAGACAGACAGACAGAAAGAGAAAATTTTTAAAACTTGGTTTTTTAATGTCAGTAGCGTGTATACTTTCATATGCATTTAGTAAAAAGCTATTATTTTGGAATTACAAACAGACACTTCAATTTTATCTGTATGTATAGATATGGATATAAATATGCTAAGATCGGTGCTGATTGAATTATATTATGTAAATACTTATTCAATAGAACAGTGTTCAATTGAGTGTATTGCGTTGAATGAACTGAGCGCCGTACTCTATGACCAAAACTAATTGTTGTAAAGTAATCGAAAAGCCCGGCCAATCTGGTTCTAACTAAAACAATTGATTTAATTAAAATGCTGAATATCGAAGAAATTCTCCAGTGCGGTTTTAATTATTGGCCTATTGATCCCCGCCTGCCGGTGACGGCGGTTCCGTACAATAAAACTTGGCTGAACCGCCTGTATTGGGTATAATTGGTCTGTATTCCACGGGTTTGAAGCCAATCAAAGTTTTGCGTGCGACAATGAACCCTTACCATCACTAATTGCTTGACGTTTAGAATTAAAATATACCTTTGTACAGTTTTGTAGGTTGTAGAATACTTCCCCATTGCAGAACGAATGTACTATTCTATTAGTAGAATAGAAGAAAAATCTAAATAAGCAATGCACGGTTTAAATTGAATTGCGATTGTATTCAAACTGAACGAATGTCTCGTTATTTAAATAGGTGTCTGCTGTGTGAAGGAAAATAAAAGCACACGTCATAGAAGATGCGAATACCTAAGTGATGGCGAATAAGTCATCATTAAGGTGTCTCCTTTGGTTACTTAATTTGCTATTTTAGATAAGTATTAGCTTATTATGTGAGGGACTAATTTCCCAATTACTTAGGTCTGAATTGTTGAATTCTTGATGGGTTCGTGCGTGAGAAAGTCAATTTGGTTAGGTTACTAGTGGATTTAAATCAGCAGGTGCATCCACCTAGATCGAGTTGAATCAACTGGAATCTAAACAGATAAATAAAATTGAAGTGTCTGTTTGTAATTCCAAAATAACAGCTTTTCACTAAATGCATATGAAAGTATACTGACACTAAAAATCTACTTTTAATAAAAATAACAAATTTTCTCCATCCGTCTGTCTGTCCCTCTGTCTGTCTGTCTGTCTGTCTGTTTGTTCCGGGAAATCTCTGAAACGGCTGGACGGATTTTAACGGGACTTTCACTGGTAGGTAGCTTATGTTTCAAGGAGTAACTTAGGCTTTTATTTATTAAAAATATTAGGGTTCCGCGACAATAAGGAAGAAACTAAATCAACGCGGGTGAAACCGCGGGGCACAGTTAGTTTTAAATAAATTTCTTCTTTGTAGAGATTTTTGTAGACTTGTAGACTTTTGTAGACTTTTCTTTATCATCTCTAGTCAAGACGATGAAGAAAATGTGTACCTCCCTTAAAGTTACCTACATGCGTTAATTTTCTCCGCTTTTCCAATGCAAGTCTCGACGAATCTAAACACAACCTAAATGATTTAGGTAAAAGAGTTTTCAGCTAACCACACCTCCTTGCAGCGTGTGGCCCACCCACACTCCACAATGGCCCGACAAAGGGCCACACAATGCACACAAAGGGCCCCACTGTCTTGCCATTGTG
The DNA here is from genome assembly GCA_964035505.1 of Watsonalla cultraria. Classification (NCBI taxonomy): domain Eukaryota; kingdom Metazoa; phylum Arthropoda; class Insecta; order Lepidoptera; family Drepanidae; genus Watsonalla; species Watsonalla cultraria. The sequence continues at coordinate 1,367,578 of OZ037713.1, forward strand.
CGCAACAATGGACGCCACGCCCACAACAAAAGCGGCTTTGTTTCATCTAAAAATAAAGCAATATGATTGGCTGAGATACCATGCTACTACAGAACCGCGGTCCGGCCACCCGCCGTCTCAAGAATGTTGAAAAAATGATCCTATCTTCACTACCCACTTAACTTACACAACACAGCCGAATACACACCATATGTGGTCTACCTAAAGTCTAATTGTCAAAAGTATTCAGTTTATAGCAGATGTTTTTAATCGATCGGCAGGACTTTGATCGGAATTAAATTGACAGCTCTCTATAAATAGTCTTGATAGTTATTTAGTTTAAGGGATTTTAGACTCTATCGACTGGTTATTATATTTGATTACTGTAACGGTTTAATAATGTCCTCAGATAGGCTGAGAGATAATGTCTTTTGAATATCTACTTATTAGTTTGAGATTGAGATTGGTCGAGCGAACGACTTTAGTGCGGCAAAGCTGAATACTATTACAGGCTGGTTCTAAGTACTTAGATCTTTATACCACGTGACCAATATGGAACGGCTGTTGTAATATGTCATATACAAGGAAGCATACTAAGCAATGCAAATAATAGAATTAAAAAAATATCTTTTTCCGTTTTCGCGTCATTGACTTTAGAGGTTATCGCAAATTAGATCTTGATGTCGCACAAAAGTCCATCAAATACATAAATCCATCAAGTTTTTATTGTTTTTAGGCTTCCGTAATTCAAAAGGTAAAATATTATCTATCTTATAAGTTTTTGCTTGAGACGACGATGGAGTCACCATCAGTCACATTGACACAATAAAAACCTGCGAAAGTGGGTGTAGATTATAATAACCCCAATATAGGTATGGTCACCCAACATCAATATCCCTTAATGAACCCAAAAGAGAGGAGTGAAGGTATATTATTATTATTTAAAGGTAATTACTTTATGGACGATTACTCTGATTTTTATCTCCCCAACCTCCCCTGTGGGTTCAGGTTGGGTCATTCACCTCAGACCATCCAGGTTATTAGATTATCTGCAGTGGGTTGAGAAAAGCTGGTTATGATGATCATGATAGCATGTGGTAAACAGTACCTTACGTTTCTTAATCACTGCCTACCGCAGGGATACATGTGTAGCAGCGTTTCTTCACTCGCTCATAGATGGCGCTACTCGCTAACAAATGCGAAGTTTAGATACAAATACACGAGAATCTAAATCGCGCCAGAAGAGTTTTCAAGCGCATTGCAGTATATATACAAGTTTCCAACTAGAACAGTTGGCGCCGCGGTTCCCCAGGCATGACACCCGCCTGGCTGGAAGATCTTCCCTTTGCTGGGGATGAGCATGATCACTCGCTCTCCCCACACATGCAACTATGTATGTAGGTATGTATTTAATTAATACTTTACGAATCACTTGTCGAAATTTCGAATTTAAACTGAAAACGTAAGTAGTTTAAGAATTTCAGTCGTTTACTCCTGTCTTTCAGTCCTTTTTATTATTTATACAAGGTGTGGAATTTATAGGCGTATTTTTTTTAATAGACTTCGGCAGGTGATACATATCAATTTTAAAAAGTGAAAAAAAATCCCCTATTTTAATCATTTTTACGTAAAATGAAATTCTTAGAACAACACTAGGTATCCCAAAAATGTGAAATAATGTCAAAGACCTTTTTGGACGCTCTCTACTAAAAATCTTCGTACTTATATAAAAAATAAAATTGTACGTATCTAAGTAGGTAAGTAGGTATCTAAGCAGTTGTTAAGTTTAAACTTTTCTAGCAACTATCTCACATTAGTCATTAGAAATCCTTGTACACTTCAGGCAGCTCCCTTGAAAATGGCGAAATAGGCAAGTTGTCGTTAACGCTAGGATAAGGGCAAACACATTTTGTCTGAGTGTTTCCCGGGCACCGGCAAATTGGCTCTCAAGACGGACTCGGCCAAGTCGCCGTGAACTCTTGTATACCCACTTACATGTCACAAGTGGCCCAATAATTTGTGGCCCGATGTGTACTTGAGTACTAAGTAGGATATTAAATACAATTTTTTTTTAACATATTTGAATTCATTTTTGTATGTAAACACCTATTTTTTATTATTTAAGGGGTAGCTCCTTATATTAAGTACTAGCTGTGCTCCGCGGTTTCACCCGCGTAGATTTAGTTTCATCCTTATGGTTGCGGAAACCTAATATTTTTTTATAAATAAAAGGTAGCCTATGTCCTTTCTCAGGATCTAAAATTGTCTGTGCCAAATTTCATCAAAATCGGTTGAGAGGTTTAAGCGGGAAAGCGTAACAGACAGACATACAGAGTTACTTTTGCATTTATAATATTAGTAGGGATTTTATTTAATTCAATTATTTCATAATTGAGGTAATTTTTAAATTATTAGTAGCTTAAGTTCTCGATACATTTGCTATTGCGCATATCATTCGATCGCCGAAGTGAAACAAAGCGTAAAATCTGAGTCTTAAAATCACCGTCACAAGTCACCGTATCGACGTAAACGCAGATTTGTATAGGATCGGAACAGCGCCTCTGTCGGCCTAAAGATGATACTATTGTGAGCCTATACAAATCTGCGTTTACGTCGACGCGGTGACTTGTGACGGCGGCAGTTAAAAACTCGCACTAGGAACACAAAATATATATATAAACTTTATAATAATAATTATTATTTTACTTCATAATTTGTGTCTACCTACTTAAGTACTTCATCTGAGATTTAATAATGGAGTCAGAGCTTCCCGGTCTGTCTTATCTATACGTCTATACAGATAAATAAAATTGAAGTGTCTGTTTGTAACTGCAAAATAACAGTTTTTCACTAAATGCAAAAGTATACACGTTACTAACATAGAAAATCATTTTTTTTTTTTTTTCTCTGTCTGTCTGTCTGTTTGTTCCGGGTAATCTCCGAAACGGCTGGACCGATTTTAACGGGACTTTCACTAACGGATACAAGGAAAGTGTTACAAGTAGTAGCGTAGGCTACTTATATTTTTAAAAAAACATTAAGGATCCGCGGGCAGTCGTGAAATTAAAATCTACGCGGGTGAAACCGCCGGGCACAGCTAGTATCTAATACATGTATCTATCTATACACAAATAAAATTGAAGTGTCTGTTTTTAATTTCAAAATCAAAGCTTTACACTATAAGCATATCAAAGTAACCCATTTAAAAGAAAGCTTATTCTTTTCTGTTTACTTGTTTGCTACAAGGATAAACTTGGGCTACTTTCATTTAAGAAAAAATATAACAAATTAGCTAACATACTTTACGTACATTTATTATAATCCTACTCGGGTAAAACCGCGTGGAACAGTTAGTTTATAATAATAAGCATGTTATTATTGGTGTACCTCGATATAATTTTAGGTAGTGTGCACTTGTGAATTATATTTTGTTTCACTACGCACATACTTTGTGCTACATGTAGCGCCATCTATGAAAATATAAGAGAACGATAACGTAATGCGCCATCTCTCGTATTTCCCTAAAACTAAAATGTAATTAATTCAACTTACAATGTACAACACATTTTATGCAACTAATGACAATTTAGTTCTACGTTAGTTCAAGAGATAGCGGTAATATCAAAAGTTAAAAAAAATAATGCGTTAATTTCTGACTTTTCTAAAAAAAATGTTCGATCCTTAAGACCCGACTCCTGAAAAATCACTTTCTTAAGCTTTTTTTTACTAAATTTATAATTTTTTGCACCTTAAATAGGCGGTTATTTAAGAGAATATTCTCATTTACCGGACGCATGTATAAGCCACGTGCCTATATTGTTCTTAAATGTTCTCATCGGCTTACGTTCCATTTGATACCTACCAAACACGGCATTATTGGAAATTTTTTTCATAGTTTACCTCTTTTCGCCTCTAGAAGACGCCACGACTAATTGTATGAGATCTAGTATAACCTATAACCAGCGAAAAATCAAGACGCATTCATCGATACTCATTTGTAAAATTATTATTAGTAACTAGCGGACGTCACGTGGTTTCACTCGCGTAGTTACCGTTCCCGTGGGAGTGGGGGGATAAAATATAGCCTATATTAAGCATTCATTTGGTGAAAGAATTGTAATAATTGGTCCAGAACTTTTTGTGCCAATCTTGCAAATCTCTCCTTTTTCCATATGTCTATACTAGTACTACTTGGAATTTTGAGGGAACAGGTGAACTTACAACTCCTAGTAAGCTGTAATATCAGCTATTTACCAATTAAAGTCCCGTTAAAATCGGCCCAGCCGTTTCAGATATTACCCGAACAAACAGACAGACAGAGAAACATTTTAAAACTTGGTTTTTCAGTGTCAGTAGCGTGTATACTTTCATATGCATTTAGTGAAAAGCTGTTATTTTGGAATTACAAACAGACACTTCAATTTTATTTATCTGTATAGATGTATTAAAAAGCTGGAAATTTGGAATAACATTCAGACTGCAAATATTTTCATCTGTAAAGATTTCTACGTACATGTGGTATCTATTTTATTAATATTTGTTTACGATCGAATAATTGTATAAAGATTTTAATAATTTTGACAGTTCCATATGTAGACCGTGTGGCCTAATGGATAAGGCGTCGGACTTCGGATCCGAAGATTGCAGGTTCGAGTCCTGTCACGGTCGGTCATCGAAAATATTATTTTTCTCTTTTTTGGATGTGATTTTCATTATTTTTAACACGCTTTTATTAACTTCACCTGTATGTATGTATGTATGTATGTAACCGACCCCTTTGAGCTCGATTTTGTCCTACTTTGTACGATCAGATTTAATTCAAACTTTGCACACCTGTCAAAAGTCGATGACAATGCAATAATCCGATCGAAGCATCCGATTATCCTAATTAGATTCGCCAGGATTAATTAATTTCTTTCCGCATCCTTTGCATGCGAGTAAGAGAGATAGAGCTAGTGCGGGCGGTTTGTGGTATTGAGGGCGGTTGATAGTTAGCCAATCGAACTAAATAATATATAGTTTAAAAAATTTAACTAAAAAATGAAAAATAAATAATAGTTTAAAAAAACTAAAAAAACACGCTTTCATAAAAAATCCAACTAAAAATCAGAAAATAAAATTTAATAAATTTGGATAAAGAATATTGTAAATTAGAAATGAATGTACATTTTTGTAAAAAAGAATTAATATTTTTATGTACAAGTAATAAGTTTGCAAAAATATACTGCGAAGCCACTGTTAAAATTCCTATTTCTTTAAATTTTTCCATCAAGTTATAAATTGATCTTACTCTCAATGAATAAGTTTGTTTATTTTCAGAAAGACGTCAACATTTTGTAAAAAAAACGTTTTGAATACTGAATAGTATTACAATCACAATGTACTATAGACTCAATAATTATTTACTCCCTTCCTTCGCTTCAAAAGTGATGTTATTTACTATAATATTTTTTAATCGGTATAAATTTTTTACTTTACTCAAGCTTAAAACCTCTTTCCAAAGTTGTATTAAGTACGTACCAATAAAATACCTAACTAACGTTGCTATGAAGGTTACCAAGTCATAAATTAAAACGTAAAAGAGAAATATGAAATGTCCGGAGTGTGGCCCGCTTGATCCGGACGAGCCGGTCAAAAGGCCCTCATATCCGGCTCGCGGCCGGTCGACCATATTATACCGCTCATCCGAATATTATGTGAATCGCCTTCTCGATTATCTTAAAGGATATATGTCGATATATTTGCGTCAATATAAAACCGCTTGCTAAGGTTGAAAGTTAGGGGTTACTATGATATAGGGTTTTAGGTATGAGCTATTAATATTTATTTATCATGTATAATTATTTATATTACATTACTAGCTGTGCCACGAGGTTTCACCCGCGTAGATTTAGTTTCATCCTTATTGTCGCAGAACCCTAATATTTTCAATAAATAAAAGTAGCCTAAGTTACTCCTTGAAACTTCAGCTACCTGCCAGTGAAAGTCCCTTTAAAATCGGTGCAGCCGTTTCAGAGATTACCCGGAACAAACAGACAGACAGACAGACAGAGAATAATTTTAAAACTTGGTTTTTTTGTGTCATTATCGTGTATACTTTCACATGCATTTAGTGAAAAGCTGTTATTTTGGAATAACAAACAGACACTTCAATTTTATTTATCTGTATAGATATAGATTTATAGTTATTTATATTACATTATTGTACACCTGGTAACATACATTTGATTTTATTACATTACATATAGCTGTATCCCACGGTTTCACCCGACTTAATTTCATAGATGGCCCGCGGAACCCCATAGATTTTTTTAAATTTAATGTAGCCTATGTTACTCCTTGTAACATTAGCTATCTGTCAGTGAGAGTCCCGCTAAAATCGGCCAGTCGTTGATAGACAGAACGAGACATTTTTTATATTGATTTTTCTGAGCAGGTAAGTGCCGTATATACCTGCATATGTATTTAGTGAAAAGTTGTTAATTTGGAAGTACAAACGGACACTTCAATGTTATTTATCTGTTTAGATGGTATAAGAAAATGGTGGTCTTATTACACTAGGCAATATCTCCCAGACAGCCATGGATGGATTTACATTATTTGTTTTTTATTTTATTTTTTATTATTTAATTTGTATAGGTTTTTTTTTTTTTGTTATTTTACATTGTATTTAGGTTAAGTTGTATTGTGGATACTGCCAGTGTGACCGTGCTGTGACGTGACGCCTTGGTCCTAGCGGAAGATCAGTGATGGTTGTCATCAACGTGACAGCCAGATTATGCCGAGTTGGGACCAATTCGTAACAACTATAAAACACTGTTACTATAATCCTTTCCGCTATTTTGTGTATGTTGTTACGAATAAATTTATTTTCTTTCTTTCTTTCTTTCTTCTTACATAAGGAAAGTATGTAATTGTTAGTTTTTAGTGCATAAAATGGCCTAATTTCGCTAATAATAATAATAAAAACTCTTTATTGTTTTAAAATTAAACGAAATTAAAAGAAAAAGAGCCGTGGTGGCCTCGGGGTTAGAGCAGTTCGAATCCCAGCGGGACCTGTACCTATGAGTTTTTCTAAAAAAAACTCATGTACAGTGATTTCACACCACGTGCTTTACGGTGAAGGAAAACATCGTGAGGAAACCTGAATATGTCTGAGAAATAATTCAAAGACGTATGTATAGTGCTTGAGACGGCGATGGACTCACCCTCTGTCACGTTGGTACTTAATCATATTCGGTGGAATGTGGGTGTTGAAAATTACAACACCTCTGCCTACCCCTTCGGGGAATACAGGCGTGATTATATATATGTTTGAAAAAAAAAATTATAAGAAGAGTCTATAAAAAGGCGGTAATTAGGTAGCTATCTTTTATCCAAGCTCTTCTTAAATTACTTAAAACTAGCGGACATCACGCGGTTTCACCCGCGTAGTTCCCGTTCCCGTAGGAGTACGGGGATAAACTATAGCCTATGGTACTCGCTGATGATGTAGTTAACCATTGGTGAAAAAATTTTCAAGATGGGTCAAGTAGTTTCGAAGCCTATTCAATGCAAACAAACAATGAAATCCTTGCTCTTATTAGTGTAGATTGATGATTGTAAATGCTAAAACGAATGACAACCGTAAAGACCTGGGGATAATTTATTCAAATGCAGATAAAACCGCAGCGTGACAAATGTGGTGATTAGAAAATTGATGGAAGCCGTCGGAACAGGTTTATTGGATCCATCAGCTTGAGATAATCCTAGACGGATGCTCATTGTTACAAGAAATAAAGATTACTTTTGGGTGCAGACTTATCAGACGTAAAATTTTGCCATAAAGCTTTCACGTTTCAGTGGCTTTTAACTCCAGACCTTCATTAAAACTGCTTTAAATACCATACGAAAATAATAATTATAAAAAAAACAACATACTATTGAATTGGATAACCTCATCCTTTTTTGCAGTCGGATAAAAATATATAAAACGCTATCGGGGATAACTAGACGGGCAGACGAATTAAGTACCTACTACTGCACTCATAACTAGTGATGACATGTATACAACACCCACTTTTCGCCAAAAATTAGGTGTCCATGATGATAAATCCATCGCCATCTCAGGCACTACCCTATCTTGTATATAAGATGGTAAACGCATTTCAAACCATCATAACCCACAAGAATGGAATAGTCCTGTATTTTATGCGTTCTGTGTAGGGCTGGGAATACTGCTCGTTTGTTTACAAATGGTGCGAAATTTCTTTATATCCTACCCTTTTTGTGTAAATAACACCTTTTTCTGTAAATATAGCCCACAGTTTATTATTAGGGCGTAGATTGACCGGCTAATGGGAGGCCTTTTCGAATAAACTGGAATATTTATTTTGGGGCTCAGTAAAAAGGTTTTTTGTTAAAGTTTTTTTTGGCTAGTTTTAAGCCTACAGGCTTCTAATTCTAATTCCTTGGGATGTTTTTATGTGGCAACCCTGAAGTACATGATGTTGTGTAAATCATTATTTTTAACCGACTTCAAAAAAAGGAGCTATCAATCCGATTGTTCTCTTTTTATATTTTTTTACCTCACAGCTTTTCACTGGCTGAACCAAGTTCGATAAAAAAAATTTAATTTGAAATGTGTAGCTTCCCAAGTGGTCGCAGTTTTTTTTGGTTCAGTTCTGATGGAGGCATCCATGAGAAATTGAGGGGAACCTTCGAAAATCTTACTGGCGACTATAATTTATAATGTGTAAGTCTTAATGTCAATAAATCGTGTTCAGTCGGTCAATAAAACTGACAGGTCACTTATTCCACTTTAATATAAATTAGCGTTGACTTAATGTCATGGGTGGCTTTCGTTTCTGAAAAAAAAAAACATACAAACAAACAGAGAACATTTTTAAAAATATTTCTTTTTAGGTATGTTAATACTTAAATATACATTCAGTGAAAAGCTGTTAATTAGGAATTACAAACAGACACTTCAGTTATATTTATCAGTATAGATGCATAAACCTATGAATTATTTTTAAGCCATAAAATAATAAATAAAAACAAAAAATAAAAAAACTGGCAGCTCTTTTTCAGTTTGCACAAAATGTTCTAAGCGACATGACAACTGCACTTACACCAACCGCGTCACCTAACCGCACTTAGCACTTCAAGCAAGAACAATAAGGCAGTAAGTGACTTCTCGTAAAGTAATAATCGTGCGTCGTTGCGAAGACGGCACACCCCTGGGTGCGATACGACATTATGAGAAAGTTTGACTCCGTATGGAAATCCGGCTTGTATCGTGTAGTAGGGCTAGCAGGGGTTTAGTTGCGGTTTAAAACTATTAGTCGTTATATTCATCGGTGGCCTCGATCCTCATTTGTCACTTTACTTCAAAATAAGTCGGCGGAACAGCAGACCTAGACAAAGGACCTAGATAAGCGATAAAATATGTATGGAAATAACATAAATCAGTCACGTGACATATGCCATACGCGTGCATTTTTATTGGGTCTATGCTCTTTATCCGAAAATGAAAGTTCGCGATCGAAAATTAAACGTATTTAAAGTATTGTTTTTATCAAACTCAAGTTTTCGTTATTTTAGAATAATATTATATAAACGTCAAAGAATTTTCTAGCGGACCAAAGGTCCGTTTTCGGAAAAAGCGAGTAGGCTTCTAGTTTGATTAGTCGCCTGCTTAACAAGCTAGCTCAAATCCCTCCAGTATTTTTTCCTTGTACCTATATTTTTTAATATAAACAGTACTAGTGTAAAAAAAACATTATGTTTTCCGATTACCTCATTAAACATCATCAATGAATCGGATAAATTGAGTCCGCACCAGATTTCACCAGTGCAAACCAGATTAATCCGGTGGGTAGCCCTACGTGCAGCCCGTTTATTGCACGAAATTTCTGTAGTAATAATGTTATGTAAAATTATACTATCAGGCCGCAGGAGTTCTATTACCAGACGCCTTATGAATAAAATTATGCCGAGCTTGTAATGGAACGTATGGGATGACTCAAAAAAGCGACACACAATTTTGTTACTTTTTTCATACGATGGAAAGATTTGATTAGTTTTGCACATGGTGCGCAATAAAATTAATCTCATTATATTATTTTCTTTCGCAATACTATTCGAAGGGTCAGCAGTTTTTCGTCGTACATAACATGCTTAGAGCTAAAAAGGAGTTGAGTCAATTACATTTTGTATATTCTGACATACATACGCTCACGCCTGTGTGGTGTATTCCCTGACTGCACGGATAGACTTGATATCGCTCGGTCACGCCGTTTGCTGCTACGAACGAACTCCCGCCAAAATCTTATTAGTACGAGTACTATGTATTAAACATAAATCTTAAACTCTATTGTTGCCGATCCCGCTGGGGTGAGTTCCTATATAATATTATAATATGTTAGCTATTAATTTACGGTGTTGTGTTGTGCCATCTTTGTATTCTGTTCTGTGTATCATCTGCTGGCTGAGGCTGCTTAGCAACGACCAGGTGCTAAGGTTATAGGGTAGGATGCTGAGCTGCGACTAGGGCATGTCCGTGCATGGTCGAGCGAGCTAACGCCTGATAATGTTCATTCCAGGATCCGGTAACATTACTACTGAACACTAACAACTGGCCCGGACCCTACATCTGGTGCAGTTCCTACCTCTGGCCCAGAACCTACCCTGGACCAGTCCGCCTACAGTCCAGGCACTACCCCTGGACCAGGCGCTATCCACCTTCCTGACGAAGACCAGGCTGCTCCCAGCCGGATCCTTGTCCCTACGTCAGGCCAGTGTCCCTTCCTCCTACCACCTACCTCTACCCACCACCACTAGTGAAGGAAACAGACGTAATAAACGAACCCATTTTGTATATTTTAACCACTCTATTATTTCTCTCTTCCACTCTACCACTTAACCTGTTCCCGAGGTCTTCACTAAAAATCCCCCCGGGACAGTGTAGTAGTACACTATCATTTCACGTGTCCGTCAAGCTAGCATACACATGATGGAATCCAGTGTCGGGAGTAGAGACCATTTTGCCAGCTATGTGTGGTCCTACGCAATAGTGAGCCTATTGCCACTAACCGGGCTAAACCGGACTTCGGGAAATATCCTGATCACATTTTACCCGATCCGGGGATCGAACCCTGGAACTTTTCTTCCGCAGTAGCGTTCGCAACCACTTTTTTTTTTTTTTTTTATTGACGAGGGGGAAACCTTCAAAAGGTCCCCGACCGCCCTGGGAGATGCTGATCGGGGTATGTGGGATTTTTACCGCACTAAAACCCCCCCGGTGACCATCCTCAGTGCTCAGGGGGGACTCCGGGTACTCTGATAGATCGCACCGGTGTCCCCCCACACTTTGCCGGGGCACATCCCCGGGGCAGCTGAGTCGCCGCCCCTAGAGACCTCGCTGTGCAAGGCAGCGCGAGCCACATCGCGCTGCCACCTTCCCGGGCCCGCGGCTCGGTGGTCAGAGCACCCACCCCGACCACCGCCAGCAGGCCCTCCGGCCCCCTTTTAGTCGCCTCTTACGACAGGCAGGGGATACCATAGCCAAATTCTTAGACCCTGGCTATTGGGTGGACGGTCCGGGGCGTACGTTCGCAACCACTATCCCAATGAGACAGTCGTTGAATTGTGTAACATATTTTAATCTCAATACTAGTTACTCCTTACATCAGCTCTGCCGGTGAGTCCTGACAAACAGAACACTGATGTTACAGGGAGTATCAAAGCAAAATATAATATGAATTTAGGTACTTCACAAATATAAACTATACATACAGATAAATAAAATTGAAGTGTCTGTTTGTAATTAAAAAATTACAGCTTTTCACTAAATGCATATGAAAGTATACACGCTACTAACATAAAAAAAACAAGTTATAAAATTTTTCTCTGTCTGTCTGTTTGTTCCGGGTAATCTCTGAAATGGCTGGACGGATTTTAACGGGACTTTCACTGGTAGGTAGCTGATGTTTCAAGGAGTAACTTAGGCTTACTTTTATTTATCAAAAATATTAGGGTTCCGCGACAATAAGGATGAAACTAAATCTACACGACTACTCACAAACTAAAAACCTTAAAAAGAAATATATAATCTGATACCTAAAATATATTATTAAAAGGAGTCCCTGTAGGCAAGGTTCCGAAGATACTGGCAGCATTCCCCCTTTGAATAGCTAAACTAATTCTTTGTCCGTTGCCAGCTCTTCGGTCTCCAGTGATGTCGACTAAGCTTTTAGTTATTTCATTAAATAGCCTTATAGCGCTAGGACCCCACGGACCAAGGGTTTCGACACCGAATAGGACAAAATCATATTCGGTGCAAAAGCAAAATACAAGTAAAAGTAGTATTTTAGGTCTACGTGGGTGATGTTAGTAATGTTATAAAAGTCGATTATATCAGGGGCCTTACCATGAGCTCTTATTGCCATGATAGTTTCACTCATTTATGAGACAGATGTATGTGACGTGTGAATTATCATTGCAATAAGAGCTCATGGTTGGGCCCCAGAACTTATACGTCTTATGGCCTATTGTAGCTCTTTGCTGTAAGACAACATATATTTTTCTCTTCTGGAATGAATTCACAACTACGAGGACGTTATAATGTACTTAAAATAAGCATCTATTTAGAACCTTCTATAATTTTAATGAATGCTGCGTCGCACTTTTGTGTTATGAAAAATAAATTTTCTTTCATTATTTCTATCATACGGTTTGAGTTATTTCACTGCGTCACAGTGAATTCAACAACACCGTCGCAAGTTATTTTGTCAACACTTAATTTAAAACAAAATTAACATTTTGACTTTTATTGAGGTTCAAAGTAAACTAATTTAACTCGTAGATATATTATTATCATTCAGATGATGCTTTGCGAAGTGCATGAATAAATTTAAGTAAAGTCGTTGCTCCAAGAGTACTTACTTATTTCAAGTTTATAATGTAAATACGCAGTTTCTTTTTAATTTACGATGATAGCGCAGAATAAAGTTTATATTAAGTGTTCGAATCATAATGTTTAAACTTTAGTTAGGGTAATATTTCTAATCTAATATCTCTAAATTGCAAGTGCGAATCCCAGCGGCCTGCATCGCGAAGAAACCTGCATATGTCATGTATAATGTCTGAGACGGCGATAGATTCACCATCTGTCACTTGGCACTCAGTCATCTTTAGTGAAATGTGAGTGCTGTTGTTATTGTATGACATGAGCATATTTTTTATTTTATTTTATTTTTTTATTGAATTGTATTTATAAACTGATGTGCACTAATAGCTAGCACACTTTTTCCATATTCATAGAGCATAAACAAAGCTGCCAATTTTTGTAAGGTTTGTCCATTGTCCTACGACATATAGTCGAAAGGCTCATAATTTTCTATCTTTAAGAAAAGGAAGGGATTTCCCTTGCGTTGAAATGGAGTAAATAGTTTGTATCAAGAAATCTTATAAGGCGTGCAAATGCAGGACACGGCCAATATAGAAACGTATAAAGGTATATTGAATCTTGTTAACAATACACGGTTGCTAACAAAGCCGGAATATTATTGCTGAACGCAAGCACGTATCGGCGAAAAATTCGCCTTTCCCAGATCAACAGGAGATCCCTACGAAAATCATCGGAGCGAAAAAACATACCGGAATCTCGTGGTTTATGTGTGGTACAAACGTAAAATATAATATTACATTAGTTGGCGACCAGGGGCCTTACCATTGCCAAGATAGTTTCACTCATTTATGAGACAGATGTATGTGACGTGTCATACATCTGTCACTTTCGCACAACTGAATTATCATTGCAATAAGAGCTCATGGTTGGGCCCGTTACGATTTCTTAACATTTACAAAACGGTGATTTTCTCCATCTATAAATATAATACGGATTTATTAGCTACTAGCGGCCGTCACGCGGTTTCACCCGCGTAGTTCCCGTTCCCATGGGAATACGGGGATAAAATATAATATGTCGGTGATGATGTAGCTATCCACTGCTGAAATAATTTTCACGATCGGTCAAGTAGTTCCGGAGCCTATTCAATGCAAACAAACAAACGAAAAAACAATCAAATCTTTCCTCTTTATAATCTTAGTGTAGATAAGCCTCCTGTGATACGTTCGCAATAGTCTACTTAATTACGATATCAAAATTCCCACTATCATAGTTCATGAAAAGAACCTTTAAAACCTCTTTCGAGTATGCCGAAAAACATCCCAATCCACTGATAGTATCTATATATCCGAGGCACGTCATTGACCCTGACAACGATATCACATTGATTCAGCAAGCAATATCTCAAAAAAATACACCAAACAGATCAGTGTTCCGTCCTCCTAGGGGGACTGAAAAATGATATATACATCTATACATACAGTACAGACAGTTTTGGCATAGTGCTTGTCAAAAAAAATATCTTTAATATTGTAAGTACTTGGGAAGCGTATATTTCCATTTGCGCCACCGTCCTATAATTCCCCTCACGTACTTAAAGGTATCCCGGTCAAAAAGTTAACTCGTGCGTTCGCGACTGGCTGACAAACATCCCTCTGAGAAATCACTGACTTTTTTACTTACGCACCTTTTGTTTTCGCCTGCCAGGCGACTCGGCGGAAAATGTTTTTTTCATGTTTGCACACTGAAGCGCCGAAGTGGTGAGCTGTGAATATTAAAAATAATTGTAGACTTTATGAAGAGGGCAATAAAGGTGCAAGTATTTTGTTATATTGTCGTTAGGGACCGAATTTATTATTTATTAAAATATTAATTAAATAAACATTATTCGTTTTATATGTCCCAGTAAGCCGATTCTTCACAAGAAGGAAGTCAAATGATTTATTTCCTAAATTTCCGATATTCTAGAACTCACTAAATAATTCTACTACGTATATATCACTAGCGTCTAGTTAAAGTTATTGACTTAGTTTGAGTGGCGTGATATATCTATACATATAGCCTACAGCCTTCCTTGATAAATGAGCTATCTACCACTGAAATATTTTTTCAAATTGGACCAGTAATTGCTGGGATTAGCGCGTTGAAGCAAACAAAGACACAAACTCTTTAGCTTTATATATTTAGTATATATTCTTATGCAAATTAATATATTATTATATTATATTATAATGATTGCAATAAAATGCTCTTTCAACTCTACTTCTTTCCAAGAAAATACAGATACAGTAACCACAGAAGACGCTACCATTATTCAGTTACTGTAAAACCGTAGCTTACAGTGAAAGAATAAAGGAAACCTTCACTTTACAAGCGAGTCAAATGAGGGTAGTCCACATAACTAAGCGTCGCGGTCGGTAGCGCGGCCAAAAGTCATCAGTCGTGTTTCGACCGCCGAAGGGGGTGGTCTAGCCGTGAATTAAAAATTAACTGCTCAACATCGGAGGCGCGATTTATCGGCCGGACTGGCTTGTTTATAGCAGGTCTCGGCTTTTAGGTGATTAGTTTTGCTAAGCTATGCAAAGGTTGGATAGGTTGTACGCAGTTAGGATACCAATTTATTGGCATTGATTTTTTTTAAACGGTTATGTATATTTATACATATTTATCTCCAAGCAAATAAATACAATTTGTAATGTCTGTTTGTAATTCTGTTTTTTTACTTACGTAATAAAACAATTTTTTCTCCGGCTGTCTGTTTGTTCCGGCTAATTTCAGAACGGGTAGTCCGATGTCAACGGGGTTTGAGCCACCCATTAATTGAAGTATATCTTTATCTGTATAGATGTATAGATATTTCTCCATTCTAAACTGCTTAGTAAGCTTATATTTATACTGTGTCATTATTGTACAAATGATTGCCAGCAGAGAAGGTTTGGAAAAGTTCTTACTAAAGACAAAAACTCATTGATGAAAGTTCTAAACAATAAGTATGAAACTTATTTCAAACAAATCATTGTAGGACTGGTCCTTTTACTTACTTAAGTAATTTGGACCTTTTCATCACCTTTTAATCAAGCAGAACTTAACTTAACCCAAAACTTAGCTCTTAAAGTTTTAAGTACAGAGAATTAAAAGTTTGTGAAAAATTAAAGTGGAGATAATTTATATACAAAGGAATAGCTCACGCGAGGATTCTGGCGACTGGGACCGGCAACTAACTGGAACCGTGTTCCAAGATGCCTGATTCGTTTTTATTTATTTTTAATATTAATCTAAATATTTTTGAAAAGAGTAATTACTGTCTTGCCAGATTCTTCTCAATAAAAGCAACCTTCCGAACCTGGCAGTAGCTTGTATAATTCTGTATAATTATGTCATTCTCACGATTTGAAAGTACTTTGTAAAAAGTCTAATCGAATAAAGATAATTTTTATTTTGAGTTTGAGTTTGAGGCAAGTGAGACAGACTGTATTCTCCGAAGAGGTAGGCTTAGGTGTACTTATTTCGCCAGTCATGTTTTAGTATCATATAATAGGTGTGAGTATTTTGCCATTAATCAGGCACTAATCCAAACTGCGGAAAAACCCCAACATTGCACGAAACGAAAATCGAACCCAGGACCCCGTATTCCGCAGTAGCGTTTGCCAACCAACGAGGCAGCAAATACAAGGGAATGACAATATAAAACTGGGGGTCCTTAAAGTGTGGTGGGAGCGTTTTCGTCGGTAGATGTGTCGGGAATAGACATAAAAAATGTGAACCAATTTCACTCGCCCGCGGAATGCCATGAATATTAACCATTTTGCGCCACGCCCGTAGACTACGATTGTTGAAACAGACAGGACACTCCAAACCAATACCAATTTGGAACCTGTATTTATGTTTTTGTACCATTTTTGGTTATTTGTTTCTAGTTTTTATGAAACTAAATGTAACACTAATAAATTGATGTATAATACAGAGACACCGTTGGTGTTCTATATTATATTTGTTATTATTATACGTGGTGCACCGGTTTTATTCGTGTAAGCAATGTTACTCTTTGTAACATTAGCTAACGGCCAGTGAAAGTTCCACTTATACCAGTTCAGGAACAAACAGATAGTCAGGATAGGCAGACACAAAATCCAATATTATTAAGAAAAAAATCCAATATTATTAATGTAATGTTATGTAAGTACCTACCGTTTTAAATATTGTTATATGCATTTAGTGAAAAACTGTTAATTTGGAATTAGAAACAGACACTATAATTTTATTTCAAAAAAGGCAAAGATATAGTCTTGATCCCAGAATTAAAATTTTATTTAATCAACCAAACCCCAAACGCAGATTCTATTTCGATATTTTGTGCTTCTAAAACACGGTGAAAAACACACTATTTTTCAATACTTTATCTAACGCCGTTCGCGTATTTGGGAAAGAATACTCAAAAAACCACATAATATGATTAATATTCCCAATCTACAAGATTCCTAGTCTATGTGAGAAGCCAACAAAGTACAGCAAGTATGGTTCCCGCAATCCTCCTAGGCCATAGATCACCGAAACGGGCCGTCACAGATTACCTACCATTCTCTTCGCCACATTCAATTGGTATGAACTGTTTGGTGCCGCCCCTCAAGAATGAAACATGAACGCGGAAAAGAGAGATTGATTTAATAACTTTTTATTTCATCTATACATCTATACGTAAAGATAAATAAAATTGAAGTGACTGTTTGTAATTCCCTGTTAGCAGTTTTTCACTAAATGCATATAAAGTATACACGCTACTGATATTAATACGACAGTTCTTATTTTTTCTCTGTCTGTCTGTTTATTTCAGCGTATCTCTAAAACCGCTGGTCCGATATTAACGGGTCTTTCACAGGCAGATAGATAATATAACAAGGAGTAACTTAGGCTAAATATATTAAAAAAACATTAGGATTCAGCGGGCCACCCATGAAATTTTGTCTACCCCGTCGAAAATTATCGTACATTTTATTAACACTTTGTTTTAAGTAGACTCAATAGATGTTTTCCTGTAGCAAAATATTTTTTTCACTAGCTGTACCCCGCGGTTAAAACCACGTGACATAACTAGTAAAATATAATCTGATTAATCAGATGTTATCAAGAGTACACCGGGTCGATTTGATGAAAATATCCGTGTTTACGCTGACTCGCATCAAGCCGGATATTACGGCCCGGCCGGACCAAATGGGTCACCCGACCCGTTCATTCGTTCATTCAACGATCGATTACTAGGGACACATGCAGAAAAATAACCATCGATTCGCTATAAGATTTGAAAAGTAAGTCGTTAGCTGTGCTCTGCGATTTCACTCGCGTATTCTTTATTACGCGGTACCCTATTTTTAATAGATAAAAGTACCTTGTTTTATTAGTTTATTCCGAAGAACATTAGATTTTTAATGTATATTTTTTGTGCTTTTTTTTCTATAGCTCTAATCCCAACCCTAAGGTCAGGTATGGTCAGAGGTATAGATTTTACCCTTGACATGGGAGACGAACCCGTGACACATAACCTGGCAGTGAGTAAAAAAATTCTTAAAAATGACCAGGATATACACTGGCATGAGGCGGGACTCGAACGCACGACCTCTGCAAACCGTGCAATTGCTCTTACATCTGAGTGCTTAGTGCGAGTTTTCTTAAAATCGCCGTCACAAGTGATCGCGTCGACGTAAACGCAGATATGTATGGGCTCAAAATAGTGTCATGTTTAGGCCGACAGAGGCGCTGTTCCGATCCTATACAAATCTGCGTTTACGTCGACGCGGTGACTTGTGACGGCGGCTGTGAAAAACTCGCACTAGGCACTGAGCTACTCGTGATTACACCTCACGCGACGAATTTTGCCTTCCCTTGTTTTTGCGGTTTTAGAGGCTGCATTTCTCCTAATCAGTTTTAAGAATTTAGAATGTAATGTGTATCATGCATAAGAATCTAATAGTGAGTAACTAACCATTAAACCAACGGTATGTATAAAACATTTAACACCAAAATCCCTCGGTCCACACATAAGTCGTTCAACGTGGCATGATAAAGTTAATGCGTTTTTATTTCATGAGTGTAATCCTACCCGGGTGTTTGTGAAGCCCGTCTAAGCATGCGGAGACTCAAACAAAGCGTTATTCTTTCCAACAGGACTTACCACTCTTACTTGTATGGAGAAGGGATTATTTTCCGCTTTTTTTGTTATGTTTAAGGCTTCTCGTGCCAAAAAAAGGTAAATTGTTGCCGATTTCGAAGCTATTTTGTCGAGTATCTTGGTATGGAATTGTTTCATAAAAGTTTTGGATAAAAATAAATATGCTTACGCGTTCTTAGATGGGTAGGTAGAGGTGATACTGGGTCACATAAGGGGTATGCAAAGGTGATAGACCAGTTTTCCACTGAGTGACTCAATCATTTAAGACGTCTTAGAATTTATTTGCAGTAGGAACTCATAATATGTTCAGCTCTATCTCTTTCTGTGATAGAGATTTAAAAAGGGATAGACATAGGTTTAGTCAGATTATAGTCCAGTCTTCGTTTGAACCACGTTTTTTTATAAGGGGGTAATTGTATTCACTATCTTTTGCCCTCGACTACTTAATTACGCGATACGTCTTAGCGTGATAGCCATGCTCGATTATCTTACGCTGAAATATTTTTTCAAATCGGACTAGCAGTTAACCACAGCTAAGAGCATTAGCGCGTTCAAACAAACAACTAAATTCTTCAGCTTTTTATATTAGTATAGATATATTAATGTTCGGAAAGTCTAGTTAAGTAGAACTATTACTATGTAGGCTTAGGCAAGTAGCTCCTGGCAATGACATGGTATGCAAACATGTTATGTAAATCATTTGGTATTCTTTTTACTTTTTTAATTATTATTTTTTACACATGCATGCTGATACAATTTTCACTATTGTGAATAATTTTAAATGTTTTTATTGTAATTATCATTGTTTACTGTGTAATGAAATGTACATGATGCCAGCTGAGTTTCTTGCCGGTTCTTCTCAGAAGGCTAGGTTCCGAACCGGTGGTAAATTCCTCGACATTCATAAGTGCCTTACCAGGGCCTAAACTGAATAAATCATTTTCATTTTCATTTAGTAAACAAACATCTGAAAAAAGTTAATATTTGCATAGTGTGAGGAAAAGGTCAAACGCAGGACATTTCAATCAATGAAATCACACTTACGTACACTCTAATGTAGGGCGCCTATTGCTTTGGGATTAACACAGACTAGTCCGAAAAATAATATTTAACATTAAATTCTAATGATTTTAATTAAGTATAGTTATAAAACAGAATCTTCGTGACATAAAATTTAAGAGGCTAATATATATAGTTTTTTGGGTTCGATCGAAAAAAGTTTGGCGAAGGCATTTCTTTACTTATCATATATAGCCCAGCTTCTGCCCGCAACTTCATCCGCTTGTAAAAGTTACTTCGGGCTAACGCTACCATTAACCCGCGGCTTATATAAGTGGCCTACCTCACACTGAACAATTTCTTCAAATAGGACCAGTAGCTTCTGAGATTAGCTCGTTCAAGCAAACAAACAAACTTTTCAGCTTTATATATTAGTATGTTACGCACCCCTAATATAAGGGTAGTGGTACTATGCAAGCCCGACTCACCGCAGCAACAACGGGCAGCGGTAGAAACCTGAGGCGCTGACGCAGCTCTTTGGAGGATTCCACGTTACGTGGGAACCCACGTCACTCCGTGTTCACCCATCGACTCGGTCTCACATTTAAGTTTGATTATAATTTTTATTCTTTAATTAAATTAGTTAAAGCATTTTGTTTTTTTTTGAGACCTCAGGCCTCCACCCCCTTAATAAGTATATAATATAGAAGTAATCTATCTGCCTTCTCTCACGTAACTGGTCTTGTTGTTTGCATACAGATATAAGTCCTTGCAGATGCAACTGCAAATACGCCCATTTGATATTCTGTCTCTAAACTGCAGCATATAAACGTACATACTTGTCAGTTTACACATCAATATAACTACTAAAGTTATCCCATAAAGTAGCGAAGATACGGTGTCCGTACATCATAGCGATTCCCGTATGCAAATTGTTCATCAGATATTCAGTGTTTGGACATTCGTTATGCGCGTCCGGCTTGTGTGTTACGTGAAACTGCGTGGATTTATACTCTATGACATAGACGATAGCGGTTCTGGCCCTGTAGACAAAGTCATATTATCCTTACGATTCGCTTGTAGAAACGATACAAAACGTACGGCAATGATTTCCATACATTTTTATCGTCTCCAGTATCGAAAGCGAGAGAGAATGTTACTTTGTCTAGACCTTTTTTTTTTTTTTTTTTTTTTTTTTTTATTGACGAGGGGGAAACCTTCCAAAGGTCCCCGACCGCCCTGGGAGAGGCAGATCGGGGTATGTGGGATTTTTACCGTACTAAAAACCCCCCGGTGGCCATCCTCAGTGCTCAGGGGGGACTCCGGGTACTCTGATAGATCGCACCGGTGTCCCCCCACACTTTGCCGGGGCACATCCCCGGGGCAGCTGTATCGCCGCCCCTGAAGACCTCGCTGTGCAAGGCAGCGCGAGCCACATCGCGCTGCCACCTTCCCGGGCCCGCGGCTCGGTGGTCAAAGCTCCCACCCCGACCACCACCAGCAGGCCCTCCGGCCCCCTTTTAGTCGCCTCTTACGACAGGCAGGGGATACCATAGCCATATTCTTAGACCCTGGCTATTGAGTGGAGACTTTGTCTAGACCTAATCTAACAAAACAAAAGTGATCTAACAAAAGTGACACTTGGGACACTCATTTATAAGAAGAATTACTTGACTTTTTCTTAGCTATAATCGAAATTTGTATATTGGAACTGAGTCTATGACCTTATATTTCTCATGCAATTTATTTTGTACTAGCTGTGCCCCGCAGTTTCACCTTCGTAGATTTAGTTTCATTTTTACTGTCGCGGAACCCTAATATTTATAATAAACAAAAGTTACTCCTTGAAACATCAGCTACCTGCCAGTGAAAGTCCCGTTAAAATGCGTTCAGCCGTTTCAGAGATTACCCGGAACAAACACACAGACAGACAGACGGACAGAGAAAAAAATTAAAACTTGGTTTTTTAGTGTCAGTAGCATGTATACTTTCATATGCATTTAGTGAAAAGCTGTTATTTTGGAATTACAAACAGACACTTCAATTTTATTTATCTGTAATGTATAGATTAATATAAAATATAAATTTCTGAAACCGGTAACTACTGAGTTTTTTGCCAGATTCTTATCAGTAAAACCAACCATCCGAACCCGGCGGTAGCATGTATAATCCTGTACTCTTAACACGAGTTTGCCAACGTTTTCCTGATCTACACTCGCTAGCGTCTCCGACAATATTTGTATGACATATTTTAGTTCTTCACGTCACCGCTAGGAGGCGCTGTACAATTTCTCATTCAAATATTCAGCGGAGATACTGTATAATCACGTGGTTCTGACAATTTGAAAGTACTTAAGTAACAGTCTGATCAAATTAAGATATTTTTGAATTGAATACTTATCAACTCGTTTGAATTAATCGCTTTTTCCTAACACTTGTACCATCCACCCGCTGGAACACTCAAAACGGAATGTTTTATGTCCCTCGAAACCAAATCCGTATATAGCGGCGATCGATTGACAGATTGATAGGTTTTATTTAGATTTTAGACAGGCTGGAGTGACAGACACACAGAAAAAAAATCAAGGGCTGTTTGGTTTACGCAAATGCATGTAAAGTGGATAAAATCTGAAACTTTCAGATTATTTCAATGAGTTTTTCACCACACGCTTTGCGGAGATCTAAACCCGAAGTATATTTTGTACTAGCTGTGCCCCGCGGTTTCACCCGCGTAGATTTAATTTCATGCTTCATGTTGCGGAACCCTAATATTTTTAATAAATAAAAGTAGCCTAAGTGCTTAAATATAAAGTTTCAAGGTTTTATCTTTTAAAATTAATAAATCCCATACTAACTTTCAACCTCTTCATCCCTTTTTTCGCAATAAAAGGTAGCCTATGTCCTTTCTCAGGGTCTAAAGATTGTCTGTGCCAAATTTCATCAAAATCGGTTGAGAGGTTTAAGCGGGAAAGCGTAACAGACAGACAGAGTTACTTTCGCATTTATAATATTAGTAGGTATAATGTTTTAACATATATCTATAGAGATAAATAGAATGGGAGCGTTTGCTAAATTAATATAAAAGTATATGTACGTTCGTAAATTAAAAAAAAAACATTTCTAATAAAATGTCTGTCTCTCTGATTGTTCCGATATTTATTTTTATTACGTGATTCAAACAATGTTTTATCCAAACTAATTCAATAATTTACTCATATAATGGAAAAGGAAAGAAAATAAAGAATATTTTTCCTTTAAAGATTTTCGTACCTCGTGCGTAGTCACGTAGCTAATCGGTGCTACGAGGCGTAGAGGCTTCCGCTACGTCGTAGCTCTACATAGAAAATAAGAATGGCTGCAAAACAGTCCTTTCGATAATAATTATTATAATGCCATCAATAAAACGTGAAATCACAAAACTCCTTCAGAATAATACTAATATCTTATCTTATCTTATACCTTTAAACGAGCAATTCTTGTATATATATATAGAATCTGGATCTCTGGAACGACTTTGTATGTAGAAGGTTTCGGGGGCAAAAATTTGATCTAGCTAGGTTTCAGTTTCAGAAAACATCGTTTTGACCATGTTTTCATGCACTGAAAAACTCAGAAAATATCAATACAATATGACAATAAATTTCGCCGACAAGTGTGTCAAGATATGATAGCTCAGAGGTGAGGCTGACAGCTTACGAGGTGATAATGATACACCGGTTCGAGACTGACGTTCTCCCGTTCGATTTTTTTCTTTTGGTTCCTCTTTTTTCTTCTAGCTTTTTGAGAAAACGTCAAGTTTTTTTCTTTTGTGGGAAAACGTTCAGTTTTTTGTGAGGAAAAGAAACTGGGCATAGCTCGGTCAACCAGGTACTATCAGAATTATACACATACTATATGTGCAGTATCTACCTGCATATTATTTCTGGGTTTTTGTTTACTCGGAATTATTTTGTAATCTACATTTTTAATATTGTAAAGAGGAAAGATTTGACTGTTTTTTGTTTCAATGCAAGAATAGGGTCCAAAACTACACGACAAATCTGGAAAAAATTTCAGCGATGGATAGCTACATCATCAACAAATAACATAGGCTATATTTGATCCTCGTACTCCCGCGGGAACGGGAACTACGCAAGTGAAACCGTGTGACGTCCGCTAGTATAAAGTAAACCTAAGCTATTCCACTGTCCCATCAGATATCCACGTGTAAATCCCAGATTGTTGTTATAAGTATAATTTTTTTTAGAATGTTTAGTAAAATTGTATTTAATACAAACAGACATTATTATTTATTTAAAGAAAATGGTCCATCAGCTATGAAAACGTTAAAATCTAATTATCTATACAGATAAATAAAATTGAAGTGTCTGTTTGTAATTCCAAAATATCAACTTTTCACAAAATGCATATGAAAGTATACACGCTACAGACACTAAAAACCCAAGTTTTAAAATTTTTCTCCGTCTGTCTGTCTGTTTGTTCCGGGTAATCTCTGAAACGGCTCGACCGATTTTAACGGGACTTTCACTGGCATCGGCTTGCTTCAAGGAGTAACTTAGGCTGCTTTTATTTATTAAAAATATTAGGGCTCCGCAACAATAAGGATGAAACTAAATCTACGCGGGTGAAACGGCGAGGTACAGCTAGTGTTAAATAAACATCAATGTCTAGATCCATTTAAATAATGTTTAAAATGAAAGCCTTTAAATATTCCGTGGTAATTAAGTATGTATGAAAGAAACAGAAATGTTAGCTTCTAACTTAACTCTCAACAGCAATAATTATCTCTAAGCCAACGGTCTAGAGTAGCAATTTGTTTGTGCGTATATCACTCGGCTGAGTGTACGTTGGACGAACATTAAACTTGTCCGACGACTAATGCACTTGCCGGTACACTTATTACTATTGGAACTAGAAGGTTTCTCACATTCACTCGACTGTAAGTCACGTTATCGTTTCGAAATAAGTCCTTTATTTTTAGTGTGCGTTCTATTTATGAATTGAAATATCCTTATTTCTTTAATAAAAATATAATCAAAATTATTTTTTTTAAGACACAAAAAAATTATTGTACTTCTAAATTAAAGATAAAATTTACACTATACTTTTAGTCCCCGTCGGGGATAAAGGCGTGAGCATATGTATTATACATACGTACAAACATACATTTATATACATACAATACTAAGGATTACTATAGCATATGGAATAATATACGGTAACGACATAGAAAACCAATTTTTATATTTTTTCTCTGGCTGTCCGTCTGTCTGTCTCTTTGTTTCGGCCAATCTCCAAAACGGCTAGGCCGCTTTTAACGAGACTTTCACTAGCGGTAGCTAATGTAATAAGGAGTAACTTAAGTTATACTTTTATTTAAAAAAACATTAGGGTTACGCGGGTCACCTATGAAATTAAGTACGTACTATGTAAGTAAGTAAGGCACAGTTAGTTCATACAATATTCCCAATACAATAGTAACAAAACGTAGGGGGAACTAAACAGCAGTGAGTTCCCGGTTCCAAGACACATCCATTTATTGTTTCGCTAAACTATGTTTTGGGGATTTATTGAGTTGTATATACTCCTATACGTACTACAATATACCCATTGCGGTACTGTTCTATACTATACTATACTCCGTGTGAAGTAGAAGGAAGTGTTTGTGTTTTTGCTTTATCAAACGTTATTTTGACAATGTGTTTGAGAGAACTTCGTTGAAGATTGCGTACTTCCGAATTTTGATAAAACACTTAATTATAGGAATTCGTCTAGATATAATCTCACATAGAATGGACATAGGATAATATTTTATCGTAGCATACAAGGAAAATCCGTTACCGTACACTTAAGTAAGTACTACTTTGACGGACAGACAGACTGTAAGAGTTTTTTTTTGTTTTTGTTAGTAACGTATGTGAGGAGCTCGTGGCTCAGCTGCTATTGCGCATATGATTCGATCAGCGAAGTTAAGCAACCATAGCCGCCTAGCCAGTACTTGGATGGGGACCGCCCGAGTTTCCTCCGTGCTTCGGAGAGCACGTTAAGCCGTCGGTCCCGGTTGTCAATTTAACATGTTTGGCAATCGTTACAGGTCAGTCAGAGGCCTAAGAAAGTCCTAAACTTTCTTGACCCAGATTGCCGATTTTCCTCCCAAAAGAGGTTACGAAGGTCAGATGGCAGTCGCTTCGTATAAAAATCATGTGATCCACATCGGGTTGAATTAAGTGCCGACCTCAAATACATGGGATAAGGCCAGTGAGAGATGGTAAGTAACGTATGTACTTTCCTTAATTTGGGATCGAAGTGTCTGTCTGTAACAGTCACTTTAAATTAATTGATCTGTATACATGTATAGATACAAGTTCGTAAGTAAATTTTTGTAATATTTATTAGTACATCTTCTCATACAATGTGCTGTGAAAATAATGTATTCTTATACGAATTCGCGTGTTTAAATTTGTATAGGAAGAAACTTCGCAAGGTGTCGCCAGCTAACACGTCGTCACGTGTCCGTCACGCTCCAGTGAACAGAGACGGGACGACATCTGCACGATTTCCTTTAAAATTTAAATCTACATTTTGTTTTCCTAGCTGGCCATATGCGGAGGAATCGCTATTTTACTATGTACGGTATATATTCTTCGACATGTTCTAGACATTTCAACCTTAAAAAGGAGGAAAGTCCTATACGATTTTCTGCAGTTGGATTTTATTATAAAAACGTTTTTCTACCATATTTCAAGATATTACAAATTATTTGCAGATGTATTAAAAATATATTTCGACGTTACACAATTTATACATCTATACAGATAAATAAAACTGAAGTGTCTGTTTGTAATTCCAAAATAACAGCTTTTTACTAAATGCTTATGAAAGTATACGTTACTGATATAAAAAAAAACTTTTTATATTTTTTTCTCTGTCTGTCTGTTTGTTTCAGGTTATCTCCGAAACGGCTTGACCGATTTCAACGGGACTTTCACTGGCAGGTAGGTAATTTTAAAAAGAGTAAATTACTTTTATTTTAAAAACATAAGGTTCCGCGGGACACTCATGAAACTATCTCTACGGGGGAGAAACCGCGGGGCACAGTTAGTACTGAATAAAAAATTATCTACATCCATACTGATTAGTAAGCTCACACTCTGATTTGGGGCACTAGTGCCTAATGCGAGTTTTTCTCTGCCGCCGTCACATTTTCAACTGTCGGCTCTCAGATGGCACTATTTTGATCCCATACAAATCTGCGTTTACGTCAACGCGGTGACATGGACGGCGATTTTAAGAAAATTCGCACTAGGTACTCTGGTTACACCACTCTCTCCATCAATACATACATACATAATTACTATGCTTTCGCTTGTAATTCCCGAAGGGGTAGGTAGGGTTGTAGATTTTCCCCCACATTTGAACATACTGTAGCAGCGTTTCTCCACTAGCTCATAGATGGCGCTACTCGCTAACAAATGCGAAGTTTGAGTACAAATACATGAGAACCTAAATCGCGCCATAAGAGTTTTCAAGCGCATTGCAGTATATATACAAGTTTCCAACTAGAACAGTTAGAGCCGCCCGATATACCCCATCTCGTATCTCCTCCCGACGCCGTCCGAGGCACGTTCTCCTTGACCCTGACGACGATATCACATTGCTTCAGCAAGCAATGTCTCAAAAGCACACACCAAACCGAGCATTGTTCCGTCCTCGCCGGCGAGGCTCGTCGCGAACTCTACTTCATCGTCCCCCCCGTCCTCTGCTAGGGCCGGCGCGCGCCGAGCCACTAGCCTTAAACATGTCCCTAAATAATACCACTCAGATCCAGCTCCCTAGCTCATCCCCCAGCAACGCTCTAAGCCGAGGTCCGAGCCCCGCACCGGGGCGCCCTTAGCTGTGTTGCTTAGTTTAAGTTTAAGCTCGGCTGAAGGCCCTTGGGTCTCGCCCTATAGTCCGGTTAAGCAGTGGAGGTAACTCCCCCCTACCAACTGCGAGAGACCATATCCTAGAAAAAAATAAATAATAGAACAGCTGGAGCGGCGGTTCCCCAGGCATGACATCCAGACATGAGTATGATAACTCGCTCCCCCCACAATACAAACTGCTGTAAATTATATTAAAACAAAACCAGATTTGATTCATCCATCATACACAGCATGTTCCGTTTATAGTCATGTTGGACATCGTTAAGAAAACATTAACACAGCGCTGAAGTTTAAATCTGCGGGC
Organism: Watsonalla cultraria; assembly: GCA_964035505.1. NCBI lineage: Eukaryota > Metazoa > Arthropoda > Insecta > Lepidoptera > Drepanidae > Watsonalla > Watsonalla cultraria. The sequence goes on from OZ037713.1 coordinate 1,395,840, forward strand.
ATAAATAATAGCATGAATAAATAACACCCACTGTAAGAGTCAGAAAAGTATTTATTACTTCTTTTTTGTACTGTCCAACGTTTGCATGAATATAAATACGTTTAATTAGCTGTGCCTTGGTTTTATTATCTACTAGCTGTGCCGCGCGGTTTCACCAGCGTAGATTTCGTTTCATCCTTATTGTCGCGGAACCCTAATGTTTTTTATAAATTAAAGTAGCCTATGTTACTCCGTGCGATATGCGATAAATAAAATTGAAGTGTCTGTTTGTAATTTAAAAAATACAGCTTTTCACAAAATGCATATGGAAGTATACGCACTACTGACACAAAAAAACCAAGTATTAAAAATTTTCTCTGTCTGTCTGTCTGTTTGTTCCGGGTAATCTCTGAAACGGCTGGATCGATTTTAAGGGGACTTTCACTGGCAGGTAGCTGATGTTTCAAGGAGTAACTTAGGCTACTTTTATTTATTAAAAATATTAGGGTTCCGCGACAATAAGGATGAAACTAAATCTACGCGGGTGAAACCGCAGGGCACAGCTAGTAAAATGTATAAAAACGTATTCGTACGGGATTTGAATTTTCGTCGCTTTTATAGCACGCAATTACTCAAACACTTTGCCACCGCAGCTCTTCTAGACAATATGATAAAGTGTCTAATATGTCTTAAAATAAGTTAGTATTGATATTCACAAAGCAATCCAATTGTCAAGTTCAATGCATCTTGCCAACCTTTCCTTTTAAAGAGTCTAGACTGGCTTTCATTTCATTCAGCTTCACAACTTAACAATTTATGAATGGAAATAGTCTTGGATAAATAAATAACTGCCATCCTAATAATAGTTTAGTTTTTGACTAACTAGGTATGTAACTAACTAGTAAGATATATATTTCGTTAGGGCGCAAATTTCGAATACTCGCACTTAAATCAAACTAGCTGTGCCCCGCGGTTTCACCCGCGTAGATTTTGTTTCATCCTTAGTGTCGCGGAACCCAAATTTTTTGATAAATTAAATTAGCCTAAGTTACTCCTTGATATATTAGCTATCTGCCAGTGAAAGTCCCGTTAAAATCTGTCCAGCCGTTTCAGAGATTACCCGGAACAAACAGACAAACAGACAGACAGACAGATAGACTGACAGACAGACAGAGAAAAAAATTTAAATTTGTTTATTTAGTGTCAGTAGCGTGTATACTTTCATATGCAATTAGTGAAAAGCTGTTATTTTGGATTTACAAACAGACACTTCAATTTTATTTATCTGTATAGATGTATAGATTTTCTGGATATTGGCCGTCGGGAGCAGGGAAAATGAAAGCAGAGATAGTAACACTTCTATTTAATTTCTGATTGTTTTGGTAACAAAATGGTCTCACACACAGTACACAGAAAGAATAGTTGAATAGACTATTGAGGAAACGGCTTGTCATAGGGACGTCGTCCGAACGTACCTCTTTTTACATACATACATATGCTCATGCCTGTATTCCCCGAAGGGGTAGGCAGAGGTGTTGTAATTTTCAACACCCACATTTCACCAAATATGATTAAGTGCCAACGTGACAGAAGGTGAGTCCATCGCCGTCTCAGGCACTATACATACGTCTTTTTGAATTAATAAAAATATTAAATGACTGACTGTCAGTATTGGTAATAATAATTTATACTATTGACGAAACCAAATGAATGTGTCTATTATACTGGAATACACTGGATATCAAACTCAAACTCAAATATATCTTTATTCGATTAGACTTTATACAAAGTACTTTCAAATCGTCAGAATGACACAATTACACAGGATTATACATGCTACCGCCGCTATCATTACGAAAACTGTATATATGCTCACGCCTGTGTTGACAGAGACAGTTGCACATTTACATTTCGCCAGTTATATTTAAGTCCCATGTAACAGTGGGGGTCTATTGCACCTAACCGGGCACTAATCCAGACTCTGGGCTGCTACTGAGAAATCACTGGAAAAATTCGATTGAACACATTGCTCGACCGGGATCGAAGGCAGGATCTCTCGTTCCGCAGTAGCGTTTGCGACAAGACCAACAAGAAAATTATAAAAAATAGGAACTTTTATGCAATTGAAAACAAGATTAGGCGTTTCATTACAGCGTTCAGTCACAGTATAAATTTAAGCTTTAGAAGTAGTAAGGAATCTATTTAGGAGAAGGAAAACAACGTGAGGAAACCTACACATGTCTGAGAAGTAATTTAAAGACAGTATATAGTGTCTGAGACGGCGATGGACTCACTCTGTCACGTTGGCACTTAAACATATTTAATTTTAATAAAGAACTGTTATTTATTGTCAGAATGATATACATTAGAAGTTTTGAAAAAGTCGGTAAAACACTTAAATGACGTATATGCGATCGGACGACGTGTTAATATTGACTTCAAGTTGTTTTAATGAATATGTAATTCTGAAAAAATTGTCTCAAGATTCCTCACTGATTGTAAAGTTTATATTTATACTGTGGTTCAGTTCTGAATATAGTGTCTTTGTTTTTCAATAGAATGTGTGCATGTATCGCGAACAGCACTAACAAGAGGCTGCCGTGCGAAATATGGGTGGCGAGAGCACGTTTTGCAACTTTGCTGCTCACACAAAACAGAGTCTGCTTATTTGTACATAGAGCTAGGAACGTAACACGTTTCACTTATATCGGTTCAGTGCCCCAAGTATAGCTTTTCATACGTTCACACCTTATATTTTACGCTCTTTTTTGTTATAAATGAGGAAAATACGCAGGAGATGTTGTCAACTTAAAAATATGATAGAACCGGTCCCACTCGTCCCTTGAAATTCACACCCTTTTTTTTTTTTTTTTTTATTGACGAGGGGGAAACCTTCAAAAGGTCCCCGACCGCCCTGGGAGAGGCAGATCGGGGTATGTGGGATTTTTACCGCACTAAAACCCCCCCGGTGGCCATCCTCAGTGTTCAGGGGGGACTCCGGGTACTCTGATAGATCGCACCGGTGTCCCCCCACACTTTGCCGGGGCACATCCCCGGGGCAGCTGAGTCGCCGCCCCTAGAGACCTCGCTGTGCAAGGCAGCGCGAGCCACATCGCGCTGCCACCTTCCCGGGCCCGCGGCTCAGTGGTCAAAGCTCCCACCCCGACCACCGCCAGCAGGCCCTCCGGCCCCCTTTTAGTCGCCTCTTACGACAGGCAGGGGATACCATAGCCAAATTCTTAGACCCTGGCTATTGGGTGGACGGTCCGGGGCGTGCGTTGCCTCCGCCCCGCCGTCGCCGTCGTCTCCGAGAGGGATCGGCTCTCTCCCGATCCCGCTCGGAGGCCTCCTTCTGGGACATTACTGTCTCGCAGAAGGAGACTACGGCCCTCCATGCCTCTCTGTCTGCCAGCATAGCCGTCACTACGCGTGGCAGAGAGAGGTCCTGCCCGATCCTGGTGACCAGGATTCGCCGTTCCGAGCTCCACGCTGGGCACTGCTCCAGCGTGTGCTGTGCGGAATCCCGGTCACTGCCGCAATGGTGGCATTGCGTCGTCGGTTCGCGACCGATCCGATTCAGGTACTCTCCGAAACACCCGTGTCCGGTGAGTACCTGCGTCAGCCGGAAAGTGACGTGGTCCTTCCTCTTTAGCCAGGGCCCGAGGCTCGGCAAAATTGCACCGACAGCGCGTTGGCGGGCGTTCTGCGGCTCACAGAGCCGCTCCCGCCACGTTACGAGCGCATGTCGGTGCTCCTGCCTTCTCACTTCAGCCGCATTTGGAGGCGCAGTTCCGTCCGCCCGGCGGAGACGGTCGTAGATACGAGCATCCATCTCCGCCAGGATGTCCAGGGGCGGAAACCGCGCCAGGACAGTGGCCGCCTCAAAGGACAGGGTACGATACCCCCGTGCGACCCGGATGGCCATAGGACGCTGCATACTATTGTACATAGTTCTGCAGCGCCTAACACCCAATCTGGAAGACCAGACGGGTGCTCCGTAGAGAGCCACGGATCGCACGACCCCCGCATAGAGGCGGCGGACTCCTTCACTCGGCCCCCCGAGATTGGGCAGCAGTCTGTGCAATGCACCCGCTACCCTCTTGATCCGGGGGACCATGCGGCTGAAGTGCTCCTCAAAGCCCCAGCGACCGTCCAGGGTGAGACCGAGGTACTTGAGGTACCGTCCCACCCGGACATCCACGTCACCTACGCGAACCGACGAGCTGGGTGGTTCCCTTCCCCTCGGGATCTTGTGGAACCACAGCGCCTCGGTCTTTTCCGGCGCTACCCGAAGGCCCAGCTCGTGGATTTTCTCCACGACGCATGCCACGCCAAGCTCGGCGAGCCGGTTGGTCTCCTCGAAAGTGGCCCCGACGGCTAGCACCAGCGTGTCGTCCGCATAGCAGACGATGCTAACGCCGTCGGGGCGGTCGACCCGCAGGACCGCATCGTACGCGAGGTTCCACAGGAGTGGCCCTAGGACCGATCCCTGTGGGACCCCGCAGTAAACCTCCCTCCGGTGAACTCGTCCATCTCCGCCCACATATTGCACGCACCTGTCGCGCAAGTAGGCACAGACCACGCGCTGCAGGTAGGGGGGCACGCGGTGGTACACCAGGGCCCCCCTTATTGCGTCCCAGGGCAGGCTATTGAAGGCGTTGACTATGTCAAGGCTGACAGCCAACGCCACTCCGCCCCGGGATACAGCCTGCGTCGACAGTGTTCGGACGCGTATGATCGCGTCCACTGTCGACCGCGCGCGTCGGAAGCCAAACTGGTCTTCCGACAGGTCCGGCCCGACGCTCGTCAGGTGCGTACTGAGGCGGTCCGCCAATACTCTTTCGAGCAGCTTACCCGCCTCATCTAGTAGGCAGAGAGGACGATACGCGGAGGAAGAATCTGCGGGTCTTCCATCCTTATGGAGGAGAACCAACCCAGCCACTTTCCAGCCTGAGGGGAACACGCCGCAGCGTAGGCAGTCGTTAAACAGCCGCCGCAGCCTGTTCCCCAGCCCGTTGGGTAGAGCCAACACCCAGGCCCGACCAGGAATTCCGTCGGGGCCTGGTGCCGTGTTTCGGGCTCCGAGGCGCCTCACGGCTCGGTCCAGCTCATCGGTCGTCACCCCCATCTCTTCGGTCCAGATGATCGGTTCCGAAGGAGGGGGCACGGGACTGCTCTGGACCCTGGGGAAGAGGGTGTCTACAACCCTCTCCACGAATGCCGGGTCCAGAGTTTCCGTCAACGGAGGGACCCACGGGCGCAATTTGCCCAGTACCATCCTGTACGGGCGGCCCCATGGATCCCTCTCCAGTCCCCCGATGAGCTCATCCCACGACCGAGCCTTGGCGCTGGCAATGGCTGCCTGCAGCGCCTTCGTGGCGCCTCGATAGGCCACGTAGGCTCCACCCAACTCTTCGGCTGTGGCTCGCCTTCTTCTCCGGGCACGTGTGTACTGGCGTCGGGCGCGGAGGCATATCTCGCGCAGCTCCGCGATGCTCTCCGACCACCAGTACACGGCCCGGGGCTTGGCAGATCTGGTCCGGGGCATCGACGCGTCACATATGGACGTCATCGTGTCCCGGAACCAGGCGGCTTCCCTTTCAGGATCGGGCAGGATCCCATCTTCTTGGCCCTCAGGCCAGGCCGCGACGATGGCTGCGGCGCAGAGACGATCTCTGTCCAGCCGCTTGAGAGACCATCGTCGCGGCGGGCTGCTACTGCGGCGGCTGTCGGGGCGGGGAAGGCGGATGGCCACATCCATCACTATATAGCGATGGTCGGATAATGTGACCATCTCCTCTGCCACTCTCCACCCCGTCACCATGCGCGCTGCCTGGGGAGTCGCCCACGAAAGATCCACGACGGACTCCCCCTGCCAGCGCACGCAGGTGCTGACGGACCCCCGGTTCAGCAACCGGAGGTCCAGAGCCGCCGCCCATTCCAGCACTGTCTCCCCCTTTTGGTCATCCCGGGCGCTCCCCCACTCACGAGAGTGAGCGTTGAAGTCGCCCAGGACGAGCACGGGACGAGGCAGACATCTGCGAATGCAGTTGGCCACCCCGTCCAGGTACGCCTCGTAGACGGCGAGGGTACAGTTGGGGGAGACGTAGCAGCCCACAACGACTATACGACCCCAGCTCACGGCGACGTATCCCAGCCCCCTCTCAATGAGGGAGCAGGGAGGGTCGCCGCTACCGCCACCCCAATATATGGCGACGGAGTCCATGTCGTCACCAAACCAGCGAGGATGGTTTGGGACGACGCGATATGGCTCCGCCACCACCGCCAGTGCAACCGACCACTGCGCGACGGACTGCTGGAACAAGTCCTGCGCCGCGCGACAGTGGTTGAGGTTGCACTGTAAGGCTCGTTGGGGCCTTAAGGTCGTGATGGGACCTTGGTTGCCGCCACAGCTGGGCTCGAGCCCGGCTGTACCGGACCCGTGCCGCTCGGCTTCGCGGGACCCGGCTTACGGCCCCTTTTGCCACGAGGAGCGGAGCACTTCTTGCCCCCCATCCTGTGGCCCGAGGGCCGGCCCAGGTCCGCGCAGAGCGGGCACTTCAGCGGGCGAGTGCACTGACTCGCCCGGTGGTCCGCCTCGCCACATGCGTAGCACATGGAGCTCCGGTCCGTCGCGCTCGGACATGTGCTACGCACGTGACCGATTTCGAGGCACCGGAAGCACTGCAGAGGCCTTGCCTCCAGTGCCTCGACCCTCACCGATACCCACCCCACCTGGATGCGCCCCGCTGCGAACAGCTTGCGCACCGCGGTGAGTGGGCATCGAACCCACACAGTCCCCAGGGCCAAGTGTGAGGGGCGCTTTATGTCGCCCACTTTCACATCCGCCGCCGCGCAGCCTCCAACCTCCGCGATCGCGGTCGCCACGTCTTCGGGGGTGGTGGCCTCATTGAGGTCCAGCACCCTCATGTCCCCCATCTTCACTGGGCGCACTATTCGCACGCCCAAGTCTTTAAGGGACTCGCGCATGCGACTCGCGAGCGCGTCGGCCTTGGAGGCAGAGTCCGGTTCCGGGACCTCTAGGATCAGCCCGCCGGTTATGGCTTTCCGATTCCTAAGGCTCGGAATGCCAAGGTCGGCGAGCTTTATCCTCTCCCTCGCGGCGGCCATTACCGCAGCGTACGTGACGTCTGATCCCTCCGGGATCGTCACGGTGATCGCTGCGACAGTTGGCGGCCGCGCGGGTGCCCTCTCCGGTTTGCGCGACGGCGGGGGCCGGGACGCAGGCTTCGCGGGAGGAGGCCCACTCGGCCCAGCCCTGGGTTGGGCCTTACGCCCCACCACTGTGCTCCATGCCACCTGGGGGGGTGGCGCCTGCACTGCCCGCGGAGCTGCAGGAGGAGCAGCGGTCGGAAGCACTGTGGCAGTGGCCGGGCTCCGCTTGTTCCTCCTGTTCCTCCTCCCTCCCCTCCTACGTCCCGGCGTCTCCGGGACAGGTGCCCCAGAGGCCGGGGCTGCCGGGCATGAGGGTGGCCCGACAGGCGGTCCGGCAGGTGGCACGCCAGGCGCCTGAGCTGCCCTCCTGGCGTCCGCAGCGAGTGGGGGACGCATGCGCCTCTCGGGAAGCAGCCTCTCCTCCAAGGCCTCAAACCGCGCGCCAATCATGGTCCCCACCTGGACCATGATAGCGCGCGTGAGGTCCTCAACACCCGAAGGCAGTGCCGAGGCGGCTTCGCTGGCCTCTACCCTGCCCGCCCCGCGGAGGACAGAGAGCTCCGCCGTGAGCTTCTCCATCCTGGCAGAGAGAGCCGCCATCTGCGAGCGCAATTCCGCATTCTCGCGCTCCAACCTTTCGGTGTTTGCGCCCGCGGATGTACGCATCGCCAGAACAAGCGACGCCGCCTCGGTCCTTCGCGCACTCACACGAAGCTGGTGCACGAAGTTGCCCTTCAGGTGCTTCGACCTGTCCGCAACCCGCTCAACCGCCGTCTGCTGCTCCTTTATGAGAGTGCCCAGCTCGTCGGTGGGCATCTCTTCCATCCTCTTTTTGAGCTCCTCTATTGAGGGCAGCTTCTTTTTGGCCCTGGTATTTGTCAGGGCCAATTCAGGACCGAACAGGTCGTCCGTATCGTCCTTGAGGTAGGCTGCACGGCAACTCCCGGAGGGGCCTGCCTTGGACGCTACTTCAGCCTCCTCTGAGGTCAGCGACACGAGCGACATCTCCGACATCGCGTCGCTGTCCTCGTCCCGCTCGCTCCCTGCGCACGGTGTGGGCGGCCGGATGAAGCGGCCTGACCCATCGCGCGTTATTCGCGCTGCAGCGCTTGAGCGCTTGCGGCCACGCGTCGCCGTGCCGACCTTGGCAACGGTCTGCTCGCCGCAGGAGGAGCCAGAATTTGTCCTACTCCTCTTCTGCGACCTTGGACGCGCTACCACAGCTGCAGCTCGACCACTGCAGCTCTCCAGCACCACTACAGGGGTCAGCGACTGCTTCCCCCCCGTATTCTCCTTCCCGTTTAGGGATTTTACACCCCCTTCCTGTTTCTCCTCTCCTTCCTTCGTCAAAGTTTTATTTATTTTTTCCATGTCTATTCCCACGAGTATGGGTCGAACTAGGAACCATTGCCGGGTGACGCCCATTCCGACAATGGGGGACTTACATACTGAGAGGTGGCCCAGAGCCTCTCAGGTTTTCACGACTTCGCTGTCGGATTTTTATAGAGGTTTTCTCCTCGCAGGCCGGCCAATTAAGGCAAGCCCTCTCCGGTCACCAACTCCCCGACGTATCCAGCCTCGCTAACTGGAATTGTTGAAGGAAGAGTCGGTGATTACGGCATTCACGGGGTGACGAGCGAGATAGCGTCAACCCCGGGCACCCCTTTCGGAGTGCCTCCCCTCCCCCTGACGTTTGACCGAGTACTACCCCCCAGTCCTAGACAGAAGGTCTAGTTCCCATAGGCACGCCGAACCTTGGGAATGGGTGACGCAGGCTCGCATCCATTGTCATCTCTGCTGAACAGAGACGTACAAGGAGCGAATTCCACCTCCGCCACCTGCGTCGAGTGCCAGGTGTTAGTCATCGACGACAGTGACCCCAGGGATCGCCATCGAGGAGCTAAGTCACGCGATGAAGGCCCCCGAAGAGACTGTCGTCGACGTCCAGGGTGCACCGTCCCGAAGCCATTGTCGTTCCCTCGGACGTATCCTTAGGACAACAATGGATCGGGCACACGAGGAGGTCTCCTGGCCTTGCACCCCTGAAATTCACACCCTATGCCAACACGTCCCCTTTAGCTTTACAAACTCAAACTCAAAAATATCTCTATTCGATTAGACTTTATACAAAGTACTTTCAAATCGTCAGAATGACACAATTACACAGGATTATACATTATACAGCCAGGTTTGGAAGGTTGCTTTTACTAAGAAGCTGGCAAGAAACTCAGTAATTACTCTTTTCAAGAATATTATACAATTTTAAAAATACAAAATAAAAACTAAAATATTGCAAATATTTATGAGCAGAGGTGTTGTAATAACCCAGCAGGTTTCCTCACGATGTTTTCGTTCACCTTAAAGCACGTGGTGTGAAGTCCCAGCACACAAGTTTTAAGAATAACTCATTGGTACAGGGGCCTTACCATGAGCTCTTATTGCCATGATAGTTTCACTCATTTATGAGACAGATGTATATGACGTGCTCTGTCACTTTCGCACAGCTGAAGTATCATTGCAATAATAGCTCATGGTTTGGGCCCAGGCCCCACTGGGATACGAGTCGCTTACGTAGCAGGCCACTGCTCCCACTGCACGGCCACGTGGCATGTTTTTTTTTTTAATTCTAACTCTAGTCTACATTTTCCAAACTCTGCGGCATGTATAAATGAGCCAAGACTTTCCCCGGCTGTATGCGGCGCCACCTCCCATATGTCCGCGCAAAAATCCCAAGTAACGTCCACCTGGCAAACTTTGCCTGCTCTACCCCTGCTGTCCTGGTACCGGCGATAAATTGGGGATTGCACTTCTTGATGTGTACAAAGCGTTTTCTTGAACATCTTGAGCTTTGGTGTGATAAAATAAACAAAGCGAATTTCTAGATATATAAGTTTTTATCTCTTTTAACTGAAACGTGAAACTTTAAATTCTACGATATACGATGTTTCGCCAATTTCCTGTCACATACAGAGTAACACGGATTATGCGCGTTGACCTTAAATGCTCAGTTGTATTTTTTTGAGTCTGTCTGTATGTAAATGATAGAATACATGCGCATAGTTACCCCCAGTATTTTCCCTAAACGCTCATAATTCGTGACGGCACCTACATAGGTCCTTCCGGGAATGATATATTTTGGAATCAGCTGACTGCAATCTTCTATAAGGTGGAGGTACCGGGTCGGACAGTAAAGACTTGGAATGGGATATCCTATTGGTTTTCCCCTTTTGAAGTTTCTGCTCGATTAAACCTAATTACGTACACATATAGTATGGAGGTGGGTAAGAACAGCGGCGATATTAAAATACATATATACATCTATACAGATAAATAATACATAATACATACAGATAAATAAAATTGAAGTGTCTGTTTGTAATTCCAAAATTACAGCTTTTCACTAAATGCATATGAAAGTATACATGCTACTGACACTAAAAAACCAAGTTTTAAAAATTTTCTCTGTCTGTCTGTCTGTCTGTTTGTTCCGGGTAATCTCTGAAACGGCTGGACGGATTTTAACGGGACTTTCACTGGCAGGTAGCTGATATATCAAGGAGTAACTTAGGCTACTTTTATTTATCAAAATAATTAGGGTTCCGCGACAATAAGGATGAAACTAAATCTACGCGAGTGAAACCGCGGGGCACAACTAGTTAAGTAATAATTACAGTTGAAAACAAACTACACTCTTATTCGTATATTTTTCTATCTTCTATAATTCTATATCTTATATAATTTAAACGCTTGCAGCCCATAAACATTTATAACACATTCAAACCCAGTCGCCACTTACAGATATCTCTTGTAAAGTTGAAGCCTCTGAACCGGATATTTCAGCGGCCGAAAAAAGTAATTGAAGTGGGAGAGAGGAGCGGAATGAAAAAAGTTCACTCATCCGACAACTTGAGCACAGAAAAAAGCTTACAGAAGGACAGCTTTCAAATATAATTGGACCACGTGATAGTCATGTGGGGCGAGCGATCTTGCTCAGGTCCAAAAATTCTAGTTGAAAACTTGTATATGCAAATGCGCAGTAAACTTTCATAGGTCGATTCAGGTTTTCATCATGATCATTATTTCCTTGGCTTCATCTTGTGTATTGGTGGGGTCTTGATTCGGCACTTGATTCAACCAGGCTGATCACTTGATTTTTATTCGAAGAGGCTGCGATCTGCCTTTCATAGCCCCTTTTCGAGGAAATCCGGTAATCTTGATCAATCCAGTTGTCTGATGTTCGTAGATAAAAAAATACTGCGCAGCGGTCATCTATGTTTGACGTTATCCATAGTTGTGGGTTGACATTTAGTTGTTCAATAACTAGCGACGCCGGGAATAGTGCCATCAATGTAGGGAACGGGTTAGTATACACTTCCATACCATACGGGAGTTAGTAACCCTATAAAGTTAAAGTGAAATTGGTCTGACTTGAGTCTAGATCCACGAACGTGTCTATGCATGTGTGATGCCACGATTCCAATATAATAGGAAACCTTCCTTTTGTTACCAATTTTGTGACTTGAGTAGGCCTTGAGAGCTGTTGTGGAAACGATACTAGAAATATACACCCTATTCTTATGGCGATAGAGTACCATCGTATCCTTAGATGGATATTTGTTGAGATATAAGAATATATTCAAGTAGGTTTCGAGGTTGAACGTCAAAATGATAATGTTACGATCTCAAAATGATAGCAACAAATGCTAATATGTCTTGTAAAATTCAAAATCTATACATCTATACAGATAAATAAAATTGAAGTGTCTGTTTGTAAATCAAAAATAACAGCTTTTCACTAAATGCATATGAAAGTATACACGTTACTGACACTAAAAAAAAAAAAAATTTTAATTTTCTCTGTCTGTCTGTCTGTCCGTCTGTTTGTTCCGGGTAATCTCCGAAACGGCTTGACGGATTTTAACGGGACTTTCACTGGTAGGTAGATGATGTTTCAAGAAGTAACTTAGGCTACTTTTATTTATTAAAAATATTAGGGTTCTGCGACAATAAGGATGAAACTAAATATACGCGGGTGAAATCGCGTGACGTCCGCTAGTAAAGTATTATAAAGAATATACCCGGGTTCAAAAGGTTGGTTGAACTGAGAACTGGTCAATGGTATTTTGTGTGGCGAAAGCCTAACAATGATTTTTTATCACGCTAGTTATGAAATTTGTTGAGGTAGACTGATCTAAAACGAGGGTGGTTGAAGGTAAGCAGCTACTGTTGCCTTTAACACTTGGAACACCAATGCTACCACGATAATGGCAAATCCATTAACGTCACAGGTCGTCAAATTCAAATTCAAATTCAAAATTCAAATTCAAATATATCTTTATTCGATTAGACTTTATACAAAGTACTTTCAAATCGTCAGAATGACACAATTACACAGGATTATACATGCTACCGCCAGGTTCGGAAGGTTGCTTTTACTGAGAACAACCTGGCAAGAAACTCAGTAATTACTCTTTTAAAGAATATTATACAGTTTTAAAAAATACAAAATAAATCACTCAATAACATCTCAGGCACAAATATAAATCATTTAATTGCTCTTCAAATATATTTTGCAGGTTTCCTTACAACTTTTTCCTTCACCACAAAGCTCGTGGTGTGACATCACTGCACATAAGTTTTAAGAATAACTCAATGGTATATATCGCTGGGGCACTCAAACTCAGCCACAACTCTTCTAGTAGCTTCAAGCAAGTTTAATAAAAAAAATGTGTCTAAAATATCGGCTATTTTCGCAGCAAAGGAAGCTGTGTTCATTAGTTATTAATTAAGCTAGCGCGCGATTTCCTCTCATTAATTCAGAGTAGCGTCTGTGGCCAGCTTTAACAATGGTGTTAGGGTAGGCACATACTAAGATTTGAGCGCACTAAGACACAGTTTAAAAATAAACTGCAAGAATCTAGGAACTAATCAACAACACAGACGCGTGCATTTACGAGACTATAAGCAGAATAGACGATAGTGAAAGTAAAAGGTGTCAGGTCGTGGCCGATCGCGTATGCTCGTACGTTACTAGCGGACGTCACACGGTTTTACCCGCGTAGTTCCCGTCCCATAGATTCACGTGTTTTACCCACATTTTCCTCAAATTTCAAAACGACTAATCTACAATATTTAGACAGTAAATAATAGAGTAAAAACACACGCTCAATGGAGCAAACTTAATGGGCCATACCATTCATACAATTCATACCATACTTAATTAGGTATTAGTGAATAAAGTTGACGGAACGAAACCGAATGAACTAAGCTAGCTAAAATACAAAGATCGAGCAATCCACACAAACCAATTGCCATTTATTTAACTTAATCTATTTCAAACTCAGCTAAATTCCTAGAATAGACCGAACTCTTGTGTCCGACGCCCCTATAAGATAAAGACGGGCGCACACTTAATCTTAAGATTTTATGACTTGCTCGGGCTTACTCCGGCGCGGCTTACTCAGAGCCAGGTATTAAAAACAGAGTTTAAGCCCTGGATTACAACGAAATAGCAGTTTAGTTGTCTGCGGATTTTTTGATTGCTTCGCCAGATGGTGCAACAGAGTATTTGGAGAAGAGATCGTTTATCAGATTTAAAAATTCTTATCGTAGCAGTTTTTCAATCTACGTTCAGTAACTTTCCAAATCCATACTCGGAAACTTTCACATGTATAATATTCGTAGGATTCAAAGCCTGAGAAGACAATATCTGTAACGGTGGCAACCTTTAGCAGACATATGAGTTCAGCTTACATATGAGTCTCCTGGTGCGCTATGCGGATACATTGTAAAACAAACCCCAAAAATATAGTTCGACATCAAAGCTGTATGCAAAGTAATCCACTCACAATTCACTGAACATTCAACAATACACTGACCCTTCACTCTTGAGGGAATTGCTCTTTACCCGAGGAAAAGTGACAAATATGTGGGATATTCTGTGTCTTTTGTTTTGCTCAAGTTCGTTAATTTACTCTATATTGTGATACTATCATCATCTCCCTAGCCTTAGTGGGGTATACATGGGGTATTTGGGGTCGGCACTTGATTCAACCCGATGCGGCTGATCACCTGATTTTTATATGAATTGACTGCCATTTGACCTTCGAAACCCCTTTTTCGAGGAAAATCGGCAAACTGGGTTAAACCAGTTGTCAGACTCTCTTAGTCCTCTAAGTGACCTGTAACGATTGCCAAAGATGTTAAATTGGCAACCAGGACCGACAGCTTAACGTGCTCTCCGAGGCACGGAGGGAACTCGGGCGGTCACCCATCCAACTACTGGCTAGGCGTATGGTTGCTTAACTTCGCTGATCGAATGATATGCGCAATAGCAACTGTGCCACGAGCTCCTCTATATATTGTGATACAAACCAGCGTAAATTAAATTTCGTGGGTGGATTCATTTCTTTCATATGAATTTAGTGAAAAGCTTATTTATACGAGTAAGTGCATTGATTTAATAATGAATGTAGACAATAGACATGAGAGTGTAGAATATGGCGCACACTCTGCCTAGTGCCGGATTAAGCCAGCGCGGCGCCTGTAGCAAATTCGGCCAAGGGGCCCCTTTGTTTTGTTTGGCTTGGATTTGGTTTGCTTTGGATTTTCAGGTGGGAGTGATGCATAGCCTAAGCGTCTCCGTAAAATATATTACATGCCTTATGGGAGATGCAAGATATTTGGCGCGTTGATGCGCAGGACCCCAATTCGCAGGGCCCTTAGCCTTTGCTACTCTTGCTACGTGGCTAATCCGGCACTGACTCTACCTACCCCCATTCATGGGATACAGGCGATAGAAAGCAGTGATGTACATATGGTGAGTGGCTTGAACAGTCGCCTGCCTGCTACGCATGCTACGCAAGTTCAAATTTTCAATGAATTTTCTATACTAATAATATAAAGAGGAAAGATTTGTATGCAAACATGTTTGTTACGAATTAGCTCAAAAAGTACTAAACCGATTTTAAAAATTCTTTCACCATTTGAATGCTACATTATCACTGATTAATATAGGCTATAGTTTATTCCCGTACTCCCACGGAAACGGGAACTACGCGGGTGAACCGCGTGACGTCCGCTATTTCCTAAAAATCTATTTCCAGTGATTTTCACACCACGATATCTCCAACCACTCTGCCACCACAGTTCTTATTCATATCATCTCTTAACATTATAATGAACTATAACAAGCTTAAACACGTCCATGTTACGTCGATTTTGCCTAAAAGCCTTCAACTAGGGTAAAAGCCGGCTACATTAGCTTGCGGCCGCGCTAAAGGCCAAAGGCTTGTTTTGGCTTAAATGAGTTGTTCTATTTCATACTCGAAAAGAATAAAAATAAACTTTGAAAGTGGTTCTAACATTGTAATCCATATTTTTACAAAGTCCACATAGGATTAGAATGTTTGTTCTTAAAAAGTCAGCGACTTGAGTAGTCCTAGCTTGCTCCGCTAATGACGAAAGTTCAAATCCCGACGGTCTATACCAATAACTTTTTCTAAAAACTTAAGTGCAGTGATTTCATACCGCGAGAGGAAAAATCGTGATGAAAACTGCAAATGTCTGGGAAAAAATCAAAGATGTATTTACGTCAGAGACAGCGACGACGACCCACTTAACAATCTTCGGTGAAAAAAGGGTGTTAAAACACCGCCACTTACTCCTTCGGCGACGTTTCTAGGATAGCGTGAGCTTAGTGGCTGGCTGAGTTTCTTGTCGGCTCTTCTAAGAACGCTAGTTTCTGAACCGGTAGTAAAATTTCGCAGGTTCCTTACCACTGCCCAAACTAAAATAATGTTTTAATTTTCAAATCGATTTTTAATTTGGTTGATGTGCAATGAAACAATGATACGTATCAATATACTCTTGCCTGTATTCCCCGAAGTGGTAGGCGACAGTGCTCTCATAGTACACCCTAATTTCGCCATTTATGTTTAAGCCCCATGTAATTAGGGGTGAACCTATTGCCACCAACCGGGCACAAATCCAGACTCCGGTCTGTTACTGGGAAATTACAGATGGATAAACCCAATAACATTTTGCCTTACCCGGGGATCGACCAGGACCATGTGATCCGCAGTTAGCACTTACCAACGAGGCAGTCATCAAAAAAATAATCCTTTCAAAACCACATAAATAGTAATGGCATACAAACCCTGCATTGCCGAAAACGTGAAAGCGTCATCAACTGTAATGCTGTGTGCATAATTGTGTTGTGATCGCAGCACGTCTGTTGCCACCGTAACCCATTTGCACAGTTTCATAAATCATAGGAACCTGGCTACCGAGCTGGGACTACTGTGATTCGGGACTTTGGATATTATTGAGTATACCTAACTGCTCATCTGGGTGTCGCGGGATTCCGCGTCAGGACAATAATGTATGCTTGGTATGTAAAAAAAGTATTTATTTGCAAATAAAAAGTATAAATACAAGTATGTACCCGTTGTCTGGTATCCATACTTTGAGACTAGATGGCACTGTGTGATAATATCCAAAGATTATTTATTACAGTATAAAGTATCTATGCCCGGCAAATGTCGTTTTGCCATATCATTTTTAGGGGTGGACACATTCGGACTTATAAAAAAAATTGTTTACGTCTTATTTACAGACGTCCTATAATTGGTTCAAGCCGTTTCGTAGGAGCTTCGTAACAAGTCATCTAGCACGAGAATTTTACATATTCTCATGATGAAACACGGCTACTGCCGCTTATAAACGCTTCCAATATAGCGAGTCTTGTAAGTTACCTAAACACAGCTAGCATAGTAGCATATTTAGTTCGTTATACGGATCACTGGTGACCTTTCTCACCAAACGAACACAAAACAGCTTAAAGTTATCGTTATTTGCCTGGAAGTTTTTTTGTAGTTATAAATGAAATGTCTCACAAGCTCGAACACTTGTTAAAAGTTCTAAAGTAAATTCCTCGATATTCATAAGTGCCTTACCAGGGCCTAAACTGAATAAATCATTTTCATTTTCATTCGTTTGATGCCTTTCACTTTTATTATGGTTTTAAACTCGATTGGTTGTTGTAAAACTTCGCAGTTTTCGTGGTGGCATCATCCGCGACGGATTTTAAAATTGATGACAACTCACGTTTTGCTTTGTGGCGCGGAGTGAGTGACTATGCAATTTGCTGCATCTCTTCTGTTTTTCACTGTCGTTCATTTCTGTTCGGTGTCTGATGGATCTTTATGACTGATGTGATACTGCATTTACGGATGAACACAGGAAAATAGAACGTATTTTCATACACACAAGAACGATTTTAAATTTATTAAAAACCAAACCGTCAAAAGTATGAAACAAATGCACAGTATAAATATTAGCTTAGTTTTCTAAGGAGTTAAAAGTCTACACATTGTTTTTTAAATTAGACCATTTCTTTCCATAAATCGTGAGGGTTGACACTCTTAGAGTTTTGTAAAATTACTCCTATATTCACTATCAAAGTAATATGCAGATCACAGTACTGCTGTTATATAATTCATGTGGTGTTTACCTGTAATAGGTTCTACATATAGCATAGAACCCCTAGAATTAAGTTTCTGTATATTGTTTATGTCAGAACTGTTGGCAAACCTAATATAATAAATAAATAAATAAAATATCGATTTGTCGATTTTAAATTTATGTACTTTACAGAAAAGGTCTCTAAAATACGTAAATGGCGCATACACTGTCACGACGTGACACTCCTTACTGACGTTTTGAAGATGCGGGCGTCTGTAAGAGTGTATCATTTGTTCCAAGATTCTGTACTGCTTGTTCTAAGTTTATACTTTGTTCTGTGACAAGGGTGATGTTCAAAGGATAGCCGGGGAATACGTGACATACGATCACGGACCGATTTTTTAAATTCTTTCACTACATAATATAAGGGGCTACATTATCACTGAGTTACTGGCTATATTGTATGTAAAACCGCTAGTAAACAGTATAGTATGTATGATAATACCGTCACTAATCTACGCGAGACGTGTCTGGGTGCCTGGGGGTGTGAATCGACTTGTGCATGATGTAACACCAACCGCAGTGACTGGCGCAGGAGTGCACAACATTTTCACGCCGTTCAAAAATAATAATTAAATTATTTTAAAACTAACCTTATGACAGGCCCTGGAGTCTTATCGTAAGCTTTTATTGCCATCATAGTTCCACTGTGTGACAGTGACAGACTTATACACGTTATATGCATCTGTCTCATAATAAGGCTTAAACTATCATGGCAATAAGAGGTCGTGGTAGGACCCCTTCATCCGCGTGGAATAGTTACTTCAACCCGCGATCGGTCTTAGCGGGATGATACCAAACCCTTTTAGCCTTTTACCTGCCTCGATTAATGAGCTATCTAATACGGTATTAATTTGTCAAATCGTACCAGTAGTTCAAGCAAACAAATGAAAAGCTTTATATATTAATAAAGATGAAAGCGAATCCCCATTTGTGTTTGATCTCAGAAGGTAACACTAACATTATATTAGGGTGACAACTTCGCTAAACACTTCCTTTCACAACATTTCTAGACTAACGCAAAACTATGTTGTCGAACAACAGAAATATTTTGGGTCTTAGAATGTCCTAAGGTTCAGAATACTCTACAAGTACTAATAGTTTGCAACTTGGTCCGCAAGCATATAACTACTACCAAATAAAATTGTTTTTAATACTTTTCTATACAGATAAATAAAATTTAAGTGTCAGTTTGTAATTTTAAATTAACAGTTTTTCTCTAAAATAACAAGTAACTTTATTCACAACAGTTTACATATTACAGATTAAAAAATATAGTAATATACTTTCTCTAAATGCATATGAAATGAAAGTATATGATATATATAGTATACGGTACTCACGTAAAAAAAACAATTAGATTTTTTTTTCTCAGTTTGTCCGTTTGTTTCTGGCTAATCTCCGTAATGGCTGGACCAATTGTAACGGGACTTCCATTAGCAGATAGCTAATGTTACAAAGAGTATACGTTAAGTTAAACTTTTATTGAAAATACATTAGGGTTCCGCGAGCCACACCAAGTTTAATATAGGATATTTTCACCACAGCCTAACTAGTAATAGAACAGTATTTATTTAAGGCGACATCACGTAATCAGTCCATGACGCAAACAATAAAGTCGAGAAAACAAAAAAATGTTCACGACCCCGGCACTATGTCCAAACTCACTTGACCATTCAAATTTATGGCTTGTCGCCACCACCCCTCGGCTTACGAGTCCATTTAAACCATTCTATTGTGGCTTTGGCAAATATATTAAGGTATTATGGAGTATTTGTCCAATAGTTCTTTCCTCGTTACTTCACGCCACTTAGGTGCACCAACACCTTATTTAATTGAGTGCTAATGTGAATACTATCTCTCTGGATTACCCAAACCCTACGGCCAATGCATACGCATAAGAGCCGTGGTGGTCTTGGGGTGTGAGCAGTCGCTACGCAAGCTAGAATACCAGCGGACTGTACCGATAAGTATTTCAAAACCTTAAGTGCAGTAATTTTACACCACGAGCTTAACGTAGAATGAAAACATCGTGAGGAAGTGTATTGTGAAAGACTCAAAAACGTAAATGTAGTGCCTGAGATGATGATGGACTCACCACAATTAGGTGTTGATATCAGAAAATCTCTGCTTGCATCCTTCGGGGACCCTTCTGGGATGGTGTGAGCGTATTTATAGTTGTACCAAAGTATAGGTTTTCAAGCATCAAATATTTAAAGTAAATAGTGGTAGGTAGAGGTATATATTGAATCTCCTTTGGTGTTTTTTTTTCTTGAGCCGAATATGTTTTTACACTCTCAGACATTTGAACTTAGTCGTGTTATTAAACTGCCCATAAAATTTGAACGTTTAACCAAGAGATACCCGTTGTAGTCAAATAAATTGTCAAATAAATATCAAATATTTTATATATTTGATGTAAATTTTGCTTAAATACGTTCCATACAAAACTACAATTTCGGATCACGTGAATTGGGAGAGGATTTCGATCGAACTACGTTAATCGTTGAACGATTTTTCGATCGTTTGGTTTTCGTGAATCGGGGCACAGATTGAAATCGTTCAACATCCAACTGCCTTGGAGTTTGAGCAGCCTGCTACGCAAGCGACGCAAGTTCGAATCTCAGCGGGGGCTGTACTAATGAGTTTTTCTAAAAAATACTTATATGCAGTGATTTCACACTACGTGCCTTACAGTGAAGGAAAACATATTGATGAAACCTGCCATAGGTCTGAGAGACGGACGGCGATAGACTCAACATCTGACACGTTAGCACTTAATCATCTTTGGTGAAAAAGAACACCTCTGCCTACCCCTTCAGGGAATACCGGCGTGAGCATATGTGTGACTAGCTGTGCCTCGCGGTTTCACCCGCGTAGATTTAGTTTCATCGTAATTGTCGCGTAACCCTAATATTTTTAATGAATAAAAGTAGCCTAAGTTACTCCTTGAAACATCCTGCTACCTGCCAGTAAAAGTCCCGTTAAAATCGGTCCAGTCGTTTCAGAGATTACAGTGTCAGGAGCGTGTATATTTTCATATGCATTTAGTGAAAAGCTGTTATTTTGGAATTACAAACAGACACTTCAATTTTATTTATCTGTATAGATGTATCGAATATTGTAACTGTAGTAAATGAAAATATTTAACTTTAAAAATCGTATAGTCTAAGTATAAATATCTCTACGAAGCTAGGGTTGTCCCCTGCAGCGTTGTACATCGAACTTTTAATTAGGTGAGCTTTGTCGTTCTATTATTCAGGGCTTACGTTGGTGAGCAAAAACAGGCGAGTTTAAAAATTCATACCCATATTGTTTACATGTAACAATACCGTACTTTTTGTTTTAGTTTCATTAAAGAGCCTTTTTGGGTGAAATGGATCGTCTAAATATAAATTAGCATTTTAGAGCGATTTCTACATAGTAGGATATTATCTATTAAATACTGATAAAATGTTCACTATTGCGAATGATTTTATACGAATTTTATTGTAGTTAAGCTATATTTACTATGCCCCGCGGTTTCATCCGCGTAGATTTAGTTTCTTCCTTATTGTCGCGGAACCCTAATATTTTTTAATAAAAAAGTTACTCCTTGAAACATCAGCTACCTACCAGTGAAAGTCCCATTAAAATCCGTCCAGCCGTTTCAGAGATTACCCGGAACAAACAAACAGACAGACAGAGAAAAAAATTAAAACTTGGTTATTTAGTGTCAGTATCGTGTATAATTTCATATGCATTTAGTGAAAAGCTGTTATTTTGGAATTACAAACAGACATTTCAATTTTATTTATCTGTATAGATGTACAGATGTAATGAATTAACATGGTGCCAGCTGGGTTTCTTTTCGGTTCTTCTCAGAAGGCTAGTGTACGGGTTTCCGTACATGTATGCAAAATGTGCAACGTCAACATGCAACGCAGGCTCATCATACTATATCTAGGTTAAGCAAATCTCGATTAAATCAGTGCACAATTATCATTCTGTCGGAGCGGTTTTATTTCCCCCACATTCGGCACTCAATATCAATATAATTTTATATCAAGTTATCATTATATAATTATCATTCATAGTGTAGGTTACCCCTACAGCTAGTTACGCATTTAGATATAATTAGAACTACTAGACTTTTCTTTATGTTAATTTTTATCGACATTTGTACATTGGAACTGTGTCCATGGGCTTACATTTCACAAATAATTTATTTTGTTTTTTTTTTAAATTGTATAATATTTTTGAAAAGAGTAATTACTGAGTTTCTTGCCAGGTTCTTCTCAGTAAAAGCAACCTTCCGAACGTGGCGGTAGTATGTATAATCCTGTAAATTGTGTCATTCTGACGATTTGAAAGTGCTTTGTATAAAGTCTAATCGAATAAAGATATTTTTGACTTTGACTTTGACTTTCGGAACCAGTGGTCAATTCTTCGATATTTATAAATGTGTTTCCAGGGCCTTAACTGAATAAATCATTTTCAATTTCAAATATTCAATAATACATGTCATATGCTCATCTGTAATCACCTAAAGGAACAGGCACTAAGAGAAGAAATCGGTCGTCAAAAGCGTCCTATTGAGTTTCGAACTGAGAATCCTATCGAACTACATTGGAAGAAATTTTGATCGAATGATTTTAATCGTTCAACCATATTCCGGACGTTTGTTTTATGTGAATTAAGGCACAGAACTCAGTAGCGAATTGTATTTTTCTGGCTTAGCTTCGAATTTTAATGGAAACCCCATTAGCTAGTAGGCTTTCAGCATTATACTCGTAGTTTCAGTGAGCTACAGAGTGGTTTTAGGCGGTTTATGTATCACTCTATTCTAAAAGGAAGTAATGTGGGTATTCAATAGTCCTCCCATGAAAATAATAAATTACAAATAAAGATCTTGTCTTGAAACCTGCATATGTCTAAGAAGTAATGCAAAGACACAAGATAGTGCCTGAGACGGCGATAGACTCACCACCTGTCACGTTGGTACTTAATCATATTCGGTGAAAACAAGCGTGAGCATATGTATGTATGTATGATTTCTTAGATGGTATTAGCCGGTATAAGTGAATTATACATTTCTCTTTGTTCCAGATCTATATCAAGTTAATTAATATTGTAATGGAAAGGTAATGAAGACGCAGGTAAAACTTATACTACAGATGTGAACAACGATCGTGAAAAATGAATTTCATAAAAAGCTTATAACATTTACAAAGGATGTTCCTATCAAGACGGGAAGGCTTTTTTCTTCGCTGTTTTAATAAACTTAAGTGCATAAATGCCAGTTACTACATAATACCGAGAGGGCCGTCTCTTGCATACTTACTTAACTGAAAAGTATGAGGTAATATTCAATTAATTTTGTTAGAGTGTAGGTACTATAGAGTTTTTTTGTTCATTCTACTAAAGCGACAAACAAGCGTACAGTCAGCCCTGATGGTAAATGAATGGTAAACCCAAGTCACTCGCGCGTTGCCTACCTTATCTATGCATCTATATATCTATACAGATAAAATTGAAGTGTCTGTTTGCAATTCCAAAACAGCTTTTCACCAAATGCATATGAAAGTATATACGGTAGGTACAGGCGCAAAAAAACAATTTTTAAAAAATTCTTGTGATCCCATACAAGTCTGCGTTTAAATCATCGTGATGACTTGTGATGTGACGGCGTGTTTTAAAAAAACTCGCACTAGGCATTCAGGTGAGATTGTGGTCAAGCACCAAATAAAAGTCTAGAATAAAAAAACCGTCATGGGAGAGTGAAGATACGAATTTGTTTAACATTCTGGGGCCCAACCATGAGCTCTTATTGCAATGATAATTCAGTTGTGCGACAGTGACAGATACATGTCGTATACACGTCGCGTACATCTGTCTCATAAATGAGTGAAACTATCATGGCAATAAGAGCTCATGGTAAGGCTCCTGTACTTACTTCATATAAAAACTTTTTAAGCAAAACTAGGTAAATTTCTACATATTTTGTAAAATACCTGAAACGCGTTGGATTTATTCATCCATTTAAATTACGACTCGTAAAAACAAGGCTTTATTTTATTATTACACTAAGTATGAGATTGTACGAGTGAAATATTCTCGCAAAAAGTTACTACGGCAATTAGTTTCAGCAATCCAGTTAAATTGTAGATTTTTCTCAGGTCATGTTCTACATTTATCAAACCGAGTAAAAACTTATAGCGGAGTAACTTTAGCGAGTGTTTACATTACTACTTGACAAAGCTGCTAGGGTAAAATCTTAGCCTCCGCTGCTGAAGGACTAGCTCAACGGGCTAGTCAGGTAGAAAGAGTGTCCGACGATGAATAGTCGCCCAGCCAAGGTCCTGCAGGCAAATCTAAACCACTGCGCCCGGGCTCAGGATCTTTTCCTGCAGTCCCTGCTGGAGTGGTCTATAGATATTGCGGTGGCTTCGGAGCCCTACTTCGTCCCGAACAGGTCAAACTGGGCGGGTGATGTTTTGGGTACCGTGGCCATAGCCGCAGCCGGGGACCTGGCCGTTAAGGAAAGGGGTCAGGGTTTCGTCGTCTTGGGGTGTACTTCTCTCCCAACAGGACCCGCGCCGAGTTCGAGGCCTTCCTGGACGAGGTTGGGGCGGCGGTGAGACGAGCATCACCGCTGCCGGTATTCGTTTTGGGAGACTTCAACGCAAAATCAACGGCGTGGGGCTGTCCAGCTACGAATGCTTGGGGCGAAACCCTGGAGGAATGGGCGACTCTGACCGGAGTCTCTATTCTAAATCGGGGGTCCGTCAGCACCTGCGTGCGGTGGCAGGGAGAGTCTATCGTGGACATTTCGTTCGCATCTCCTGCTGTCGCATCGCGTGTTCAGGGCTGGCGGGTTCTTGAAGGGGTTGAGACATTGTCGGATCACCGGTATATCCGGTTCGACGTCTCCCCCACGATAGGGACTCAGAGTAGTAGGAGAGGTCAGACACGTCGGACACCCTTTGTCAGATGGGCGCTGGGACAAATGGACCCCAACTTACTTGAGGAGGCGGCTTTAGTACGGTCTTGGTTCTCGCAGCCTCCGTCGCGTATAAACGTTGACGAAGAGGCGGCGTGGTTCCAGGAGTCAATGACGGAGGTGTGTGATGCGGCAATGCCGCGTGCACGCCGACGGCCACCGAAGAGAGAGGTGTACTGGTGGTCGGCGGAGATTGCAACCCTCCGTTGGAACTGCGTCGCCGCACGTCGAGCCCTTCAGCGGGCACGTAGAAGACGATTGCGTGACGAGGCAAGCGAAGGTCAGCTGTATGAAGGATATAAATTGAGTAAGAAGACTCTGCAGCTGGCAATCGCACAGGCCAAGACCAGAAGCCGGGAAGAGATGCTGGATGAACTCAGTCGGAATCCGTGGGGCCGCCCATACCGGTATGCGCGCAAACAGCTGCGTGGTCAGGCCGCCCCACTGACTGAGACCCTCCAGCCCCGCCTCCTCAGGGAAGTTGTAGCGGTGTTGTTCCCCGTGAGGGTTGACTTCCAGCCGCCGGGAATGACACCGCCAATAACTGGACGTGACACTGACGCGGCTCCCGTACCCCCCATAACGGATGGTGAAATGGGAGCGGCGATCTTACGGCTCCGCGCCAAAAAGACCGCCCCGGGGCCTGACGGAGTTCCAGGCCGTGCATTGGTCCTGGCCCTGGGAGCGCTCGAGGCCCGTTTCAGGGGACTGCTTAACGCGTGCCTTGCATGCGGGCGGTTCCCCTCGATATGGAAGCAGGGCTTACTCGTCTTGCTCAGGAAAGAAGGTCGTCCTCTTGACTCGTCGTCAGGACTTCGGCCCATTGTGCTGCTGGATGAGGCGGGCAAGCTCTTTGAGCGCATAATCGCTGCCCGCATCAAAAACCACTTGCGCACAGTAGGCCCAGATCTGGCCACCAGCCAATACGGCTTCCGGGAGGGACGTTCCACAGTTGACGCAATTTTACGCGTAAAGTCCCTCTCCGAAGCAGCTGTCGCAGGGGGTGAGGTAGTGTTGGCAGTCTCTTTGGACATCTCTAATGCCTTCAACACCCTCCCCTTCAGCTGTGTGGCTGAGGCACTCCGATACCATTGTGTACCGGTGTACCTCCGACGGGTCCTGGAGGACTACCTGCTGGACAGGAGTGTCGTCTGCGTCGATGGGGACGGGGAGTTGCTGCGACAGCGTGTCGAGTGTGGTGTTCCACAGGGATCGGTATTGGGGCCGCTTCTGTGGAACATCGGGTTCGACTGGGTGCTGCGCGGTGCTCTCCCTCCCGGAGTTGACGTGGTTTGCTACGCGGACGATACTCTCGTCACAGCGAGGGCGGCGAACTTCGCCGAAGCGGTCCCTCTGTCGGAAACTGGTGTGGCGGTAGTCATCGACCGGATCCGACAGTTGGGCCTTCAGGTCGCCCTGAGCAAGACGAAAGCCTTGTGTTTCCACGGGCCTCGTAGGAAGCCACCAGTGGGGGCGCAGTTGGACGTAGGGGGCGTAGCCGTCGAAATAGGGGCTGAAATGAAGTACCTCGGCCTCGTTCTCGACGGCAGGTGGAAGTTCCACGCACACTTCAAGTGTCTCGCCCCCAAACTCGTCGCTGCGGCTGGTGCGCTTAGCCGGCTCCTGCCCAACACGGGAGGACCCAGTGCGTGTTGTCGTCGCCTGTACACCGGGGTGGTGAGGTCGATGGCCTTGTACGGCGCGCCAGTGTGGGCGGAAGCCCTGGGCGCTCGCAATAAGGCTCTGCTGCGGAGACCGCAGCGGGTCATGGCGAACAGGGTGATCCGTGGGTACCGCACCATATCACACGGCGCGGCCTGCGTATTGGCGGGGACCCCACCCTGGGACCTCGAAGCCGAGGTGCTCGCAGCCGTTTATCGGCGGAGCGCTGAGGCCCGACAAGGCGGCGGTGCTGTCGCGCCCGAAGAATTGAGGCGCGAGCGGCAGAATGCACAAGAGCAGGCACTGGGAAAATGGCAGGAGCGGCTCGTTAAGGAATGGTTAAGCCGCCGGCACGGGTCGCTCACCTATCGCCTCGTGCAGGTACTGTCCGGACACGGCTGTTTCGGAAAGTACCTGCATGGGGTGGCGCAGAGGGAAGCGACCCCAAGGTGCCACGAGTGCGGCTGCGACGTGGACACCGCGCAGCACACTCTGGAAGAATGTCCAGCTTGGACGGTCCAGCGCGGTGTTCTGGTCGCTCATACCGGAGGAGACATTTCGCTGCCGACCCTGGTTCGGGCCATGGTCAGCAGCTCCCAGTCATGGGATGCGGCCGTGTCCTTCTGTGATGACGTGATGTCGTCCAAAGAAACGGCGGAGCGGGTCCGAGAGGAAGATCCTCTGTCTGAC
Organism: Watsonalla cultraria; assembly: GCA_964035505.1. Taxonomy (NCBI): domain Eukaryota; kingdom Metazoa; phylum Arthropoda; class Insecta; order Lepidoptera; family Drepanidae; genus Watsonalla; species Watsonalla cultraria. The sequence goes on from OZ037713.1 coordinate 1,422,853, forward strand.
CCAATCCGCCGTAGAAGGACCGGCCGACGGAGGCGGGCCGAGGAGCTGCTGATGCCTCCGTAAAGAGGGCCGCGGGCGCCGGGACGGGGGTCTTGGCGCCGACGCATGGCCCTCGCGGTTGAAGGGCGCGTTCGTGTTCCGACGCGCCCTCCCATAGTGTAAAAGCCGGGTACAGCCTGGTACCACAAGGAGAGGCCTGACAGGCCAGTCGCCGGGAGGGTCACGGCGAAGCATGTGAAAACATATCACGTGCACCCCCCCACTTAGCGACCTGGAGGAACACCGTGGAGTTTAGTCGGTGCGAGTCCGACATAACCCTTCCGCTGCCCCCGCGGCGGTTGGTGTATCCATAACGGATTCTCCACGATAAAAAAAAAAAAAAAAAAAAAAAAAAAAAGGGTAAAATCTTTTCAAAATTGATCTCTCTCTAGTCGTGTCGGATTGCCGTCCCATCTCAAGAGAGTGAGGGAATAAAGAGTGCACCTGTGATTGCACACGCTTGTGCACTATAATATCTCCTGCGCAGATGGCTAATCACCGTTGGGATTAGCCGCCGTAACCGAAATTTTCATTCAGGTCATTGAATGAGCAGTAGGTAGTGATTTTTTGAGTAAGTCTATATATCTGTTTGTCACGAATAAAGTATATGCACAGATATCCCCGCTATTTTCGATGAGCGCTCACAACTCGTGACGGCACATGTATGCTTAATAAAGATTCCACTTTTACTATGTAATTATAAGTTATTTTATATTGTTTACGGCGAATACATAGAATATCTAATCTAACTAAAAAAAATTAATAAAAAAATACAAACCTAATATCGTAGTCTATTAGGAAATGTTATGATGTGACATGAATATTGATGCAATAAAGACCTTCAGTAGTCTGTAAGGCTCATTTTTATTCAATAAAACTTAATTATTACAAGGAACAGTACTTAAAACTAATTAAAGGTAGAAAACTTGTCCCAAGTCGGTGTCTCTCGGGATCGTGCCAAGAAGGCTGGCAGCATTGCCACGTTGAATAGCAATGCTGATTCTCTGGGCGAGAAAAGCCCCAGCTCTCTTGTCACGAGAGGCTTCTAACAGACGACGTGCAAGCTCTTTGAAAAGCTGATGAGTATCCGGACCCCAAGGCCCCAGAGTTTCAACCGCAAACGCAGAAAATATGTATCCTTGACCAATGCAAGCATATTTCCGGCGCTTGAGGCACTCCTGCTGAGCAGCAGCAGCACCGGCCGCCACAGCAGTGCCGGGGAGATGGGACGGAGCCAACGTATCGACACACGTGGCATCCCACACCAGCGGCCGCCCCAATCTCCACGGCACCAGTACGGCACGGTAGTCTAAGTTACTCCTTGAAACATCAGTATCAGAGATTACCCGGAACAAACAGACGGACGGACAGACATCCAGAGAAAAAATTTTAAACTTGGGTTTTTAGTGTCAGTAGCGTGTATACTTTCACATGCATTTAGTGAAAAGTTGTAATTTTGGCATTACAAACAGACACTTCAATTTGATTTATATGTATGTATAGATTACAGACTATTATTTATTTTTAAGTTCCATTTTAATCTTCTTCTTCAAGTTTCTGTCCAATTATTGGAGGTTGACAACCAGCTCTGAATATTTTCTACCATCCCTTGCGAGGTGGAATAACTCTGCAGCGCTCTTGATGCTGGTCCATTCGCGAATGTTCCTCAGCCAAGATTTCTATCAGCGGCCAACTCCTCGTAATTTAATCTCAGATATATCAACTAAACTAAAACTGCTTGAAAGCTACGAGCCATTTTACTAATTCACCAAAGGTACATAAGTAGTAAGTTTGTTTAACCATAACGGGAGTGAAAAGCCACATATTTCTTCATGAAACGGAATATGATAGCAGAGCTTTAATAAAATAATATTTTAATAGTTTTAATGGACGGTGGGCGGTGTGTGCTCGTTTTGGGTGAAGCTGCATTTTTACAGTTAAAATTTTACACGATAGATATAATATAAAACACTGGCTTCTGCTCGTGCCTTCTTCCGCGTGGAATAGTTACTTTGGGCTTATGCAAACTTTAACCCGCGATTGGTCTTAGCGTGATGACATAGTCTATAAACCTTTCTCGATAAATGCTCTTTCTAAGAAATAAATATTTTTTCAATTCAGACAAGTTCCTGAGATTAGCGCGTTCAAACAAAGAAACAAACTCTTCAAAGTCAAAGTCAAAGTCAAAAATATCTTTATTCGATTAGACTTTATACAAAGCACTTTCAAATCGTCAGAATGACACAATTTACAGGATTATACATGCTACCGCCAGGTTCGGAAGGTTGCTTTTACTGAGAAGAACCTGGCAAGAAACTCAGTAATTACTCTTTTCAAAAATATTATACAATTTAAACAAAATAAATCATTTGAGAAATGTAAGCCCATGGACACAGTTCCAATGTACAAATGTCGATAAAAATTAACATAAAGAAAAGTCTAGTAGTTCTATTTATATCTAAATGCGTAGCTTGAGATGACCAGCCCCCACAAGCAGCACCTGTTCACAAGTATGACGAGAATGCCAGCCATCGCCCTCCTCAACCATTATAGAGGGAAGTGAGCGACCCGTCACCCTGACGCCGCCGCAAGCAAAGGCATTTTAGTGAGCATGACAACTCAAGCCAGTCAAAACAAAGATCAAAAGAAATATTAAAAAGAATTGTAGCATAAGTACAGTGTCCATGAGACTACTTACAATATTTGTCTGGTAATACATTATTCCAAGTTTCCTTATCACACATATAATCACTAACTGTATAATAACCCTTTTTAAGTAATACAGATTTTACAGTTTCTTTAAATTTATCAAAGGACAAATTTACAATACATGTAGGTAATTTATTATAAAAGCGTATACTTTGCCCTAAAAATGATCCCTGGACTTTCAGTAAGCGGTGTGTAGGTACTACTAATTTATTTTTATGTCTTGTGTTGACATTATGTACATCACTCTTCTTTTGAAAAGAATTTATATTTTTATGTACAAGTAGTAAGTTTGCAAAAATATACTGCGAAGCCACTGTTAAAATTCCTATTTCTTTAAATTTTTCCTTCAAAGATGCCCTAGATCCTAAGTTATAGATTGATTTTACAGCCCTTTTCTGTAATATAAATATGGCTTCTATATCGGCAGCTTTGCCCCAAAGCAAGATAGCATACGACATAACACTATGAAAGTAACTAAAATAAACTAATCGTGCCGTGTCTACGTCAGTGAACTGCTTTACTTTCCTGACGGCATATGCTGCCGAGCTGAGTTTCCCCGATAGACTAGATATATGTGAGCCCCATTGAAGTTTGTTATCAAGTGTTACACCTAGAAAAACTACTGACTCAACAATATCCAGTTTTTCACCATTGATCATAATTTTGGTCGGAACAGGTTTAACGTTAGGTAAAGTAAATTTTAAGCATTTTGTTTTTTTCGCGTTTAAAACTAAGTTATTCACAGTGAACCATTTAAATACTTTGTCAAGGGCACTGTTTACATCGTCATAATCCGTTTTACCTCTGCTAACTTCGAACAAGAGTGATGTATCATCAGCGAAAAGTACAATATCACAAATATTCTTAACAAAATGCGGTAAATCATTGATGTATATCAGAAATAGAAAAGGCCCTAAGATTGATCCCTGCGGCACGCCCATCAGTACCGGGGACCCGGAAGACTTAACGCCATTTACCTCTACTTTCTGTACCCTCTGGCTTAAATATGAATCAATTAAATCGAGTGCAGTACTTTTGACTCCATAGTGTTTTAATTTGAGCAATAATGTCTCATGATGGACGCAATCAAACGCTTTAGATAGGTCACAGAATACACCTATCATATCATGTGAGTTCTCCCAAGCCCTATATACATGTCGAAGAAGTGCAACACCGGCATCAGTAGTTGACCGACCTTTGGTGAAGCCATACTGCTCATTGTGTAAAATATGATTTATGTTGAAATGGATAACTAGCTGATTTAATATGATTTTCTCAAAAATTTTACTAAGAGCAGGTAAAATTGAAATCGGTCTGTAGTTATTGGGATCATTAATATCACCAGCTTTAAACAATGGTATAACTTTACTATATTTCATCAAATCGGGAAATTTACCTAATTTAATACAATTGTTAAAAATTTCAGCCAGGGTTGGGGCTATTATATCTATTATATCGTGTAATACTTTTAGAGATATATCCCACAAATCACCCGTTTTTTTTAAATTTAAACTTTTAAATGTCCTAATTACTTCTAATGGGGTAACGGAACAAAAACAAAAGCCGGCGTCGCATTCTGACACACTTGACTTAAGAAGAGATTCAGCGTCTGAAGATGAAGAATGCAAAGAACAAGTTGTAGCTACCGGAATGTTAATAAAAAAATTATTAAACGTTTCTGCAATTTGAATATTATCGCGGATTAAATTATTATTAATATTCAAGGCTATTCGAGTATCGCGACTTTTTATTTTCCCTGTCTCCGCATTAATTATATTCCATGTAGCCTTAATCTTGTTATCAGCATTTTTTATTTTAGACGAGAGGTATAGAGCTTTAGCTTTTATACAAGCTTTCTTGAAAGTTTTTGAATAAGTCCGTACATAATTTATAAATTCTGGGTTATGATTACATTGTTTCAACCCATATAGCTCATACAACCTATTTCTACTAACACGTATACCTGGAGTTGCCCATTCATTAAATTTTGCTTTAATGTTTTTATGAACTGGTTTAAGTTTAAAGGTACTGTTAAACTCATTTTTTATAAGGTGAAATAGGCTTTTGAAATGTTTATCGGGATCAGTTTGTGAACATTGCAAATATGGAATTTTACTTTCTATGTTAGATCTAAACAAATTTAACCGTTTCTTTGTGATAGGCCTACATGTTACTTTTTGTGTATCTAAGTTACTTGTATACAAAACAGTCATCTTTTGACCACAGTGGTCAGATGTGAGATCACTAATAATAGCACTATCTGTGGCTTCGCAGTCGCAAAATATATTATCTAAACATGTGGCTGTAGTTCAGCTTGATATATTAGCATAGATAATAGATTTTGAATGATGAGTTTGAAGTTGAGGTGTCTTATTGACGTCGTCGAGATGTCGTCAGTGGTCGTGATGAAGTCGTCAATGTAAATCTATCGAATACACAAAGTCTTTTCCATTATACATACCAATCTATTATACACACTCGCTCTTTATCCAACCGAGAAATTCAGTGTTCATTTAGTCTTCAATTAATCCAACGTAACAGGTAAATGGTGAGCTTAAAGGTAATATCTCCGTCGCTCCAACCAAATGTGGGCCATTTGAAAGATCTGAACCGACGAATAAAATTACAATAGAAGCGATCTGATGTCATTCAGCTGACACGGTGACTTATGCGGTGATTATTATGTAAAGGGCCTTATTTGTCTTCACTTGGCACACGCGGACGTAACGGTTGGAAAGCAAGAATTTATCTTTATAACCATTTCTCGTCTTCCTGGCTTTATCCCTGTACATTGTTGGAATCAGCATTTAATTCAACTCAAATTGGCATCTGATTTTACTCTAAGACTACCATCGCAACCTTAAAATCGCTTCCGGCTAACTTGTAAGGATTACCAATGATGTTCAATTGGCAACTACGATTCATCACGCACTCAGAAAATCCAGTTCCTTGATATGCGCTTAAGCAACTGTGCCATGAGTCTTACAAACCCTTACCACACGTGTAACCCAGAGCGGGTTACACGTGTGGTTATATTACAAAGGAATCATATATCTTGGCTTCTAAAAGATCTCATGATGTTAGTATAGTACCTCCTAGGAAAAGAGTCCTAAAAATCAATTTCACAGTGACATCCCTTACTGACATTACGCCGGTCGCTTTTAATCTCGTTCTCAGGTTTCTGCGTTTGAAATGATTTTCTAAAGATTTGTTCCTAGACTCTGTTCTGCGTGTAATTAGCTTAAATTTATACTGTGGCAATACTTTACCATAAAAGTACGGATTTGGCTACTATCTTCTGCAGGCAGCTTCAATTCTGAAACAACCTTGTATTACCTCACTTAGCGATAAAAGAAGCTTGTCAATCTTTTTGACATTGTGCACCGAGTTTTACCTGCGTCCTTGAAGACATCCCAAGTCTGGAGCGCGGATCCAAGGCTTGGATCCAAAGCTTGCGGTTCATTTGTTATCATTACAGCAGCATCATTACCGTGCTCGTGGGGTGTTCGTCTTCCCTGGTAATTGTGAGTGTTACGATTGGTACTAAACGTTTATCGGTTGGTCGATGTATTGTGTGCAGGTCGTAATGATTTATGTTATTGATAATAGAAATTTTGATTCCTAAATTCCAAAAAAAGCAGTGGTGACAAATGAGTTTTTCTATAAAACGTAAATGCAGTAATTTCACCCGAGACGAAACTTGCATATGTCTGGGAAGTAATTAAAATAATCATGGATAAGTGCTTAAGACAGCGATGGACTCCCTCTGTCACGTTGGCACTTAAGCATCTTCGGTGTAATGTGGGTTGTTTTACTTCTGCTTACTCCTTCGGGGATCCTTCTATAATGTCGTAAGATTAGTTTTATTATCATGGAGTGATAATAAGTGTTCAATCAAAGGGGTAGTGATAAAATCAGCATGTCAATATGAGCAAAATTCCCTCTAATATACCTGGTGACACAATTTTAACTGGAAAGGAACCATTCTTCGGTGGGATGAATGCGTTATGCCCACTTTGAAAAAAAATACCGTAAGGAGTAAACAATTTCTCAAAGCCGAATACCCGATGACAAAAGTGGGTATTTCGCATAACGCAACCGCGTTTCATCGAGCAAATCCGCGGGCAACATTCAATCTCTATAAACGTATCAATGAGATTGCCCCATTTCACCGAACCGCGTGCATTGCGCTCATTTCATATCGCTCCTCGGACATGGTCATGGGCGGAGCGGGCTCTTGTTTATAGCTTTTAAACTTATTACGATAGCATAAAGATATTATGAGTCATCTCCCTGGCCTTAATCCCATGTATTTGGGGTCGGCACTTGATTCAACCCGATGTGGCTAATCACCTGATTTTTATACGAAGCGACTGCCATCTGACCTTCGCAACCCCTTTTTCGAGGATAATTGGCAATCTGGGTTAAACCAGACTCTCTTAGGCCTCTGACTGACCTGTACGTGCTCTCCGAGGCACGGAGGGAACTCGGGCGGTCACCCATCCAACTACTGGCTAGGCGTATGGTTGCTTAACTTGGCTGATCGAATGATATGCGCAATAGCAACTGTGCCACGAGCTCCTCAGATATTATGAGTACCTACGTTATAAGCTTTCCTATAATTATAGCTATGTATATATTCCTCTTTATATATAAAAAGTGCCCAGCGGCTTTTCCCGCGTAGACTTAGTTTTGTGGGTGACTTTTTCTCGCAGAACTCAATATTTTTATAAAAAAAGTAAGTTATCCCTTGCAAGATTAGCTACCTGCTAGTGAATGTCTCATTAAAATCAGTTTGGCCGTTTTAGAGATTCACCGGAACAAACATACTGATAGTTTTTTTTTAAATCGTTTTTTTATGTCTTCAGTAGGACAACTCGGAATTTTTCAACGGGAGATTCCACCTTGTCCTCCTTATCCGAACTTTAATGAGATGACATAAAAGTATGTACATACAATTTTCGCCGAAGATACAAATTACCATTGAAATTAAAACACGTTGGCACTTAATCATCTTGTGTGAAAAGTGTGTGTTGTTATTACAACTTACACCTCTGCCTACCACTTCGGGGAATACAGGCGTGAGCATGTTTGTAAACAAATTACCCGCTTGCTCTATCACTAAGGACGTAATTCAAAAATGTTGCTACATACAGTCTCATTACGTATTCCGTCAGTGAATAGTAGCTTGTTGTTCGTTATTATAATATACCTATCCTATTACTGATTCTGTGTACTCTACCGGTTTAATAACGTCTAGGAAACTTTCCTCTATACAGATAAATGTCTGTTTGTAACTCCAAATTTAAAGCTTACATACGGTATTTAAATAATAAAAAAATATAGTACTATCAATAAAACCATAAAATAAAAGTAATAAAATTATTACAACTCCTCAAAAACACAGCCTTCGTGTATTTAGAACCAGCGCTTCAGAATCATTTGCGTCAGATTGCATATAGGAGAATATATACAAACAGCATTCGTATTTTCATACAAAAGAAAATATGAATTCTGCAAGTAATAGGTACTTGATAATCTTAAGCTGCATTAAACGCTTACCGTCAAACGGTAATAAAACTTTCAGGAGAACAATAATGAAATTCAGCAATTTTACGCCAAAACATTGTTGATTTACTCAGGTGCTTTTGATATTTACACAAAGTTCATTACCGCCCTTTCGCCCTACGGCGCTAATTGTTTGCGAAATGCGATCGTTGCGAATTATGCGTATTTAGCTAATGTATGCTTTTGTATGTGGTCGATAGTTGATAATTATTCAATGGATGTTCTGTTTGTATACGTACACAATGGCTGGCATTCGCGTCATACTTGTGAACAAATATGACTAAGTTTGTTACCGTTTTCGTAATACTTGTAGAACAATATTTACAACCGACAATATTTGTATGGCATATTTTAGTTCTTCACGTCACCGCTTGGAGGCGCTGTACAATTTCTCATACAAATATTCGGCGGAGACGCTAGCGAGTGTAGATTGGGAAAACGGTGGCAAACTCGTGATAGGGGGCAGCACCTGTAGTGCTGCTTGTGGGGGCTGGTCATCTCAAGCTACTCATTTAGATATAAGTAGAACTACTAGACTTTTCTTTATCGAGATTTGTGCATTGGAACTGTGTCCATGGGCTTACATTTCACAAGTGATTTCTTTTGTTTTTTTTTTAAATTGTTTAATATTTTGGAAAATATATATACTGAGATTCTTGCCAGTTTCTTCTCCGTAAAAGTAACCTTCTAAACTTCCTTTCTTCGAACCTGGCGGTAGCATGTATAATCCTGTAAAATAATGTCATTCTGACGATTTGAAAGTACTTTGTAAAAAGTCTAATCGAATAAAGATATCTTTGACTTCAAATGTGACATTGTATTTTCAGAATTGTATAATATTTTTGAAAGGTATTATATTACTCAATTCATCGCCAGAAACTCATGATTCATAGTAGTGTTTGCAACTGAGTAGTTGCACAGTTTACTACAACACTCTATTATATGTATTCTGTTTGTACTCCAATTTAAAGGGTAGAGGAATCACGTTATGAATTCCTGGTAGCAATTTCCAAAATCTACCCAGAACTGCATAAGTCCTCTTACGAATCAAACTTAGAACATTCAATTGATAATTGAATGTTCTAAGAACTCAAAATGATGCTGGATAGAGTGTGTACTATATAGTGAAGATTTCTAGCGCAGACGCCCACCCTTTGGAAGTGAATACCTTAATGATTTCTGATCGAATAAAGACCGAAGAGGTTAGTGAACTTACTGGTGTTACGGTCAGTATAGTAAAAATGCTTATATATAGGCCTATTGAACATCCGTGACGTGGTGGCCTCGGGGTTAGAGCAGTCGCCAGCTACGCAAGCGACGCAAGTTCGAATCCCAGTGGGGCCTGTACCAATGAGTTTTTCTAAAAAACTTATGTACAGTGATTTCACACCACGTGCTTTACGGTGAAGGAAAACATCGTGACGAAACCTGCATATTATGTCTGAGACGGCGATAGACTCACCTTCTGTCACGTTGGCACTTAATTTCGGTGAAAAGTGGGTGTTGTTATTACAATACCTTTACCTACCCCTTCGGAGAATACAGGCGTTAGCGTATGTATGTATGTACATAACATATTTTGGAGGATCACTTATAATGAACTTTTCCAAATAATGTTCAAACAAACAGTAATTCTTCGAATATTAATTCTACAAACATATTTAAAACGCAAAAAAAAAATTACTTAACCCACGTATGTAGACCGCTTCACGTCTAATATACTCAGTTACTTGATTGTAATGTAAAATGACAATTTAACGATCGTAATTCCAAAACGATCAAACACGTACTGCGTTTGCCAATTTTTATGTCGTGTGAATTTGATGGTCCATTTAAAACTGCGTTAACTGTCATATTTTTTAACGTCACGTAAAATCTTCATAAATTTATGATAATACGCCGTCTTGAAAACAAAGCTTCTATTTTCTAGTTTCATCTTTAGAACTACAAAAGGTATAGTTCGTTTTACAATGAGCGGGCTATCTCAAGAAGTTCTGGTACAATTTCTAGTACCTGCTTACCCCCATGGGATACAGGCGTGAGCATATGCTGTCCTAGTACGTAGTACGTAGACTAACCTCACCTTAGATGGGTCCCCAAAAGGATTCCACTTTCCTTCTAAGGAGCACCGGCATTATTCAGCTGCGATCCTCTGCAAAATGGAGAGGTATTATAGATGTCGGTTAGGTTAGGTTAGTATATTTTTCGGGCCTTGACACTCACTAATAACATGGCTTTTTATTAGTAAAATTATTTTTTAAATCGCTTTTGTTGATTCAAGTTATTAGTATAGAAAATAGTAAAGCCACGTCCAATAAATTATAATAACCTAAACAGTTAAAACTATTCAGAATAATGTTTAGACAATTATTTTAATTGATTATACGTGTCATATAAACGCGTCAAAGCCAACCCGTGACAAGCCGACGCATTACACCACTACCAAATTGAAAAACCACTAACAAAACTGAATATTAGCCAATTTAGACCTTATTCGTTTATGTTAGAAGAAGGGGTTTGCACATCGGACGGGAGATGCAATTTGGTTGAAGTTTGCATACCATAGTCGAAGTTTGCAATGCAGATTGGTCAGTTCAGTGAAAATGCAAATAATCTGGCTCGGTGTTGCCCTCATGTATGTCCGAACTGATTTGGATAGCCACACGTAGGACATTGAAATTAATATGCTATCGTTTGGTGGGCTGTTTTGAGCATGTGTGAGTAATTTTAATCTTCGGAAGCTTTATTGCAGCTTTTATAAAAATGTCGTATCAAATAAAAAAAACGTGTTCACCTTTATAAAACCCATTCATTTGATATCCATACTGTGGTAGTGCAGAAATAATATAACTAGGCCGCCATCTTGGATGATCCGCCATATTAGATATTAGAATGATGTCACATAGCTTAGCATGCATTGTCATCTATACAGATAAATAAAATTGAATTGTCTGTTTGTAATTCCAAAATAACAGCTTTTCACGCTACTGGCACTAAAAAACCAAGTTTTAAAAAATTTCTCTGTCTGTCTGTCTGTCTATCTGTTCGATTTTAACGGGACTTTCACTGGCAGGTAGCTAATGTTTCAAGGAGTAACTTAGGCGACTTTAATTTATTAAAAATATTAGAGTTCCGCGACAATAAAGATGAAACTAAATCTACGCGAGTGAAACCGCGGGGCACAGCTAGTTGAAAATAAGCGTGTAAACCACTGGAATTTGGTGAAAGATAAGTGATTTAAATTCATTTGCAAGTCAGTAAAAAACTTGTAAAACCCTTGCATAAATGTTGCTCATATTTGTTACTCACCTTTACAGCAATTGTTTGCCTTCGCAAACAGTATACCAAATTTACGGCGAATTTCATGTTAAGAACTCAGAACTCAGTTAAGTGTTCAGTGCTCAGTACACAATATTATCACTGCATAATTTGTCCAAGATATATCACTCTACCATCCCGTCATTCTTAGTTTGTAAGTTTCGCCTTGGCTTTTGTTTTATGTAATATACATTGTTGAATGGTCACCTGATTTTGAAGCGAACTGCTATGTAAACTTCACCACTTCTTTGGGAAAATCACTAATCGATACTTCTAAACCAATAGTCACATTTCTTAGGCTTCTGACGGCTTAACGGTCACCCATCCCGGTTCCTTCTCGTCGCTTTTACAGGTTTTCGCTGTACTCCTTAACGACTGGCCGTTGGGCTATCGGCTTAGACCTACTACTGGTCTGAGTTGGGGTTCGTTAAGTATGACTACACTCGCTTATAGGAGAAACACGTAAGTGCTCTAAGACAAAAACGCTAAGTATACGTGTATGGTATGATCTTGAGAGGTAGATTCGAAATTAATTTGTGAGTTACTAACTCTATCCAAACAATGGTAGGACTAACGAGTAACTATGGTAGGTAAACACACAGAAATTGCTGAAGCTATCCAATCCGAAGACATTAACATCGACAAACACAATCTTGCCGAGTACGCTCGAAACATAATGCAATTTGGAAAATCAATCGTAATTCCCACACAGTGGACAATCCACGGGTACACATGGATTCCTATTGTAGCTGAAGCATTACATAAACGAGTTTGCATTGCAGATTGCTTTCAGTGCGATGCAAATACTAATAGATACGGCGGGCATTGTATGTGCGCCGGGACAGGCCGGGACAAAAACACCTCGGCCGAGGCAAATTGAATTTTCATAGATACGCCTCTGTGATGCTAGTGTTGTGCCATTTGTGTACCAAGTATCCCCGCATTAACACATACGCTGTCTGGTGCCTTTGCAGCGAATATTATTTGGCGTTCAAACTATCTCTATTCTCAATTTCGTCACGTTGGTCGTCAGTATGACTTAATTTTCTTAAATTTGTAAATCTGTTCATCTGACAGCTTCCACTTTTCCCATGAAATATTAGTAGGTATTTATCATGGACTATGTACGTTGTAAGTGTTTATTAATTCACCGGGATTCATATGAAAAACCTCCTAAATTTAAACCTCAATTTATTTGGTTGGAATTTCGAAAAATCCTTTCTTAGCGTAAACCTCATCGTTTCCAAATTTCATTTATCTAGGATCAGCAGATTAGTCTATGCGTTGATATAAAAGTCAGTGATTCTATCAAGACTTTAAATTATGTGTCGTGTTACTCGGCTTGCGCGATTTTTTTAAATCCTTGTTCATGCTGTCGCCAGTATATTATATATTTCTAAGATGTTCTACATTCGTGGAGGTGATGGTAGTACAATTATAAATCCCTGGGAACTAGCCCCTTTAAATATCATAATTATTTATCTGCCCTATTAATGTTATCCATGTCTCATCACTAGTCGGGCTGGATTTTGGTTATGCCTTCATAATACGACTAATTGTCTTTGTGTGCAAGCACTTAGGGCCATCGTAATGGCATACGAATCGCAATTATGACCCGTTTAGTATAAAGTCTTCTTAACAACAACAAACAAAATATTGCCATTAGGTTGTACTTATTACTAACTTTATCATGGATCCGATAGGAGTACTTTTCCCCACAATTTAGAGATTTTAAATCAATGAAGAATTGGGCATCGATACTGAAAATGAAAAATATTTATTCAGTTTAGGCCCTGGTAAGGCACTTATGAAGGTCGAGAATTTACCACCGGTTCGTAAACTAGTCAGATATGACGGCTGATGGAGAGAAATGGAAGAGAAGAACACATTGCGCCGACCCCAAATAACATGGCATGGGCAGGAGGACGATGATTCGGCCCCTATATAGGTGCCCTTAGGTCCCCCGGGAGGAGAACAGTCAATTATTTATATATTTGAAAGTACCCACACATCTCCTCATATAAATGTTACGATATGATAAATATTATAATCAAAAACATTGACTACCTCTTTAAACTCCTGACGCCCTACTACTTTAGCTAGATCACAGCTAGATAGCTGGGGACGAGTGACACGTCAAGTTTAAGGGGACAGTGTGCCTAGTGCGAGTTTTTCACTGCCGCCGTCACAAGTCACCGCGTCAAAGTTAAGGCAGATTTGTATGGGATCGAAACAGCGCCTCTGTCGGCCTAAAGATGACATTATTGTGAGCCTATACAAATCTGCGTTTACGTCGACGCGATGACTTGTGACGGCAATTCTAAGAAAACTCGCACTAGGCACTCAGGGTGCGAATTTCAGGGGACGAGTGTGTCCTGACTCGCTAGAATAACATACTATGTAGTACCTAAACATTAAATTCATAACACAATTAGTAAGTGTGGCGAGTGTCCGGAGAATAACGCATTAATTTACTTTAACGAGGCCATTTGCTTGCATCTACTGAGCCTTCATAATAAGCTTCAACTGTTTGTTACTATGTTAGTCACATTAATGTTGCCATACCAAATGTAGAGGAGCTCGTGGCACAGTTGTTATAGCGCATATCATTCGATCAGCGAAGTTAAGCAACCATACGCCTAGCCAGTAGTTGGATGGGTGACCGCCCGAGTTCCCTCCGTGCCTCGGAGAGCACGTTAAGCTGTCGGTCCCGGTTGCCAATTTAACATCTTTGGCAATCGTTACAGGTCAGTCAGAGGCCTAAGAGAGTCTGACAACTGGTTTAACCCAGATTGCCGATTTTCCTCGAAAAAGGGGTTGTGAAGGTCAGATGGCAGTCGCTTCGTATAAAAATCAGGTGATCAGCCACATCGGATTGAATCAAGTGCCGACCCCAAATACATGGGATTAAGGCCAGGGCGATGATGATGACCAAATGTAGCGAGTTAACAAGTACAGCTAGGTGACAACTGTGACCATTAAAAGATTTTCCGAAACTACGTCTACGTACTTACTAAATAAAATTGAAGTGTGAATATATTGATATTATAAAGAAGAAAGATTTGTATGTTTGTAACGATTTTGCTCAAAAAGTACAGGGGCCCAACCATGAGCTCTTGTTGCAATGTTAATTCAGTTGTGCGACAGTGACAGATGTATGCACGTCACATACATCTGTCTCATAAATGAGTGAAACTATCATGGCAATAAGAGCTCATGGTAAGGCCCCAGGTCCGATTTTAAAATTCTTTCACCATTTGATTAATCACACAAATAAATATCACTGATTAATATAGGCTATATTTTATCTCCGTACTCCCTTGGGAACGGGAACTATGCGGGTGGAACCGCGTGACGTCCGCTGGTTTTAAATAAACAGGTTTTCATTAAATCGATACTCAAAAATAGGACATATTATAATATCTACATGTTTGCCAGCTAAGCTACTCGCGATCACACCTCATGCCCTTGTTATTTTGCGGTTTTTAGGAGCTGCCTTGCTCTAATTTTTCCTAACCATTTTTAAGAATTTTGAATGTAGCCATGTGTGTCATGTATAAAATGTAATACATTATTTTTAAGTACCTTAACTATCCTCGTCTAGCCTTTTAACACTGTAATGATCACTTACGCTGTTACTTAAGAGCTCTGCTAAAAGGTGTGCCTAGCGTTCCATCTCCGTTGCATAATGTAATAATTCATACACGTATGAAGTTTCAAACGTCAGTTTTATTTAACCCGTGGTTACAAGTCGTACCCATGTGAGGTTGCTTGATGGGGTATGAAAGATTGAATTTAGTAAGTGTAGTGTACAATTTGGGAACTATTGGTTTTTAAACGTGACGGAGAAACTGTTGCAATAGAGTCGTGGAGTGACAAATGCAATATTTACTAACTAGCTCCCGCTTGAGGCTTTGCCCGCGTATCCATAATTAACCTGGAATAACAAAGTCTAATGTTACTAGCGATAATGTATGTAGCGTTCTATTAGTATTTTTAAAACTGTCCTCTTGATTCGGATTCTATTCTTTAAAACCACACAAATTTTACCCTTTGCAATATGTATTATTATAAGTATAGCAGTATATATAAAGGTATATAAGAATTATATTATACCTATGTTCAGATTCTTCTTTTTGGTTCTGTGATGTGTTAATTCGCTGATCGGGGATAATGATTTTTCATTCATTTTTACATTTTAATCACGTAAGGTCAAAATTAGAAAAAAAATACAATCTAATTTATATCTTCGCTAACAACATATTTCGCAGTCTCTATAAAGAATCATAATAAAATAGGCCAGTTTATTTTCCATTGCAACAAATGACCCCCTAAAAACTGGTAACACCAGTCAATGACAGGCCAAAGATCAGAGAATTATGATCGACCCCACCCACCGATTATTACATACCACTCAAATTATTGCTGGAGTAATAGCTGTAATATTCGGCACGCGTCCTGCAATACTGGTCAATATTTTACCGCGACACTTGTCGGTACGGCCCATAATCGGATACTTAGTTGCTTGACGTGAATGTAGATGATAAGAGTGTAGATTGTACTAACATACATTTTGAATGCCTATTATTTTCGTGTCTCTGAGAAGTTTAGGCCGTGAGTTTTTTCCGCTTTTGCTTTTTTTTGGTGAGTCACTAGGAAGAATTTGGTGAAAAAGGCATCCCGACATTCATACCATAGTAAGGAATTATAGACATCGATTTTGAGAGAGTAAATTAAAAAGTTTACTTTTTACCCTTTTGTGCACTTCACATCGACTCTTACGGAGCCTAATTGGTGTGAAAGTGTACCTACATACTATTTAAAATTCTTAATATCAAAGGAAAGATTTGTGGAATCAAATCTGAGTTACGGGGTTTATCTCCTCCATACATAAATACACACTAAGTTTACAAACACGCCCGTTATAATATAAAAAATAACAGGAATTTTCCAAGTTACTTCTACCAAGAACAGCATACTCTTTGACCAAGAGGGCAACTCGAGAGCAAATGACAGATGTGGCACGAGTGTGGCTGAGTCGCGTGACAAATGTGTCCTCGGTGGATTAGTCGTGGGGCCGTGACGTGACCGTGGCGCGGCCGTGGCGCGGCCGTGGCGCGGCCGTGGCGCGGACGTGGCGCACGCGTCGCCAAATGGAATTATTTGCCGTTACACGCTGTCAGTCTCACGATATTAATGTACTAGCCACGTGGGCTACGTTCCATTTTGATAGGAAAAGTAATCGACTATGTGAAAATAGCAGAATATAAATAGCGAAACAAATTGAGTTTGTACTTTTTAGTTCGCGTCTGCCATTTGCAAATATATCAAAGCTTATTATAAACTTAAGTGCAGCGAATTCGCACCATGTGCTTTACGGTGAAGAATAGCAGCGCGAGGAAACGTGCATAATATGTCTCAAACGTAATTCAAAGACTTATGTATAATGCCTGAGACGGCGATAGACTCACCATCTGTCACGTTGGCAGTTAATCATCGTCGGTGAAAAGTGGATGTTGTTATTACAACACCTCTGCCTACCCCTTCGGAGAATACAGGCGTGAGCATGTCTCAAAGCTTATATAAATGAGAATTATTTTATCAGTTAAGGCCCTGGTAGGTAAGGTATTAAAGGAATACTTACCTCTATAATAAGTACCTCTGAGAAGCGAACTATATTCTGATATGGATAGACAGCCAGACATTTTGTACAAAGCGTATAAAAATTCGTTTTATTCAAGTACAAGTGGAAGTCGTACTACCACGCTCTAGCGATTTCTAGATCAATATTGTTCCTGATGCTTAGCCGTGATTTTTAACAAACATCCAGACAGACAGAGATACATATTATACACTCGTAACCGAAGGCAGTATATGAAGAGATGCATGAATATGGATGAAGCGGAAGAAGTATGTAAGGATCGTAGTATGTGACGAACGGTGGTCTCTGCCTAACCCCATGGGATACAGGAGTGAGCATATATATGTCATATATGTATTTTTGTAGAAAATACATTAGATCTTTGTACTAAAACATTAAAATCATCATTATTGAAACAATCAAATTGTTCCTTTATTAAAATGTAATATCGAAATTGTGCTTGAAAATTATTTCGCATAATTTAAGCAAATAGGCATAAAGTTTCAACATCGTTAGCAAACACAATGGATGTAAAACTAATCTATACCGATAAATAAAATTGAAGTATCTGTTTGTAATTTCGAATTAAGAGACGTAAAAAACTTATTTTTTTTATTTTTTTCTTAAATTATGCACTAAAACGGCTGGACCCATTTTAACGGGACTTTCACTGGCTGATATTTCAAGATGGCTGATGTTTCAAGGAGTAACATAGGTTTTTTAGAAAACAAATTAGGATTCCGCGCAACAAAGCATAAAATTTACTAATCTATGCGGGTGAATCCGCGAGGCCCAGCTAATCCCTACTAATATTATAAATACGAAAGTAACTCTTTCTGTCTGTTACGCTTTCCCGCTTAAACCTCTCTACCGATTTTGATGAAATTTGGCACAGACAATCTTTAGACCCTGAGAAAGGACAT
Source organism: Watsonalla cultraria (assembly GCA_964035505.1). Taxonomy (NCBI): domain Eukaryota; kingdom Metazoa; phylum Arthropoda; class Insecta; order Lepidoptera; family Drepanidae; genus Watsonalla; species Watsonalla cultraria. The sequence goes on from OZ037713.1 coordinate 1,441,051, forward strand.
AGGCTGCCTTTTATTTATTAAAAATATTAGATTTCCGCAACCATAAGGATGAAACTAAATCTACGCGGGTGAAACCGCGGGGCACAGCTAATACAATATAAGGGAATATGTTTAATATCCCTAAGTACTATTAATCACGAAGCACACAAGCTTATAACACAATTAAGTATTGTATGTGTGCGTGCCCCGATGGTATAACTATAATTGAATATTGCGGGAGAATTTATGGTTTTTGCGCAATTTTTATAGCCTCCTGTGTTTAACGTGTCTGTAGTGAACGATTATGAAAGGAGCCTGATGTTGTGTTTGTCACCCCTGCGGTGGCGGGAGGGTGGATCATCGGTTAAAGTATTTATATAGAGATGTTTGGGTTCAAAAACAAAGAAAATAAAAATGTGAGCAGAGTCGTAAATTTTCTCTAAACATGATTAAGTGCTGTCACGTTGGCAGATAGTGTCCCTCGTCGTCTCAAGCACTTTTACTTCGCAGACATATTTCGTCACGATGTCTTCCGTCTCTGTAAAGCTGAACTCATGCCATGCCACTTGTTACAAAACATGGTTTAAACGGAGACTAAACCAAACACGGTCTAGCCTTTTTAAATCTGTGTCACAGAAAGAGATAGAGTTACTTTCAAACCAAGGACTAACTTAGTCTGTGTTTTGAAATTAGGATGGTGTTAAAGTTAAAACATCCATCTTGTGGGTAAACAAGCTGTCTGTCTGTCTATTACCTTTTTACAGCTGAACCGCGAATCAGATTTTAGTGAAATTGAGAATAGTGCCACTATTTGATCCATTGGCGTTGACTAAGGACGGCGCATAAAATGAGGCGAGAATGTAAACTTTAATGATGTAGCTTCGTACATGCTCGATTTTTATAAATTTCATTTGTTTTACAATATGTCATAGTAAACATTATGTTGATAGGTAGTATCAACTCTGTATAAATGCCCTCCCTAGTTGCATTACATGCCGACGCATTATAAAAGTGGCACAAGGAGCAATGGGCGGTTATTAATATTAAATTATAGAGGGAACTCTGGTGACACGTACCGACATACATATTTACATGTACATAGAGGGTTTACGTGGCTATAATTGCTTAGAAAAAATGCCGCGGGTGAAAATTTGGAGGGTGGATCACAAAATGGTCTTTAAAATATCGAATATTTATATTATTTTGAAATATTGTTTTTTCTTAGGTATCAAATGTGATCAGTTTTCCTGATAGAAACCGGCTTGTAAGAATATCACTCGCTACTTACCTTTGGCGTATTTTATAAATAAAGACTGGAATTACTGGTGCAAAATGCCTACGGCATTTATGCAATTATTTATTGCGGAAAGTTTTAATAAAACAAATTACTGTGTCAACATATTATGATCTTTATGTATTAGGTACTTTCCAAATCCCTCAACCACTGGCTTAAATTAGTTGTAGAGAAAGTTAGAACAGGGGATCTACTCGCTTTCTCCAAAAAACTAACCTTCGGCCTAAACTTCGCAAAGTTCCTACCACGGTTATTATTCGTTCTAAAATTACGTCCGAACGTTGTCCGCTAGAAAATTATTTGATGTTTATATTTTATAAACCAACTTTAATAAAATTATTAGACGAAGAAAAATTTGAGTATGATAAAAACAAAGCGATAATGAAACTACGTTTAATTTTCGTTCGTTCACGAAGTTTCGTTTTCGGAGAAAGAGAGTAGACCCCCTGAACTAGGCTCTAGGCACTTTATGACGAAAAAAGTTCCAAGCAAACGGACGAAAGAAACCAGTAACAATAAACATACGAAGTAACAACGATAATATATTGTGATTTTTTCCAAAACACCCCGAGGGCTCCGAGGAACAAGTGTACAACCCGCAAAAGTGTGATTTTATCTCAATCGACATCTGAAACTGTTCGTCTCTAAGTGACCAAGTTTCGTCAAGTTTTCGCATAAATTACTCGAGATAAGCGAAAATATTGTCTTTCCCGGCATATTTTCCAAGTACGTATCTACAAAGATAATAAGTTCTGTCAAACAATTGAGTCAGGGTAACTTCATTAAGTGTAAGTCAATAATATATCGGTTTATTGACTTTGATGTAGCTCTGTTTGAGTGATTTGAGTAAAGGAAAACATCGTGCGGAAGCCTGCTTATTATGACTGAGAAGAAATTAGGCCGCGATGGCCGTGGGGTTTGTGCGGACCAACGAAATTTCCTAATAACTTATTTGATATCACACCACGAGCTTTACGGTGAAGGAAAATATCATAAGGAAACTTGAATTTTTCTGAGAAGTAATTCAAAGATGTATGTGTCACGTTGGCACTTAATCTGTGCTTGCTTTTTCTTTCAACCCTTTCTATATTTATAATTTCATAAAAATCGTTGCAGCCGCTTCCGAGATTTTGATAACATACTTAAGTAGGTATATAAGATTTGCTCGTTACATCTTTGGCAATCGTTACAGGTCAGTCGGAGGCATTTTCCTCTTAAAAGGGGTTACGAAGGTCAGATGACAGTTGCTTCGTATAAAAATCAGATGATCAGCCTCTTCGCTTTTATCAAAAGTCGGCCCCAAAAATGTATGGGATCAGGTCAGGGAGATGAGAAGATGATGATGACAAGATTTGCTCGCTTAAAAGTATTAGATAAGGTTCTCAATTCGCTTCTCTTTACACTTCATAGCCTTCTTATTCACCAATATTCAATGAGAAGCATTATGTCCGCATAGTGCAGTGAACACGGTCGCGGCACCAGTGTTCGCATAAATTCTGTCCTGTCGCATCGCTCCATTTGCGCGTGAAATAGAATCACACTCGCGTCGCATGCACTGTGTCGCGTGTATAATGTGAGATACAGCATAATAGCCTTGTATTGGTGAAGAAAGTATTTCAATAAAGTAGCTATATTTTCATGTGTCACTAACCGGCCCGCGACAAACTAACCCGCGATTGGTCTTAGCGCGATGATATATGACCTGATAGATGACGATATGCTTTCCTCGATAAGTAGGCTATATAACATTGAAAGATTTTTCAAACGGGATCATTAGTTCAGGACATTAGCACGTTTAAGCAAACATACTCTTCAGCTGTATATCTAGACTAGCGGACGTCACGCGGTTTCACCCGCGTAGTACCCGTTCTAGTGCGAGTATGGGAATAAAATACTCATAGCCTAATCAGTGATAATTTAGCATTCAAATGGTGAAACGAATTTTTAATATCGGTCCAGGCTTTTTGAGCCAATTCGTTACAAATATACCTACTTACATACAGTTCTTTCCTCTCTATAATATTAGTATATATGTGTGTCATGCATAAAAAGTATACTTAGATCAGGGATCATATAGATAATTACAAAGACTTTTCAATTGAATTCTCCAGCCATGAGATATCACAAGGCGGCTCTTGAACCATCTATACTCTACACACTCTTTGTCTGTTTGCAATTCCATATTAATATTTTTCACTGTGCTCGCAGTTACATAAAGAAACTAACGAGAAAGAAATAAGTTACTCATTGTATCATCAGCTATCCGACAGTGAAAGTCGCGTTCAAATCGGTCCTGCTGTCTCGGAGATTATCCGGAACAAACCGACAGACAGACAATAGAAGTACGGACAGGCACACCGACAGATAATATTGTTTTTATTTGGATTTTTATGTGAATCTCGTTTCATATGCATTTAGTGAAAAGTTATTAATTTGGAATTACAAACGGACACTTCAATTTGATTTATCTGTATAAAGCTCACCAGATGCTGCATGATAATAGGATGTATATGGTATTAACCCTTTCACCCACACAGCTCTTATTCAAACAAAACACAGAAAATAACAAGGCATCAAGTGAAAAAGTAGTCGCATTTCCCTGTTAAAACAGACTATAACTCTACCCGGGTGGTCGGGTCTGTATTTCCGCGCTAAGATGAGACCCGGGTAGATTTATACCCCATCCGAGGAAATTGACTGGTCGCGCGTGTTGCCAAACAGGGTTAGTGTAGCGTAAGTGTTTGTGAATTAGTGCGTATGAGTGAAGACTAGACGGAGTTAGTTTTGTTCATTGGTTTCATCTATGTGTTGCGAATATCGTTCAAACAATGGTTAGTCAAAGTCATAATATCTTTATTCGAGTTATGCCGTTCTGATCCATCCACCGGTGGATCAATTTTAATCGATTAGACTTAAAACAAAGTGCTATCAAATCGACATACTTATACAGGATAATACATGCTACCGCCAGGTTCGGAAGGTTGCTTTTACTGAGGTATTTTTATAATACAAAACTAGTTGTGGTGACAGTGGGGTTCGAGTCTCCTGCTACGCAAGCGACGCAAATTTGAATCCCAGCGGCTTGTATCCTTTTCAGAGATTAGCCGTACACAAACAGACAGAAAGAGAGTTTTTTTTTTACATATGTGTTAAACAAATTGCTAAGCTGTTAATTGGGAATTACATACAGACACTTCAATTGTATTTATCTTTATATGTAGAGAATATAGAGTATTGGCGATAGTATGTCAAATTAAGTATTTCAATGCGCACACTATGTAAACATATTTTTTTATTTAAAAAAATTGTTTGCATAGTATTTAACGCATCTCTATTCTACAGAACTCTAATCTATGATTCAACGTACGATACCTTTATAATATGAATAAAATCGTGTGTCAAAGGTACATACACGTCGTGTAAATATTCGTCTTTCAATACCTCCCAGGTGTTTGTTTTAGGAAAAGCTTTACCTCCCGGTCCGCTGATGGCAGACCATTTGAGTTTATATCAAATCGTTCTCATTTCAACTGAATCGCCGGCAGACGTTGACAAAGAGGTTGGGATCAAAAAAGATGTATTTTCCTTCGATAAAATTGGGGGTGACGGCCCCCTATAAATTACACGATTGCCACTGCTAGGTAATATTCATTTATTAAGAAAACCATTTGAAACGGTAATTTTGAACATATTTCATGGATTTAGAAATGTCAGGACTTAGATAATAGGGTTTGCGTATCGTAAGAGCCGCTTTTAAAGAAGATTACTGAAATCGAAATTATAAAATCAAAAGCTGACTGTCTCGTTGGCCTGGTGGTTGCAAGCGCTACTGCAGAAGATGTGGTCCTGAGTTCGATCAAAATCAGACAAAATGTTCCGGATTAGTGCCCGGTTGTTGGCAATCGCCTTCTATTTATCCTACACAGGACTTAATATTTAAGTCTTCTAGCGAAATGTTAGTGGACTTTAAGTGCAGTCGTGACAGGTAACACAATACAGGCGTGAGCATTATAAATATGCAATTTTTTTATCTATTATTATTATAAATAATAAAAAAATAATAAAATATATAATTAAACTATTACCTAACTAGTAAGTATTACTCATTACCTACACTAGCAAAAACATGTACTGACGTATATATTCCAACTTAAAATGACGCACTCTCTCTAATTTTGACCGACATTAAAAAAAGGAGGAGGTCATCAATAAGACTGTATTTTTTTAATAACTTACTAGCGAACGTCACGCGGTTTCACCCGCGTAGTTCCCGTTCCCGTGAGAGTTCGAGGATAGAATATAGCCTATGTTACTCGCTGATGATGTAGCTATCCATTGCTGAAAGAACTTTCAAGATCGGTCAAGTAGTTTCGGAGCCTATTCAATGACAACAACAATATCACAAGAACAAAAAAAAAACGCTTCTTCAAAGCGATTCCACCACAAATATCAACGACACTACAATATGGAGAAAACTAAATAAGCTTCTAGTATTAAAGGCAAAACCGCAAAACACCCTTTTTGTATCTCAACGCATAATTAAAGTTCACTTTAAACAGGGTGAATAAATTTATGTCAATACTAGCTGTGCCACGCGGTTTCACCCGCGTAGATTTAGTTTCATCATTATTGTCGCGAAACCCTAATATTTTTAATAAATAAAAGTAGCCTTAGTTACTCCTTGATACACCAGCTACCTGCCAGTGAAAGTCCCGTTAAAATCCGTCCAGCCGTTTCAGAGATTACCCGGAACTAACAGACAGACAGACAGAGAAAAAAATTATAGCTTGGTTTTTTAGTGTACTTGCATATGCATTTAGTGAAAAGCTGTTATTTTGGAATTACAAACAGACACTTCAATTTTATTTATCTGTATAGATATAGATGTATAGATGGTGTTATCTCAAACTCTTTGCAATAAGGATGCGAGGAGAAATTTTATTTAATTTTAAATACCATTTTGATTCTCATTGTTTCAGGTACGATAAGTTTTATGGCGATTTCAGGATATCGAAAAAGGTACAGCTATTTCATTTCATTTTTGATTAGATTTTACATTGTATGTATAATAGCTTCTGCCCGCGAATTCATCCGTGTGGAATAGTCTAGTACTTTGAGCTAACGTTAACTTTAGGGTGTTTGGTCTTAGTTTGATGATATATAGACTTATATGGAGTTGTTCCTGAGATTAGCGCGTTCAAAGCGAATAAACTCTTTAAAGGTAAAGAATTTTATGTATGAGGAGTATTTTAAGAAAACAGAACTTAATTCTATTTACAAATAATAACCATAAAAAAATATTTGCATTCGCAAGCGTAGCAGTAATTCGCCAAAGCTATCACTAGATGGCGCCACTAGTATTTTAGATCGCGCTATAGTTTGGCTTTCGCGTTTTAGTGTGGTCGAGCCGTCAAGTCTTCGCTGCACGTTTGACGTTTTGACTTGTATAGAAACAAGATTTCTCTTGAGAGGGCGTTGACGGGCTAAAAGGTTGGTCAATGCCTACGGAATACCATTACATAATTTAAATTATATGCTTTACAAATAGGTAGGAATATAGGAACAAATCGTGCTAGATGACACACTCGGAGCGACACTCGTATCTGTGATAAATAAGCGGAATAGTAATAACAGTAAGAGTCGTGGCCGATCGCGTATACGTCATTCACGTGATCTACCGTTTTTTTTCAAAACCACTAAAAGATATGATTTTGACAGTAAATAAATAAATAAATACTATGGCCTTACATTAAAGTAAAATTAAAAAAGATATCTAATACCTTTAAACGAGCAATTCTTGTATATATAGAATCTGGATCTCGGGAACGGCTGCAACGATTTTCATGAAATTTTGTATGTAGGGGGTTTCGGAGGCAAAAAAAATTAGTAGCTAAGTTTCACTTTATTTCTTTTGGATCCTTTTTTTTCAACTGGCTTTTTATGAGAAAACGTCAAGTTTTTTTCTATTGTGGGGATAAGTTTAGTTTTTTGTGAGAAAAAGAAACCGAGCACAGCCAACCACCGACCGAGGTCAACCAGGTACTATATACCTAAATGAAGAACTATGTTTCCGTCTGTTGCCACTTATGATATAGGTTTTACATGTTTGGCTAAAACAACCAATACTGTAATTTTTTTTGTTTATACGTATAGATTACGGAACCCTTCGTATGCGAATCTCTTCGTATCCATCTCGCACTTGGCCCGATTTTTTATGTACTACCTTTTCGTTTTATTAATCAATATAATCCTATAGAACAGGACGCATTTTTCGCACTACAATTCATAGTACAATTGAAGCCGTTCGCCCAAACAAGGTCGACGGACGGACCAATATCAATATACGAGTACTGTGCTATAAAATCGGCACGTGCTTTCAAGAGACAAATAACTAGATCGCTGTGTATTAGATTTATTATAGGAGTGGGTTTGTTTTGTAAAATAGCGGTATGATAGAGCTCTATATGAAAAAATGTACTGCCTACAAAAACAGACAAAATAAAATAATCCCTACTAATATTATAAATGCGAAAGTAACTCTGTCTGTCTGTTACGCTTTCCCGCTTAAACCTACCAACCGATTTTGATGAAATTGGGCACAGACAATCTTTAGACCCTGAGAAAGGACATAGGCTACCTTTTATTAAAAATATTTGGGTTCCGCGACAATAAGGATGAAACAAAATCTACGCGGGTGAAACCGCGGGGCACAGCTAGTGTAAAATAAAATACTTTTGAAGATGGTGTCAAATGTAGCATCAAACTCGGTATCAAAAATCAACTTCAAAAGTAAGTTATTTCACTTCTTTTTTTTTATTATCAAGTTTTTTTTCCACTATTTTAGTGGCTTTTTGAATGGCAAGTGGCAAAGCAGACCAGGTACTCGCTGTAATTTGACTCGCCTACCCCTTCGGGTATTTCAATATAATATTTTTGAAAAGAGTAATTACTGAGTTTCTTGCCAGGTTCTTCTCCGTAAAAGCAACCTTCCGAACCTGGCGGTAGCATGTATAATCCTGTATAACCATGTCGTTCTGACGATTTGAAAGTACTTTGTTAAAAGTCTAATCGTGTAAAGATATTTTTGAACTAGCTGTGCCCTGCGGTTTCACCCGCGTAAATTTAGTTTCATCCTTATTATCGCGGAACACTAATATTTTTGATAAATAAAAGTAGCCTAAGTTACTCCTTGAAACATCAGCTACCTACCAGTGAAAGTCCTGTTTAAATCCATCCAGCCGTTTCAGAGATTACCCGGAACAAACGGACAGACACACAGAGAAAATTTGTAAATCTTGGTTTTTTAGTGTCAGTAGCGTGTATACTTTCATATGAATTAAGTGAAAAGCTGTAATTTTGGAATTACAAACAGACACTTCAATTTTATTTATCTGTATGTATATGTATAGAGTATAGATTTGACTTTGACAGGCGTGAGCATATGTATGGGACGCTTACGTCGCTTGCGTAGCAGATGACTGCACAAACCCCGCCACCGCGGCTCTCTTAAATATGTTTGTTGAAAATACAAATTAAAAAATGTATTCTTATGAATGTCGAGAATTTACCACTGGTTCGGAAACTAGCCTTCTGTGAAGAACCGGCAAGAAACTCAGCCAGGCATTTCATCGAAACAATATAAATCATCATACAAAAATCAAATTTGATAACAGATATGTATATTCACAATGGTGACAAATTGTATTAGCATACAGGTAAGTATAAAATATGATCAAAGAGAAAAAAATAACAATACCAGATAGATTTACAAGTGTTTGCATACCATGTATTTGCCATGAGCTACTTGTGCAAAGTGATTTACTTAGTTCCATATATCCTTGTCATTTATATAATCCGAAATTTTATAATAGGCTTTCTTCATCAGAACAGTTTTAACATGTGTCTTAAATTTATCATAATTTAACGCGATTATTGACTGTGGGATTTTATTGTAGACTCGAACACAGTTCCCCATGAATGATTTATTTACTTCAACTAATCTGTATCTAGGAGCCACAATTTTGTGTTTATTTCGCAATTTGAAAAATGGTATATACATTTTATACATAGCTTGATAGCTAGTCTACGAGCGAGTTAAACTCATCACGTCGTTACGTGCTCTCTGAAAATAATATTACTGAGCTTATTACTTAAATTATGATATCTCAAACGTTTTTCATGGAATGTAAACAATAGGTAACTTATAAGTTATATTTTTTATCAAACGATAATGTTAGAGCAAATATATTGGAGAAAATCAATATCTATAGAGTTAAATAAAATCGAAGTGTTTGTATTTCCAAACAGTTTTTCACTAGATTCATTATGAAAGTATTTACGGCATCTACATAAATCAAAAAATATTACAGAAAAAAGCAATGCCTGACTGTCGGTTTATCTGCCTGTCTGTCTGTCTCACTGTTCCGGCTCTCTCTCTCCTCTCCAAGGCGCCTGGACCGATTTTAACGGGTCCTTCACTGGAAGATATCTGATATTACAGAGAGGTGATCAGGTCTAGGGATCATTTATTTAAAAAATATTAGGATTCCTTAAAATAAAGACACCGGGTGAACCCGCATGGCTCAGCTAGTCTTACATTATTTTTAGTGCAGATATAAACAATGTTAAACGATTTAATATCGTGGAGCAAAGTCATTACCAACACATGTTGGGCCTAAGATTGGAACACAGATTGCTAAGAAAATGCCTAGTATTACAGCTCAGCTGTTTTTAGTGCTAAGTATCTATTAAACTATGCTAGTATTAGCACTTGTATAGTACTTTTGTTTAGAGATAAGTAGACATACGTATGCTAGCGACGCAAGTTCTCAGTGCTACTAAACCTAATTTTTTTTCTAATTAGTCCAAAGATCAACCACAAGTTCTATGGTGTAGGTAAATAGTGAGTAAACCTGCATATATCTGAGAAGGAATTCAGTCACGTTACTGCCTGAGACTTAGATGCACTCACAGTGCCCAAGGCAAGATTTTGTCACGGTCAAAACTCGGCGACTGTTGTTGCGTTAACACGTTACTCAAATTATGTTGACATTTTTACGGGTTGTGGTCAAAATACGCAACCGCATGTCGACAATGTAGTGTACACACCTACACTTAGGTACGGATCAAAACGAAAAACGTATTTGTAATTTCAGCCTGAGCTTAGTCCTACGACAAATGAGATTTGAAGTGCTTAACCTTGGGAACTTATAATGCTTAGTAATTCCACTTAAACCGCAGACCCTTGTGCATAGAAGTAAGTTGTAATAAAAACAGCCCTCGGACCATAACTCAGGCGGGGGTGAGTCGCCCTATTCTCAAATACAATACACAAATTGCATTTCAAATACGGGACAATTTACGTCTTGGTCAAAGATTAACATAGTTTTTGAGCAGAAGATATTTTAAGAATTCGTCTGTTCATATGCTCCCGGAATGTTTGTCTCTAAGGGTTTTCTTAACTACAGTGCACTTGACAATAATCTTGAGGAAGGTTGAAGATGTTTGATGTTCGGTGACTGGGCAACCTTGCCGATGCATCAAGATCAAAGTTTAGTTTGTAACTTATTGCAATAAGTTTATACGAAAGCATAACCCTCGGTGTATAAGTGCGCTTGGGTGGATTTTTAAGCTTAGGCATTTATTGTCGTCGAAAAGCACTATAACTATATTAACATTTTTAACATGCTTTAACGTTAACTATACCGTTTGCGTATTTTCCTCATTTTGTATAGGAACGCAAAAGAGCCATAGTTAACAATAAAACATGTTGAAACCCATACTTTGAATATAGAGGGTCAAGTGCGAGTTTTCTCACTACCGACGTTGTTTCAAGCAGTCGCCTTAACGTAAACGCTGGATCAATTCCATGCAAATCTAAGCTTACGTCAACGCGACGACGTGCAACGACGGGGTGGTTAGTCAGTAAGGCGAGTCTTACAAATTGTCCTCTCTGACCCCAGTAAAGTAATCTATGACCCGACCTTGCTTAGTGCGAAACCCAACAGCTGTTGATAACGCAACGTGGATAATCGTTTTAGTAAATAAATAGCTGTCGAAACTCAATTAAGCAAGTATCGGGTGTAAATCGGTAGTGGGAAGCAAGTTTCCCGAACATCTGTGCCGCCTCCGGGTCTAATGTGGTACAGTTTACTACTAACTTGAAAAGTGTTACAATTTAATGTGCACCACGAATTGCATGGACCGGGTTGGACTGAAACGCTCATCGCTGAGAATTAATACTCTTTCTCTTCTGTGAGCCCAGCCGTAGTGGCGGTAGGGTTTGAGCAGTCACCTGCTATACAAGCGACAAGTTCATATCCCAGCGGGGCTAATGAGTTTTTGTAAAAACGTATGAACAGTGATTTCACACCACGTGCTTTACGGTGAAGGAAAATATCATGAGGAAACTTGCATATGTCTGAGAAGTAATTCAAAGACGTATGTATAGTGTCTGAGACGGCGGCGATAGAATAAACTCACCAGTCACGTTGGCATTTAATCATATTCGGTGAAAAATGGGTGTTGTTATTACCTCTTCGGGGAGTACAGGCGTGAGCATATGTATGTATGTATGTATGACAAATTATGGCATGCCATTTTGTATTGCTTCTCCTAGCGAAGGTTGAGGATAATGTTACTCTGTCTACAGGTCTACCCTGTTTTGGTCCCTCTTTCAGTATAAGGAATAAATTTTCATTCTTTGTACATAACTAGTTCCGTTGGCAGTTATGTACAAAGAATGAAAATTTCTTCCCACGTTTGTTCATCACTAGTTACGTAACTTGGTTACGTACGAAGAACAAGGGAAATATTCTTGAACACTCGTAAAAAATAATTATTATTTTCATCAAAAGGCTTAAAGTGTCACACAATGTTAAGTTAAATAAGTTTTCCGAAAAATCTTGGGCCAAGTAAGTTCATTTATTACTCTCAGAGCAATCTATTAAGAGTACGATAAACGCAGACCGTGTTAAAATAAATTGATTTTATTCAAATTTCTATTAAGGCACCGCTCTGTGTTTCTTCAGATTGCTACGGGGCCAGTATACCATGGAATTACGAAATTTCGTTGGACAGATTTGGATGTGGCAATATTGACCTGAATACAGGTTTAATATTTACTTTCAATGTAATATATAAAATTCTTGTGTCGCGGTGTTTATAAATCCTTCGAAACGGCTGTACTGATTTGTATGAAATTTTGTGGGTATTTCGGTTAGATCCGAGAATCGGCCAACATCTAATTCTCTTACCCCTAAATGATACGTAAGGTTTGCAGGGCACAGCTAGTTTTTCATAAAAATTCCATATCCATTGAACTTAGCAATCTTCGTACATCCAATCTCGCTTCCACTCAAAGCTTGTAATTGAAAAGTTTGCGAGCGTGGAGATGTAAAGTGATTTATAAGACAGTCGGACAGACGAACTTGCCTTTTTATGTAGCGAAATCTCGTTACAATAGATCGCGCGAGCTCTCTACATTGCGTAATTTCGTTTTGATTGTTTTAGTGTCCCTTTATATCTTTGTGGGACATTTACAGTTTTGTTTTATGTATTTACTTAATTTGAGTACTTATTTGGCGTAAAAAGGCGAAGGCAAGATTTATTTTAAAATAATTGGTTCTCTCTTCGTGTCTAGGTTTTATTTACGTTGATAAAGATTTTACGAATGCTGATAATGTTAGGATTTTTTTTTAGTTTTTTACGTAATTGAACGCTGTCTAACACAGTACAATATAATAAAATTTTTTTCCAGTAAATTGTATTAACGTGCCTACTAGCTATGCCCCGGGTGACCGCTAACCCTAATGTTTTTTTTAAATAAATCTACCTAGCTTATCTTACTCCTTGTAACATTACCTATTTCCATTGAAAGTCCCGTTAAAATCTCGTCAATAAAAAAAAAAAAAGGTCCGAGTACCCGGAGTCCCCCCTGAGCACTGAGGATGGCCACCGGGGGGGTTTTAGTGCGGTAAAAATCCCACATACCCCGATCTGCCCCTCCCAGGGCGGTCGGGGACCTTTTGAAGGTCTCCCCCTCATCAATAAAAAAAAATATTAAAAAGAATGGTCCAGCCGTTTCAGAGATAGAGAAAAAGACAGACAGAGAAAAAAATTAAGAATTGATTTTTTAGCAACTCTTAGTGAAACGCTGTTATTATGAAATAACACAGAGATACTTCAATTTTATTAATCTGTATAGAAATAGATGTAAAGATACAAATGAGTATCTCACAGATGTAATATATCTCCTGCAAATAACTCTATAACACGCACACAAGAATCGTAAATCACTCCCATAATAAGGCTATTTAAATTATTTCACAACATAAATCATTATTCTCAAGTAATTTAACATTATATGTACTTTACTTTGTTTCGAAGTGCAAAAATTAGGGTGACCATGATAATTATGTAACCTGAATGAGAAACAGGATACTATTTTTCTATTAAAAAAATATACATACATATGCACACGCCTGTATTTCCCCGAAGGGGTAGGCGTGAATAACAACACCCACTTTTCACCAAAGATGATTATGTACCAACGTGACAGACGGTGAGTATATCGCTATCTCGGGCACTATACATACGTCATTGAATTACTTTTCAGATATATGCAGGTTTTCTCACAATGTTTTCCTTCACTGTAAAGCACGTGGTGTGAAATCTCTGTTTTTAGAAAATCTCATTGGTTCAGGCCCCGCTGGGATTCGAACTTGCTCAAACTCCAACGCCACCACGGCTCTTCATACATCATACATCACTATACATTCGTCTTTGAATTAATTTACAGACTTATACAGGTTTTTTCATAATGTTACTTTCTACGGTTCTAAGGGTAATTAAGTTATAATTGTATAAGCAGATTGTAAGTGTATGTACGTAGCTTGAGATTTTCCCTTGATCTTCATAATTCCCCTCGACATATTTCCTTATCGTTAACGAAAAGAATATCTCATTCACCTGTTGCCGGCATCGCTCTCTAATTAATTCTCTTAGTTGCCAAAAAAATACGGTAATGAGTAATTTCGTGTGATGGAAAAATTGCTTTTTTACGGATCGGCGCTCGGCGCTGCTAATGATTTATTGTGGTGAGCGAGGGATATACACATGATTAAATGCTACGTAAACATAGTATGTTATGTTATACTATAGTGATGTAACTAATATTCGCATTCGCGGATACTCGCATATTTTTGGATATTCGTATTGGCATTTGCATTCGCAAAATTTCTCCGAATGTTTTGCGAATATGAATATCAGAAAAAAAACAATTTGAAGATAATGGTAGGTCAATAAAATCAAAATCCATTCATTTCTTATGTTTTAAATGCAAGAAAAAGAAACTTTACCTCATAAGCACATTAAAAATCTTCACTTTATCATTTTGGTATTATTTATTCATTATTTTACTTTTTGGCTTAATAATTAAATTTTCATTAAAACTTATATGAAAAATGAAAATGTAAATGAAAAATGAAAAATATTTATTCAGTTTAGGCCCTGGTAAGGCACTTATGAAAGTCGAGAATTTACCACCGGTTCGGAAACTAGCCTTCTGAGAAGAACCGGCAAGAAACTCAGCCAGGCATCATGTACATATCATCGAAACAATATAAATCATAATTAAATCATCATCCAAAATCAAATTTGATAATAGGTATAAATATTCACAATAGTGACAAATTGTATTAGCATGCAAGTCATTATAAAACAAAATCAAAGAGATAAAAAAAATAACAATACCAGATAGATTTACAAGTGTTTGCATACCATGTATTTGCCAGGAGCTACTTGTGCAGAGTGATTTACCTAGTTCCATATATCCTTGTCATTTATATAATCCGAAATTTTATAATATGCTTTCTTCATCAAAACAGTTTTGACATGTGTTTTAAATTTATCATAATTTAACGCGATTATTGATTGTGGGATTTTATTGTAGAAGCGAACACAGTTCCCCATGAATGATTTATTTACTTTAACTAATCTGAATCTAGGAGCCACAATTTTGTGTTTATTTCGCGTACAAATCGAATGAACATCACAGTTAAAATTAAAGAGATGAATGTTTTTTTTCATGTACAATAAATTCTCATAAATGTAAAGTGAGGGTAAAGTGAGTATATTAATTTCTTTAAATTTATCCCTCAAGCATTCACGGGGTTCCAACGAGTATATTGCCCTGATGGCTCTTTTTTGAAGTATAAATATAGAATCTAGGTCTGCCGCGGAACCCCATAACAATAACCCATATGACATAAGACTATGAAAGTATGCGTAGTAAACTAATCTAGCAGTATCGACATCCGTCATTTGTTTGATTTTCCTAACAGCAAATGCTGCTGAGCTAAGTTTTCTTGACAATGTTTCAATATGAGAGCCCCATTGTAATTTTGAATCTACTGTTAGCCCTAAAAATACCGTACTATCAACCAAATCCAGTTTACCACCATCTAGTGATATATTTGTAGCTATTTGCGATGTATTAGGTGGTGAAAATCGAATACATTTAGTTTTTTTAGAATTTAAAACGAGGTTATTGGCGTCAAACCAATTTGAAACAGATGTTAGTGTTTCATTCAGAGTATTAAGCTCCTTATCTTTCCTCCTTATATATTCGCATTCGCGAATGTCAGTAGCAGACATTTGCATTCGCATTTGCTTTCGCATCACTATTATGCTAGCTGTAATCCGTCATGTTTTGTGGGGTGGCAACGGGTCGAGAAATTTTGCTTTCTTTTAATACGTCACATGTTTTTAACAAACTGCAAGTAGGTACCTACGGTGTTAAAAAATCTTAAAATGTTTGAGGGGTAATTCATTCCATAGTAAGTCAAAATTACGTAAGTGACTTTTTAGAAGAATATCATAATTGCTTATACGTTTCGTTACACTTGCGACTGTTTTGAATATAAAAATAGTCGCTACGTGAAAGAGTTTTGTATTTTCTAAGAAATATGAACAAAACTATTTGAATGATTGTCATCAAATCAGATTTAGTTATTCTAAAATTAAATATATAATAAATTACCCCAAAAATAATAATGTGATCCATGGTCACTCTACCGCTATCCTATTAACGCAAATTAATATAAATTACACGATTGTAGCGATGATTAATGGAATTAGCCACTATTATTATAAGCAACAGACGTCTGTCTTATTGTTCCAGCTGCTAATAATTACTTACAAAATAACTTAATTTGTCCCAACATCATTAGCGTTCGAATGTTTATTCATAGCTTCTTCAGTTGTATCAAAGTTGTTCTTGAAAGCAAGTACCTATGTAAACTGACATTTCACAGAACTATGTTTATTTCACAGTGCTATCGTCGCCATGCGCTACCGCAAGAGCCGTGGTGGCCTCGGGGTTATAGCAGTCGCCTGCTACGCAAGCGACGCAAGTTCGATTCACAGCGGGGCCTGTACCAATCAGTTTTTCTAAAAAAACTTATGTCCAGTGATTTCACACCACGTGCTTTACTGAGTCTGAGAAGTAATTCAAAGATGTATGTATAGTGCCTGAGACGGCGATAGACTCAACATCTGTCACGTTGGCGCTTAATCATATTCGGTGGAATGTTGGTGTTGAAAATTACAACACCTCTGCCTACCCCTTCGGGGTATACGGGCGTGAGAATACGTATGTATAAAATTTTAGGTAGGCTCATCGTGAATTAGTAAGACTGATATAATTACGTTCTACAAACGGAAGATTTTTCTAATCTATGGCATCTCTCACTGTACTCCTGAATTCCATTCCTTTGATCCGAATCCACTTTAATTATGAATAGTAATTCATTTTATCACCCCCTGTATGTTATTTTTCTTGACGTTTAATAATTACATTTTCCGTTATAATATTTCCTCATTAATTATTTCCACGATAATTATAATTATCTCTAAACATGACTGACGAAGGATTTGCGTGTTGGAGTAAATTACCTTTTTTGATGTTCTCGTAAATAAATAAGTGCGTAAATGAGAAATACAAATGGATGTAAAACTAAGAGAGCGAGTAAGTAATTTAGTATAATGTTTCTTCTATAATTTACTAAAACAAAAATTTCATCCCTGAATTTATATTAGACAAATAAACATGACTAGGTACTCAATATAATTTTTTCACTTAATTGAAGTCAAATGTAAGCTACCCACAGGTAATAATATATTTTTCTTTAGCAATTGTCGCAAAATTACAGATTATAAGGGTGCATATAAATCAGTGTTTAATGTAGTATGTATATAGGTAGTTACTTTTCTTTTCACAAGATGGCGCTGTACTATTCTACATCTCGATGTTGAGATTCTCTTTAAGTTACGTATATATTTCGATCAGCTTAAATCAATATCGGTATGGTCAATATCAAGATTGTCAAAACCAAGGGTTGTAGATCCAATAAAAACCAGGGCCTGAAGACGTACAAATATGTCACGTGATTTAAATCAATCACGTGACATATCGTCGTTGCGCGTGCAAAAGTCAACTCTGTGTCAAAATTTCCAGTAATGTTTAATTTTGTCATCTTTACTAATATTATAAAGCCGTAGTTTTTGTTTGTTTGTTTGTTTGAACGCTCTAATCTCAGGAACTCCTGGACCGATTTCAAAAATAATTTCAGTGTTGGATAGTCCATTTATTGAGGAAGGCTATAGGCTATATTTTATTCTCATAAAAATTAGGGGTCCGTAAGTAAATTGCAATTTTATAACCTAAGGTGTAAAATCGAAAACTTATTTATGCGTACGCTGCAAAAACTATTCACAATAGAACAAAATGGTGTACTACGGGTTTGTAGGTCTTATTAAGATCTACAAAAAAGTCTGCAAGAGCATATATCTAACTCTTATAGTTTAGTCACAATAACCGCTTTTATGTTCATAAAAAAAATGTAATCGCCTGAAGAAAGAAACTACGTTAAATGTGTATCATAATATTAATTCTTATCCGAATCAAGCATTATGCTATCAAGGGAATTGATGTAGAAGTAAAATACTGTTTGTTTTATTCCAATAGGACATTGCGTTTAGAAATTATCACGAGTATAACAACGCAAAGAATTGGTACCTAATAAAGAGTTATTTGCCAAAGAGTAATCTCTGAAACGGCTAGACCGATTTTAACGGGACTTTCACTGGCAGATAGCTAATGTTACAGGGAGTACCATGGGTTTTTTATTTATAAAGAAAATTTAGGATTCCGTTGTAATCAAATTAAATCTACGCGGGTGAAACCGCAGGGCACAGCTAGTTATTTATAATAATACCTATCCAACATTAATCTTAAAAAAAACTATGTAAATTTGTTATATGTATCAATAGTAAGAATATTTTTTTTTAATACTCGGGCCATATTTCGAGAAAATCATTTTCTGCGTCTCTTAAAGTGTGTAAAAACACATAGCTACTTTTGAACGCGCAACGACGATATGTTATTCGCGTAATTTCCATAAATTTTTATAGCTTCTTCTAGCGCAAGCACGAGGGTATGTTACTTTTTCCAGGCCTACAGAACTGCCTAGTTACGGTGTTCCATTACAATCTACCAAGGTCTGCTCATAATGATCCTGGCTTTCAAGATCGAAACTAATTTGAGTTAAACAGGTTGGTCCAACAACCAGAAATGTGCGAAGGTTGCGTAGCGATTGGTTCTTAAAAACGCATTCTAATAAAAAATACCACGGGCCACAGCAAATTATACAACATGAATGAAGGAGAATATATTATTATATTATTACCTTGCAGCTGTCACGGCGACATTTAAAAGTCCGTGTACACACCTAAAGCAAATAATTTTGGAATGAAATAAAAAAAAGAAAAATCAGAAATTCCATCACAAAAAGTATCAAACATCATAAATCATATTTCATACAAAAACCATACATTCCCGAAGGAGAAGTTGAACAAATAATTAATTACTAACTCTCAAAAAATGTAATCCCATCGCTACATCCGTGAATTCGTGATTTCAACCCACAATCACACGTCCCCTTGTCACGCTAATGCTGAAAACCTACTTTACGGGCCGCCATTTCTTGGTCATCATGACCATATTGCATATACAAATAAGGTCGAATTTAACATAACATATTTGATTCTAAATGCAAAATGTAACGTGGGCGATTGTTTAAAAGAGATTTACGCTGGTTACATAAAAGTGCTACGATTATGTGTTGGTTGAAACGCTGTAGACGTTTAATAATTATTATAGAGTATGTATTAGACGGAATTTACATACAGTGCGTGTAATACTATGGGATTCTTCGTTCGGCAACACACAAGACGTGGTCCTTGCCACTAAATTCTCTTGTTATTGCATCCATAACTCATAAGTAGTGAAAGATTTTTTTCAAAATAATATTAGCCTTAGTTACTTATTGTAACATTAGATATCTGCCCGTGAAAGCCGCGTTTAAATCCGACTCGCCGTTTCAAAGACTAGTGGGAGCAAACGGACAGACTAACAGAGAAAAATAAAAAAAATGTTTTACAAGTTTCAAATATGGCAGTCAATGAAAAGTTGGAACTGCAAACAGACACTTCAATTTTGTTTATCTGTAGTGTGGTGTAGAAGTTAAGGCGTATATATTTGTATACACTAGTCACGGTGGTTATTTTTTTAATAACAATAACTGTTAACGCTCCGCTTTAACGGGAGCGCAA
The DNA here is from genome assembly GCA_964035505.1 of Watsonalla cultraria. Lineage (NCBI taxonomy): Eukaryota > Metazoa > Arthropoda > Insecta > Lepidoptera > Drepanidae > Watsonalla > Watsonalla cultraria. Next base: position 1,460,996 of record OZ037713.1, read on the forward strand.
CACCGAACCACGCCCAACGTCACTAGTGTCAGTGAGATGTCAACGGGTGACACTGCGCACGCCGAAGCCGGATGTGGTCTCCTCACTCTGCATCGGATCGGGGCACCGCACGCTTACGTGCCAAGATACTGCCTATATAATAATTTAATTTGAAAGTTAAATTATATATAACTGACTTTGGAATATTATACATTTAAACCTGTGCAGTGAATTTTACTCGCTCCCGAATACATGCCCTAACAATAACAATGTCATAAAGAAGACTTTTCTTATGCAAATACCTCGCGTCGGTGTGTCAGTAAGTGTTCTTAAAGTCCCTTGTTAGGGAGTGACATGGGTTTATGTCACTGACGTCATCGTTTGTGCAAACATATTGGTCAGCATTCAAATCCCGTTTTGAGATCTGCGAGAATTTGTAATGATACACTGTGATGGAAAAGGTTTTTGTATCGTGCACTTGATATGGGTTAAGTACTTGCAAATATTTTTTCTATCTACTACAGATAAATAAAATTGAAGTGTCTGTTTGTAATTCCAAAATAACAGCTTTTCACTAAATGTATATGAAAGTATACACGCTACTGACACTAAAAACCAAGTTTTAAAAATTTTCTCAGTCTGTCTGTCTGTCTGTTCCGGGTAATCTCTGAAACGGCTGGACCGGGACTTCCACTGGCAGGTAGCTGATGTTTCAAGGAGTAACTTAGGCAACTTTTATTTATTTAAAACATTAGGGTTTCGCGACAATAAGGATGAAATTAAATCTACGCGGGTAAAGCCGCGGGGCACAGCTACTTATAACTAAAATATAACAATTAATTGTGAGCAGGGCTCACTCCAGCTCCACCCAGTCATAGTTCGCCCTCAGATCTTTGGGATATAAGCTCAGCTAAGTCACAAACTTTTTTATCTAAGAAATGTTAGAATTAGATTTACGTATTTTTATTCCCTTATTAAAATACTGCGATAGGAGTACCAACATCTAACCCAAATCTCACTCAAAATCCACTGTAAGATGTATTCAAGAGACGTAGATTCAATTAGAGCGTATTTCTTTAGGATCTTCAGCGCGCAAATGGGCCGGGGTGAATAGGACGGAGCAAGGCGTGTTAAAATAACGTGAAACATAAATAAAAAAAAATCCACCCAACTTACAAATAACCTTTCAAAACCGACCGGAATCCTTATGTTACTTCGAATAGAGCTGCAATTCGTCTGGTAGAATTGAATGGGGTAAGTGGAAATTTTTGTGGGGTTTTTCAAGGAGGTACACAAAGCCCGCTCGTCCATATTCATACAGACGGGGAAAGTTGGTACAATACGAGGGGCGTCATTAGAGCAGTAGCTAAGTGCCAAGTTGGTGTGCTTAGCGAGCTGCGGGCGAATTCCAAGCTGGAATGTTTACCGAATGCTCATTTTAAAGCTTTTAAAAATATTTTTTATTCTATATTTTTCAAAGCTGGGTAAGGCGCCACGGTATCTTCGGTTCAAAACTGGGGCTGTAAAACTAGGCTACATATCGCAACTCAATGTCATATATAGCTATATTGTAGTTTTGTAGGGTTTCCAATATCATCGACAGTAATGTCATGAGGAATTACAATCAACTCCCTTCGTTTTGGTCGAGTGAAGGTGACGGATGTATACATGTCATATATTCATATGTACGTCATATAACGGGGCCTGTACCCCTGCTTTACGGTGAAGGAAGACGTCGTGAGCTAACCTTTATATGTCTGAGAAGTAATTCAAAAGACGTATGACTTTAAAAAATACGATTACGCCATCCCAGGAGGGTCCCCAAAAGGGTAAGCTGAGGTGTTGTAACACAACACCCACGTTTCACCGAATATGATTAAGTGCCAACGTAACAGAGGGTGAGTCCATCGCCGTCTCAGGCACTATACGTACGTCTTTGAATAACTTCTCAGACATATTCAGGTTTCCTAACGATATTTTCCTTCACCTTCACGTACAGTATGTGGTGTGAAATCACTGCACATAAGTTTTTTGAAAATATCAGTGGTCCACCCCAAAAAATTACAAAGCAACGCAGGGCACGGATAGTATGTATATATGATACGTATTTGTGTGCGTCCATTGTAGTACAAAAAAGTGCTTTGTTTCACCTTTTTGTCCCTTATCGATCTTACCTATCATTAGGCAGTGCCGACCCTCCATCCGAGAGGGCTGAGTGCCATCCACGCTTGCTTCACTTTAAACCCTCCACTGTAGGATGTGCTTCGATCTCACTTATTTCCTACCCTCTTTTTCTTACTCCCCAGGTGTTTATTATATGCGGTATGGATAACTACTTCTTATCATTCCTTACTTTTAATATAATTGTAACAAGGCTGTGTCTGTACATATAATAAAAATAATTATAAAACTCTTTATTGTACACCACAGAGAAACCAATGATAAAAATAACAGTAAGAAAGAAAATTGTAACCAGAGTATATACAAAAGGCGGTGTTATCGCTAAAGCGATCTCTTCCAGACAACCTTTGGGTACAGAAAAGGGAAGAAAGATAGTGGAAATAATGGGGGAAGGGGTAGGTGAACTGTTGTAAAGAGTTTAGTAAAATAAATAATATATAATTATATAGATTATAATATTATGAAAATAATTCAACATAAACTAATACACGTACATACATTAATACAATATATTAAATATAATCTATATATATATATATTGAATATTTATTGCGGTAGAATGTATAATTCTGTAAATGAATGTCATTCTGACGATTTGAAAGTACTTTGTAAAAAGTCTAGTCGAATAAAGATATTTTTGATTTTTGACTTTTTTATTATTATTTTTGAAAAACTAATTATGCCCCGCGGTTTCACTCGTGTAGACTTTAACTGTATGGATAGTATTTGTAGCAAAACTCAATTTTAACTCAATGTACCAAGAAGAGCCGTGGTGGCCTTGGGGTTAGAGCAGTCGCCTGCTACGCAAACGACGCAAAAACGTATGTGCAGTGATTCACATCACGCGCTTTACGGTGAAGGAAAATATCGTGAAGAAACCTGTATATGTCTGAGAAGTAATTCAAAGACGTATGTATAGTGTCTAAGACGGCGCTAGACTCACCATCTGTCACGTTGATACTTACTCTTCGGTGAAAAGTGGGTGTTGTTATTACAACACCTGTACCTACCACTTCGGAGAATACAGGCGTGAGCATATGTATGTATGAAGAATTAAAAACATTAATAAGAAGATGAGTGAAATGCCATGCACAGGAGAAATAGCGTTCTCATATACATAGATATAAGTAAAACTGTGTTTTCAGAATCAGTCTCTTCCATGGAAAAAAATATTGATTCTTACGATTCGAATTTTCAAAAATTTTCCCTTACTTTTTATGATTTCATATAAGCCTAAAATGTTTAATCTAAAAGGTTTTCCTAGCTAATGATACTTCACTAGTAACAGCTCTATTGGGTCTGAAAATTCAGTTAGTTGGTTCGATAAAATCAGCCTTAATCGCAATTAGAGCGGAAATACGAAACTTTCACGAATCAACATGTTTCCGTGTATATTTTCAGCTGAATTAATTGGAATGGAATACTCTAACTTCGTAGTACATAGTATTTAAATGTTAAAATCAGTTATGGTTACAATTTAATTTAAATAATATCTTTACTTATATTACAAAGAGGAAAAATTTGTATGTAAGTAAGTTTCTAACGAATTGGCTGAAAAAGTACTGGGCCGATATTTAAATTTTTTTCGCCGTTTGAATGCTAGATTATATGGTATTTTACCATGGCTGAACATCAAAATCATAACCCTAATTTTTGCTTCGCCGCAGTCGGGTCGGGTAGCAATTTTAGAAAGGAAAATCACCGGTCAAAATCATAACCCTTCTTTTTGCTTCGCCGTAGTCGGGTAATTACTTGCCATTATAAAAATTAAAGTTAGAAATGCTGTAATAATTATCGCTAGTTGCGATAGCGTTCAAATGTTGAAAACTTGTGGAATATTAAAAAGTAGATGAGGAGTTGACCGCTTACATTTAAGTTAAAGAACTGCAGTTGGATGTTACAGAGATACAAGATATGCTGGATGTGACTGTTAACTTAATATTTTAAAAAAAACTTATGTGAAGTGATTTCACACCACAAGCTTTACTTTGAAGGAAAACATTGTGAGACAATCCTGTAGTGCCTGAGACGGCGACGAATTCACCATCTGTCACGTTGGCACTTGGTGAAAAGTGGGTGTTGTTATTCTACCTCTGCTTACCCTTGTGACCCTTCGGGATGGCGTGAACATATTTATTTTATATTATACTAGTGGACGTCACGCGGTTTCACCCGCGTAGTTCCCATTCCCGTGAGAGTATGGGGATAAAATATACCCTACGTTACTCGCTGATGATGTAGCTATCCACTGCTGAAAGAATTTTCAAAATCGGTCCAGTAGTGTCGGAGCCTATTCAATACAAACAAACAAACAAATCTTTCCTCTTTATAATATTATTATAGTATAGATAAGCATATAATGGATTATTTCCCAGTTTATCGCCCCTATTACATGGGATTAAAACTGACGAAATGTGAGTGTACTACACACTACACTACATCTGCCTACCCCTACCCGGGTAATACATACATATGTATGCAAACTTCACGTTATAAAGGTCACGAATTTGTCTCTAAAGTATTTTCCATTTCCAACAAATGAAAGCCTTTACCTCTGTGTAGTCAGTTTTCAAACTTCGTAGAAGAGAAGTAAAATTTTTCTTTTTAAAATTTTCTCTGAAACCCTCTAATGGAGGCCGCCCATTAGGCATTCATCGATCCCCAATTTATTTAACTTCTTTAATTGTTCAGTGCAAATCGGAAAGTTACTCGATTTTTTATTCGATTCTAATTCGGTCCAGTCGTAAATTTTAACGATAACAATGTCATGGACTTAATTTATTCGCTTTGTTACTTAGATATTGAATTGTAGACAATAATGAGTCTTATAACCATTTGGGAAAAGTTCAAGTTTCCCCCGCATTTTTACCCTTTCAATCACCATAATTGATTTTCTCTTTGCATTTTATACAGAGTAGTGCCCGAGTCGACTTACCTACTTAAAAAATGTAATTATTTGAAGATCAGATAGCTGCTAACACGTGTAGCCTAATACAAAATACCCGGAACAACCTACTCATCCATACGGCAGTTTCAGAAATTTGCGTGCGTCAGCAAACAATAAAGCTCATTTGCTTCTAATATGGTGGATCATCCAAGATGGCGGACACTGTAATTTTTGGTGCACTATCACGTAAGCGAGTATAGATTTCAAATGCACACGAAAATGGTTTTTTCTGTAGGTAATAGATACGACACTCATAAAAAAATTTTTTTTTTAATATCTTTTCAATAAACCTATTTTATATATTCTAGGAACTGTATCTATTATGAAGTAGAAAAAAACCTCGGACATAAAATTGACCAAAAAATTAAGAAGACAAAATTTGACAGTGACGCATGAAATGGAAAATTTATTAGCAAAATTTAAATAGATAACTTTTATGTGTTAGTTAATGGAAGGCTATGGTTACCCTTATCCCCCACCGTTCCCACCGATGCGACCCCCCGAGGGGGACTATCCGGACCACGGGGACGGATTTGGGGAGTACTACGGCCTGGGTCCTTTGAATGAAGACCGGGATAGAAGGTTTGACATTAGCAAAACTTCCCGCTTACAAAACTTAGATTATCTACATAGTTCTTGATTTAATGCTTACTCCCCCTCTTTCTGTGATACGGATTAAAAAAATGAGAGACATAGTTTTAGTTCGAGTTTGTTCTAGGTTTAAATCATGTTTTGTAATAAGATAGAAAGAAATTGACCATCATTTAATGCGATATTTTTGCCATGGTTCTTTGGGAATACAGTCGTGATGAATGTTTAAGTCGCATTCATTTCTACTACATATAAAATTTAGACGTTCAATTTAGGTATTGATACTCAATAGTATCCATGCATACATCATCAAGCACACCAAATAAAAAAAAAAGAAGAATCTAAATTTTTAAAGAATATCAGAAGCCGAAATTAAAAACATAAAACTTGCTCTACTGGTAAAGTATTAATAGGGTTTGAGTTTAGAAACTGATTAGTATTCTAACAAGAGCTGATAATTGAAACAATGAATCAAATTGTGGTGCATTGTATAGACTGTACCTACAGTAAATTTTTCGACGTTCATAAGTGCCTTACCAGGGCGTAGCTGAATAAATCATTTTCATTTTCAATTATCTAATTTCGTTGTAATTACCTTACTAGGGCCTAAACTTAAGTGCTTTACCAGGGCCTAAATTTAATAAATCATTTTCATTTTCAATTCTTCCAGAGGTAGACCAAAGCACCGCAGTCGTAAAACAAGAGTCGGCAAGAGGTCTCGGTCCAAGTCTAGAAGCATAAGCGGCTCCAAGTCTCGGTCTAGAAGTCGGTCGAAGTCTAGGTCACGGACCAGGTCCCGATCGAAATCTAGGTCGCGGTCACGATCAGACACCAGGACGATCAGCCGCAGTAGATCTGTCAGTCGGCATAAGGATATCAACTATAAAGAGCCTTGCTTCCTGGACGCTTTTCGAGTTTTGTATTTGACACGTGAGTGTTCTTTATACAGTACTAGCGGACGTCACTCGGTTTTACCCGCGTAGTTCCCGTTCCCGTCGGAGTACGGGAATAAAATATAGCCTATGTTACTTTCTGATAATGTAGCTATCCATTGCAGAAAGTATTTTTAAGATCGGTCAAGTAGTTTCGGAGCCTATTCAATGCAAACAAACAAACAAATCTTTCCTCTTTATAAAATTAGTATAGATAAGTAGCAATAGTAAAATTTGTGTAGGTTCAAACAGTTTTTTTGTATGATAATACATCCCATTGCGAGACTATTAAATTCATGTTAATAACTATTCTCGTATGTCCCCGAAAATATATATTTACAATAGCTACCGCCAGCGTAAAATTAAAAGAAAACCAGAAAACAGAAAGTTGATTAGGAAATCCAACCCTTTTTCTTCCCCTTCGAAATGGAATTTTGGGAAACCCTTTTGTATATCTAAACCCCAAAAAACACCCTCCAAATGTATTGCCTCTAGCTGAGATAAGCGGTTTAGGCTATGTTCATATATCTTTTTTAAAACTTAAACTTTCTTATTAGATAACATTTCGAATCCCAGCGGCCACCAATGAGTTTAAAAAAAACTTAAGACCAGCAAATTCACCACCGTGCATTTCGGTGAGGAAAACTTCGTGAGGAAACCTGCGTATGTCTGAGAAGTAATTACTAAATTCAAATAAGCATGTATAGTGCCTGAGACGGCGGTGGACTCACCCTCTGTCACGTTGGCTTTAATCATATTTGGGGAAATGTGGTTGTTGGTGTTATAACACCTCTGCAACTGCAACACCATGGACTATCTTAGTCTATGTTTTATAATAAGGTTAGGATGTTATAAATAAACAAATCTCCCTATTTCAAACCACCACAATTTCCCCACCCAGCAAGTAAACACAAAAAGAACACGCCCAAGTACTTGGCGACGAAGAAGCGCCAGGACCGTATCCAGGAGATACTCAAAAGTGACGGACTTGGGTCCAAGAGATGGCTGTTCTACCCCCGATCCGTCCACCGGAGCGAACCAGACCAACTACCAGGCACCAGAGACAGCTGCGACCAACGGATCAAAATGGATGGAGAGTTCTTTAGAAAGTACAAAAGGAGCAAGAAGGTAGCCTCTGATGCGCCCATAGCCAAACTGAAGAAATGGGAACTCATATTTTATAAGAAATTAGGCTTTATACAGGCCGTTTGATGTTCTCTGTTTATAGTTTAATATAGTTTTGTTTGTTTAGGGATATTTTGTTTCAATTTGTATTTAACTGGAGCTGAAAGGAATCATAAAGATATGAACAGAAGTAACTTAGCAAACGAAAACCTTTCTAGGAATTGACTAATCCTGAGAAAAATTAGATGTAGTATCTATTATTGGGAATTTTCAATTGGAGATCTTGTATTATTTCTCTAGATTTGCTAGCTATCCCCGAAGGAGATAGGACGAACCGAATTTTGTACCGTCGAGTCGCTCGAAGTCTAGTTACTCTACGTCGAGTCGCTTTATGCCTGACTACTATAACATACATACATATGCCTGTATTCCCCGAAGGGGTAGGCAGAGGTGTTGTCACGCCCTCTTCTAACCGAAGATCATTAAGTGACAACGTGACATATGATGAGTCTATGCAGGTTTCCTCACGATGTTTTCCTTCACCGTAAAGCACGTGGTGTGAAATCAGTTTTTTTTAAATAACTCATTGGTACCTACGCTGGGATTCAAACTTTGCTACTATAAGTAAGTAAGTAGATATTTCGAAACCCTTTAATAACGTATTCAGTAACATCTAAAAGAAAATCTTCCCCTTTGCAATAATGAAAATGTGCCAAACATAAAAATTACTAGTTACCTGAATATTAATGTCTAACATAAGATACGTACGCTAAGTAGTTCTGTTAGCAGAAGTACTGCTAATTGTATTCCCATTAGTTCTGTGACTTATAAAACTATGCTTTACACCGGCTTCACTCTTATTCTTACCTGTCTAAACTCTACACATGGCATAGTAACCCTAAAACCCGAGATCTAAAACAGTATGTAGGACGGTGGGTAAGCAGAAAACTTTCAATACCATTCAGAGAACGACTGGAGGCACTTTTCTGGTGCGTCAATTTTCCGCGCGATATCCTCACAATTCGGTACTAATTTAAAACTTTGCCTGTGTTCAGTCGCTCCATTAGTTTCCGTCGTATACTTGCACCGTGTTCCGATTTATCGCTTCTGTAGTTTGTACTGGGATTTTTTTTCGGTTGAAAGGTAAGTTTAGACCAAATATATTTAATACTAGTTTTATAAAGTGCATGTTATGAAAATAGTGAGGAAAGCTGCATATTTATTTGTTCGCGTCGTGTCATACTAGCATAATTATATACAAGTCCTAAGAATTGATGAATAACTTGGAGCAGTAATTTCTCCCCACGTGCTTTACGGTGAAGGAAAACATCGTTAGAAAACCTGCATATGTCTGAGAAGTAAGTCAAAGACGTGTAGTGCCTGAGACGGCGATAAGGACCATCTGGCACGTTGGCACTTAATCATTTTTGGTGCAAAAGTAAGCAGAGGTGTTGTAACATCAACACCTACAGTGTTGTTATTACAACACCTCTGCTCACCCCTTCAGGGACCCTTCTGGTGTGGCGTACATGTTTATTTATTTATTTATGTACATTCAGGGTCAGCCCTCATAACTCGTGACGGACACTGTATTTAAAAAGGAAACCTGATCTTCATTCACATTCCCGTCATCTTTCTCGTCACATCTGATTATTTCAAAATATAACGGACTCCGAAACACTACAAACAATTAAGTTAACAAATCAACAAACAACCCTACACCTTCCAATAAAGAGAGCCACCCCTACCAATTAAATGCAATATTTATGACGAATAAAAAACCTTTGCGTGTCAAGAATATATTATTGAAGTCTAAACATCGTGATTCAACGGGAATGACGTAATAAACGGAAACAATTATTTTTTATTAATAGGGAGTTCTGCTACTAGGCAAATAATCGTCAAAAGGGCCGCTTTTAGGACAGAGTTTGGGAAAATTTACATTTTTAAGTGATGAAAATATTTTACGATATTGACCACTAGCTGCCAAATCATTGTGGATAGAAAATACTTAAATATTAAGAAAGCACTGACGTTTATTTCGGCTTTGCTAAATATTTAATTTAGGCCCTCGTCAGGCTTTTAGGAATGTCACAAAGATACCACAATTCATGTTTTAGGTAGTGCTAGCTGTGGCCCGTGGTTTCACCCGCTTAGAGTTAATTTCACAGGTGTCCCGCGGAATTCCTATGTTTTTTTTAAAATGAAACTAGCGTAAGTTACTACATTGTAACATTAGCTACCTGCCTGTAAAAGTCCCGTTAAAATCCGTACAGCCATTTCGGAGATTGACCGGAATAAACAGACAGACAGAAAAATCAAAAACAATTTATTTTTTTTCAAATCTGTATCGTATAATTCTTTCATACACATTTATTGAAAAGCTGTTATTTTGGAATTACAAACAGACACTTCAAATTTATATATCTGTATGTATAGATTGTAATGGTTAAAGTAAATCACTAATCATGTGCCCGAGCAATGGACCTCCATACCTATAATAAAACTATCCACATTATCACACTCCGACAAAAATTATGGCACACACTAAGTAGAAAGATAAAAGTAATATCAACTAAGTATTTTGGCTGAAAATTCAGTCCGTACCTCGTCTCGTTTCACAAAATAAATTAAATGTACCTCCCAAACAGTCGCGTCCATGCACCAGTGAGTACTTCAAACACACACTGCAGCGTCTAGGTATATAATATTTGGTATAATTTTTAATTCCACCCCTCGTCTCGCCGGGAGCGCCTTTATGTTTGCATTCAACTCGAATGACTTGGGTTAAGTAATTGCTAACGCTTTTTACGTAGGCGCTCTACCTGCCTGTGAAGAGTAATTCGTTTTTTTAATTCTAATGTGATTAAAAGTACTTTAATAATATGGAGATGCTGATTCCAATATATTATCAGAATGTATTTGTGATTTTTCTTAGAGGTCGCACATGTTGGGTCAACATAACAGCAAAAATATTTAAGACTTAAGTGTTCTTTAATTTGCAGTGTTACCTAGACAGTCGGAATACAACAGATAAAAGATACTTACTATTTCACCCAATCTATATCTACACTTACATTATAAAGAGGTATGTATGTTTGTAACGAATTGGCTCAAAAAGTACTGGACCGATTAAAAAAATTCTTCCTCCATTTGAATGCTACATTATCACTGATTAACATAAGCTATATTTTATCTCCGAACTCCCACGGAAACGGGAACTACGCGGGTAAAACGGCGTGACGTCCGCTAGTGCTTTTATAAGTGCAAATAAAAACATTAAATTTTCCGCGCGATCAGTTGGCACCCTTTTCTTTAATGCGATTAGTTAAATGAGCCTAGGGTCATTAAGAACCCCTATTTAGAGAGATCAGTATAAATTGAATTCCCGAAGTACCTATTTGTTTTTTTGGTTGCTTGTAAGATTACAATGCCAAGTAGGTACCTACATCATCATCTCCCTGGCCTTATCCCATACATTGTTGGGGTCGGCACTTGATTCAATCCGATGTGATTGATCACCTGATTTTTATACGAAGCGACTGCCATCTGATCTTCGCAACCCCATTGAGGAGGAAAATCTGTGATCTGGGTTAAACCAGTTGTCAGATTATTTTTAGGCATCCGACTGACCTGTAACGATTGCCAAAGATGTTAAATTGGCAACCGGGACCGACGGCTTAACGTGCTCTCCGAGGCACGGAGGGAATTCGGGCGGTCACCCATCCAACTACTAGGCGTATGGTTGCTTAACTTCGCTGATCGAATGATATGCGCAATAGCAACTGTGCCACGAGCTCCTCTGTAAGTAGGTACCTACATAAGGTAAATTTTCAGAAGCACAGCGCCCGTCCATAAATACTTTTTAAAATAACCTATGTAATTATATTTTGAATGCGCACCTAGTCATTTTATGAGTCGGTCTAAGACTGTCTGTTTGAATATACATGCGCGGTTACCCCCACTACTTTAGCTGAGCGCTCATAACTGGTTACGGCATCTGTACCTACTATATAATCATATTTTGACAAAGACAAAAGACTACTGATGGAAGTGCATAAAGGTACAAAAGTGGACGAAGCAAAATAAATAGCTATGTTAAGATGTGACATGTAGTAGCAAGCAGTGGTTTGCAGCCCTGTGGGATACAGGCGTGAGCACATTGTCTGTCTGTAAAATATCTGTAAATTCGCTATAACGCCTACAGTTTTACAAGTAGCAAATACACGCGAAAAAATGTTGCTGCAAATATTATTTCTTGTATTCTTTATTTATTCAAGACAAAGGGGTAGTTCTTTACCTGCTGTGTATAGAGACGTTAAAAACTGTTTCTGTTAGAAACAAGACAAAATTAGATAATACAAGGTTTACTAGGGGGCCTTTGTGCTGCTCTTGCGTCAAAGATAGTTTATTTACTGGAAGTACCTAGTAAGTTTTTTACCGTTACTATAGATAAAGAAAAAAAGTAAGTAATACATTTTGAGTTCGTGCTGGAAAACCTATATATATGTAAATCAATCCCCATTTCCCTTGGTCACGGCATCACGCCTAAACGGCTGGATGGATTTTGACGGAACTTTCACTGGTTGATAGCTGATGTTTCAAGGAGTGTTTTAGGCTAATTTTATTTAATACTAGCTGTGCCCCGCGGTTTCACCCGCGTAGATTTTAATTTCATGGTTGCCCGCGGATCCCTAATGTTTTTAAAAACTCTAAGTAGCCTAAGTTACTCTAGCTATCCGTCAGTGAAAGTCCCGTTAAAATCCGTCCAGCCGTTTCGGAGATTACCCGGAACAAACAGACAGACAGACAGACAGACGGACAGACAGACAGAGAAAAATTTAAATAATTGGATTTTCTATGTCAGTACACAATATAATTTACACAGCTGGTACATAATATAATTTATTGAACGTAACATACCAGTGTAATAAAGGTAGGTAGCATCTAAATTGTGACTTGTAAAATATTGCAATACTAACTGTGCTCCGCGGTTTCACCCGCTTGGGCTTGGGCTCGCTCGTTAACGTTCCCATTCAAAATAAAGAAAACACACTGGCGACATGTCAAAACATAAACTTGTAGCTAATGTGCCGTTTCTAGTAAATGTAACTCCGTCACTCCACGTCTACGGATATTCCCTAAGGTAATTCGGATGCAGAACACGACTAAGTTTTGTGCATATTGTTAGGGGAACTATTTCAAATGTTGTGCGCGATATTTAATGGCCACCTAGAGGGCAAATACACCATTCTCACTAATGCTGTGACGAATATATTAAAGTGAGGGAAAGTGGGGGAGCGCAGTAATGTGGACTAACATTTCTAACTTTGGGATGTTATTTTTACTTTAGAACTTTGGTGTTATGTTATTATTTTGCGAGGACCTACGTGACTCTATGTTTTATATTCCGACCATTTTGAGGCAACGTAATAATACTTCACGGGGTAGGCAGTGGCCAGCTAGGCAAGGTATATCATGGAGTAGGCAATGCCTAGCCAGCAAGTTCCCTAGAGCCTCCACCATCATCATCTTCCTGCCCTTATCCCATGTTATTTGGGGTCGGCGCAATGTGTTCTTCTCTTCCATTTCTCTCTATCAGCCGTCATATCTGTATTCACTCCCATTCTAGACATATCATCTTTCACACAATCCATCCATCGTTTCTTAGGTCTTCCTTTCCCCTTGTAACCATCCACATTCATTAACAAAACTTTTTTGGCAACATTTTCCTCATCCCTCCGCATAACATGTCCATACCACGACAAATGTTTATTCTTCAACTTCTCAGTCACTGGTGCTACTTTCAGAGCCTCCACCATGTCTAGGATATTGGGCTTCCGTAAAAAAAGAGATTAGTCAAATATTTAACTATTCGATTTTTATCAGATAAAATACTGCTTGCTATTATAGTATTTGGCATTCAGTAACAAAACCTAACTACTAAAAGAGTTATTGCTATTTTACTCGTAGACATACGAAAATGTAAATGATTTCAGTTTAGTAAGATACTTATGAACATCGAAGAACTGACTACCGATAACGTAAACGAAAGATACTTATTTGCTACTAACTGTGCCCCGCGGTTTCACCCGCATAGATTTAGTTTCATCCTTATTGTTGCGGAACCCTAATATTTTTGATAAATAAAAGTAGCCTAAGTTACCCCTTGAAACATTAGCTACCTACCAGTGAAAGTCCCGTTAAAATCCGTCCAGCCGTTTCAGAGATTACCCGGAACAAACAGACAGACAGACAGAAAAAAATTAAAACTTGGGTTTTCAGTGTCAGTATCGTGTATACTTTCATATGCATTTAGTGAAAAGCTGTAATTTTATAGATGTATAGATGTATAGATATGGTATGCCATGCCATCATTAATTTGTATTATACAAGATTACAAACCCTCCCTTTTAATTCGTACACAATCCATCCAACAACAAAAGCCGGAGTAAGAAACAAATATTGTTTTCCACCACAAAAGGTATCACACATTTCCAAGATGCAAATAAGACTTTAATAACGAGGAATCAAGTGCTATCGACTATAATTAACAGCTTTAATTTCGACAACCTTAGATTACGGTACGGCCATGCAATTTATCATGGAAACTTCGCGTAATATTCGGTATCACAACAATTCTAACCAATTTACCGTACCCACATTCTGCCCGGAGCGATGAGGGGAACCGATGGCCTCGGAGAGCTTCGGTATTCTGTAGATTCGTCAATTTGTAGCCGAATAATACTAAGAAGTTTGCAGAGATGTAGAAAGCAAGTTTCTACTTCATTATAGTTGGTAACGGAAGAATTCCGTAAGTGAGTTACAACATAAACATTTTTTGACAATCTTATAGCTTTAGCTTTTGTATAAGTTTGTACTGCTACGTTACTGGTACTTGTTTTATGTGTGATAACATTGATAACATATAACTAAGTTCAGTTCTGTTATAATTTTCAACAACCAAATTTCACCGAATATGATTAAGTGCCAACGTGACAGAGGGTGAGTCCATCGCCGTCTCAGGCACTATACATACGTCTTTGAATTATTTCTCAGACATATGAAGGTTTCCTCAAGATGTTTTCCTTCACCGTAAAGCACGTAGTGTGAAAATCACTTGTTTTTCTCTCACCAGAAACATCCACTTCGATTTAAATTTAAAAATAAGTGACTATAAAATTTTGACGAAATGCCACCAGCCTGATCTGTTATTATGTAATAATAGGCAATTGTCTAATTTAAATTAAGGGGCAACTCTTGGTAGAGTTCTACGCATATAGATCTTTTGAGCGTCAGTTGAGAAGGTTTTGTTTCGTGTGCTATTTGAACATTACTGCGAAAGCAGATGAAGCCCTGAAGGGTCTTTCAAAGGATAGGCAGAGGTGTAACAACACCCACTTGCGAAGATTATTTGGTGCCAACGTGAGAGTTTTGAATTGGAAGTCAAATTTATACAAAATTGTTTAATAACATTTAGATGAACTCCAAAGGGTTGATAGAAAAAAAATCGTATTATAATTAGAAGATAATTGAACGCTTTGTCAAAGTATTAAAAAATCGCGACGTGAATTGAGGGCTGCTAGTAATATTATAAAATGTGAAACTTTATTATATTATTTGGATGTTTTTGATTCAATCAGGAAAAAACACCCGAACGGATTAGGGTACAATTTCGCACGCAAATACTTAGTTCACTACCGATCGAATAACTAAACAATCATTCACTTTTGTAATGTTCGAAGGGTTGCTCTCCACTCGGTTTCTCAAATCGTATGGGAAAATATGCGTTCCATAAGTTCATTTCAATTTAGTGCGAGCCCTAAACGTGTCCATCGAGGCATCGATGGGTCAGTGCAACTTATTGGGACCCATTTGGGACCCATTCACTACAGATAACTCAACTGTCAAGGGGACGGAAAAAGTGCTTCATATGTAAAACAAGTAAACGGGAGACAAGGAAAGTGTGGAGGCTTTTGATTTTCGATTTTGTAAGTGAATTTTCTAGGACAAAGGTAACATTGTGAATTTATGAGTGTAGGACAATTTTAGGGGTTTTGTTATTGATTTGAAGGCCTAATGAATTTGACAATGAATTAAATGATATAAAATCTATACTAATATTAAAAAGCTGAAGCTTGTATGTTTGGTTGAAAATTGTAATCTCAGGAACAAATGATTCAATTTTAATGTATATTTTTGTGTTGGATAGTTCATTTACGAAAGGCTTTATCGATGCATTAATACCAACGTGACTGTTAGTGAATTCATCGCCATCTCAGGCACTCTACTATGCCTTCAATTTCGTACGATATCACTACACTCAGGTAGGATAGTAAGATAAATCTATATCTATACATCTATACAAATAAATAAAATTGAAGTGTCTGTTTGTAATTCCAAAATAACAGCTTTTCACTAAATGCAAATGATAGTATACACGCTACAGACACTTAAAAACCAAGTTTTAAAATGTTTCTCTGTCTGTCTGTCTGTCCGTCTGTCTGTCCGTCTGTCTGTCTGTTTGTTCCGGGTAATCGCCGAAATGGCTGGACGGATTTTAACGGGACTTTCACTGGTAGGTAGCTGATGTTTCAAGGAGTAACTTAGGCTACTTTTATTTATTAAAAATATTAGTATTCCGCGACAATAAGGAAGAAACTAAATCTACGCGGGTGAAACCGCGGGGCACAGCTAGTCATTAATAAAAAATGTTAACATTTGAACCTACGTTGGTTGCGTAACATACGACTATTCAAACTGCTCAAATCTCTTAATTTCTCACTACGATTCTTAAATTATAATAAATCGTATCGTCATCATCGCCCTGGCCTTATCCCATACGTTGTTGGGGTCGGCACTTGATACAACCCGTATCAGATCACCTGATTTCTATACGACTGCTATCTGACCTTCGCAACCCCTTAAAACGAATCTTGTATTCGCAAGATATTAAGCTCAGAAAAAATACCCTCAAATTTAGGGGTATCCTACCCTTACACATGGTCCAAGTAAAATCCACTAGCTCGGATTGATCTATCAATAAACCCCTCTGAAAGTAATCTACGATGGAGTAAATAGATAGAAAGAAGTGAATTGTATAATTTAAATATAATCCCGTTGAGCTGGGATCGATCAGGAGGGATCGGTACGGGGACAGACGCTGCCCATTTGTCATTGAAGTGTGAAACGGGACTTAAGTTGGTGATTTATCGTTTATTTTACGCTGTATTTATTTTTTACAAGCTTTTATAAGTCTCGGTCAAAGTAAGTGTTTTGTTCCTATTGTGAGGAGAGCGAGTGATCATGCTCATCCCCAGCTAAGGTAAGACCTTCCAGCGAAGCGGGTGTCATGCCTGGGGAACCGCGGGTCCAACTGTTCTAGTTGGAAACTTGTATATATACTACAATGCGCTCGAAAACTCTTATGGCGCGATTTAGGTTCTCGTGTATTTGTACTCAAACTTTGCCATTGTAAGCGAGTAGCGCCAGCTATTTAGCGAGTGGCGAAACGCAGCTACACACGTAAAAGTCAAGTTTGCTAGCCACGGTAATGTTTTCTTACGTCTTCTCAGAAGGGTCCCCGAAGGGATAGACAGAGGTTTAGCATCCACTTTTAACCAAAAATGCTTAGGTGCCAACGTCACGGAAGATGAGACTATCAGTTCAGGCACTAAGAAATTATGTTTTTGAGTTTCTTCTTAGATAATTTCGCAGGTTTCCTGAAAATATGTTCCTAAACCGCAATTTTAGTGGTGCACATCATTGCAATAAAGTTTTAAAAAAGGTTGAAACATGACCTGGATTGCGTTAAAAACAGAAGTTTAAAGAATAAATCCTGACTACTGAAAAATCACACTCTCAAAAGTATGAAACAAGTGATATACAGAGGATAGCCGTGCTCTTATACTGCTATACTATCAGAATGTATTGTAGTTCGTAGTAAAACCAGCGGACAATCAAGACGCATACAACGATACCTCATTTTGTCAAATTATTTTAAGTAGTTCTGGAGTTCTGAGGGAGCAGATAAACATACAGGTCAAAATCATAATCCTCCTGTTTACTTCGCCTTAGTCGGGTAAAAAATAAACCTACTTCAATTTTTCACTAAGTAGCTAAGTAACTATCAATAAATGAAATTGTCAAAGCGTTCTGCACATTGTCCAATATAACATCACCATTAGCATCCCTGGGGTGATGTTGGTCGAACAAAATTTCCACCCCCTTTATATAAAAACAAACACGGTTGAAATGCAAGACTACAGGCGGTTGCATCCAGCAGTGCTCCCAAGAGACGCCATAAAGAGCTACCCTTCGTAAGAAATTTGGGGGAACTGGCCCAACTGACACAAACCCTAGCAACAATAACAATGAAGCTTATTTAAACTCTGCTACAAAGCATTAGGGTTGATTTTCAATTGTCTTTATTTTCGTTACACGCTCCAAACGTCACAATAGGGCAAGTAATTTAATTGATGACGCGTTCGATTTACGAAAATGGATGGTAAGTCGTCAAATTAAAAATGCGCTCCGAAACGTCTTTCCGTTGGATTCTCCACCGACGACCTCAAAGAGGCGTATTTTAATTTGTGACGTGTTAACTTTTAACGATATTGGAAATGGGGACCAGAAAATACAGAACAGCCATTTTGAAGGTATGTTCAGAAAATTTTTAAGGCACGCGATGTGCGTGTCTAGCAGATGTTTCCATAAATGTATTTCGAAACTGGTTCCCCATATTTTTAACATGCATCGGTACGAACTACAAATCAGGCGTAGCAGTTGTGTTTAGAACATTGTTTAACCAGGACCCAAGTATAAATATAGGTTTTGATGTGTTCAAACGTTGACGAATGACCTGGGCCTGAAGACAGAGTAACATTATCCTCACGCTTCGCTAGTAGAAACGATACAAAATGTACGGGAATGGCATATGTCACGGGACTGATTTATGTCATTTACATACATTTTGTATCGTTTGTTCTAGTGCAAGCGCGTGAGTGTTACTTTGGATATGCCTGCTTGAATTTTAACATAACCCAAAAGGTTTTGTTACTTTTTCGGTAGCCGGTTGTGGTTGAATTGAAAGATGGCAGCTAAACACATTACGATAACAATGTCACCTAAAACGCAATCGAATGTCGGCAATGTATAAATGAATACTTGGTGTAATGTAGCTAGTTTTATCAAAGTCTGTGTTCGAGATTACAAGCAGACGCTACGTGTTGTTAAGTTGAGACGGTCATCTACAGACCAATAGACATACGCCAGGGGACCGCAAATTGATTAAATATGTGCATAATATTATGTGACATATGTTAAGGTCCTGAATAGCAAGATAAAGTATTTGGTGCTCCGCAACGGGGTGGTTTGAGCAGTCGCCTGTCGCAGACACAAGCGATGCAAGTTCAAATCTCAGTGGGGCCTGTACCAATGAGTTTTTCCGAAAACTTATATACAGTGAATCCACACCACGTGCTTTACGGTTAAATATCTGAGAAGTTATTCAAAGACGTCTGAGTCGGCGATTGACTCACTATCTGTCACGTTGGCATTTCATCATCTTTGGTGAAAAGCCAACGTGACAGATACAGGCGTGAGCATATTTATGTTTGTTTTCTTTCCATTCTCTCTTTCCACACAATAGAGACTAACCCATACAATCGTTTTCGTATGTAAATTTTTGTCTGTCTCTTCTCGTCTTTACGATGTTAATCATCAGGTATTCTACCGTGACACGCCGAAAAATCCTGTATTCTTGGTCAGCCTAAGATAAGATTTGATTCATCAAAGTATGGTATATGGCCACTGCTTTCCTCGCCCATAGCTTGTATTTTTGATCGAAAGGACACACAGCCAGATCATTTGTATCGTTCAACATTGTTTAATTTTGGACGAATTAAACAGATGAATCCCTACTATCCCCCGTTATTGGGCTGACGTCATCCTAATAAACATTTTGGAAAACTAATAGTTTTATCAGCTCGCGCACGGAACAGTGTATTTGCAATAAACTTGTCGCATTTATCGCTCCCATGGGCATCGTATGTTCACCCCAAACGCTAACGATGACGTCACGGGAACACGCAACGTTTATACAATGTGACGTGGCACACTTAATAACTGGAACATGTTGAATTTAGAATCACATTATAACTTTTTCAACTAAATACCAGTTTGAATTTTTGGTTCCACATTTGAACAAGGTATAAAAGTGTCTTATTTGGGATCTATGATTAAAGAAACCGTGAATATTGTGCCATCTTATCTGATCAATCTATGACAGACTAGGTAGTCTGTCATAGATTGATCACTAGGTAGTGATCTGAAACAATGTTGAGACTGTTTCGCTGTAGCGGAACATGAGGTCCTGGTTTCGGTGTCCGGATCAATCTGTGATTTCCCACTAGCAGCATTAAGAATAATTAGTGCCCGGTTACATGGGACTTAACAGCCAAATGTCGGTGTACCTACTGTAAGTAGCTCTGTATAACCTTTTGTGAAATATCAGCGTGCATGAGCATGTGATCTAATTAACTTGTGGCGCTATTTGTGATCAAATAAGAGGTATGTCTCTAGCCTGAAGCCCTTAACAGCTTTAGATTCGATAAGGTATTCAAAATACACGAACGAAACTGTTCTAACATAATAGAGGTAACCAAAACCAAGTCTCAAAGCCTATATAGGAGATTAACGCACTCACATCAATCAAAACAATCGTTAATACTGATAAGGACAGGCACACAACAGCTACAGATAGACCTGTGACGTCGACGTACAAATTTGCAGCGTATCATTTATCAGTCGCCTACCCGGCTTTAATGTTATAAAGGGGTTAAAAATCACTCCGCATAAATCTGTGTGTTATCTGCCTAAATGACCCGCGGCGGTATTCCCGGGGTGACTGTTCGAGTTTGAGTAACGCATAGTTGCGCCGTTGCTGAATTATTGAGTTTGACACCTTTGTTGGAAATGTCGGAAGTAAGCTATACTCGATCTGTCACCGCACAATATTGGTATGAGGAAAATAAGACAGATTTCAGTAACAGTATACGTATATGCTTAATACAATCAGTACGGAATGTATCTAATACATCTACGAGGTTATAAGCGACCCCGGAGTTGCGTGCTGTTTGTAATGCGTGTCACGTGGTGGCCTATCGCGTACATTATATTGATAGTAAATTAAGGGGTGTATTTAAAAAATTTCTTAGAGTTTAGTTTCCATACTGCTTAGACAGCTAAAACGAGCTTAGAGGAGCCCGTGGCACAGTTGAGTTGCGTATATGATTCGATCAGCGAAGTTAAGCAACCATACGCCTAGCCAGTGGTTGGATGGTGACCGCCCGTGTTCCCTCCGTGCCTCGGAGAGCACGTTAAACCGTCGGTCCCGGTTGTCAATTTAACATCTTTGGCAATCGTTACAGGTCAGTCAGAGGCCTGAGAAAGTCTGACAACTGGTTTAACCCAGATTGCCTATTTTCCTCAAAAAAGGGGTTACGAAGGTCAGATGGCACTCGCTTCGTATTAAAATCAGGTGATCAGAAGCCGACCAAGTGCCGACCTCAAATATATGGGACAAGCCAGGGAGATGATGACTGCTTAGTCAGCTAAAGTGTCAATAAAAATTATTAAATTTATGCAGGTATCCTCACGACATTTTACTTCACCGTAAGGCACGTGGTATGAAATCACTACACATATTTTTTTTGTTAGAAAAACTCATTGGGATTCGATCTTCCGTCGCTTGCATAGCAGACGACAGCTTGAACTCCGTGGCTACCACGACTGTAGAATCTGAATAAAACAAGGTGGTATTTATTTAAGAACCCAAATTTCAGTTCAAAATGTAGGCAACGCACATTTCACTAGTATTTTTTCGCAGTACCAAGCGGTTTTTGCGTCACATAAAATAATATGGTAACGATATTGTCACTTCCGAACAGAATCTGCGCGTTTGGGGTTGAAAATAAATTGTGGGTTGTTGATAACACGCACGCGACTCAATGGCTCTAGCTGATAACGTATTTTAGGGCTTTCAGACCGCTTGGATTCTTTTTCGGTTTCGACACAGTGCTTATACAATATATAAAGCTTACTACGAGCATACCCTCTTGAAACAAATCGTTCGAAATGACACACTCACTAACTACTTTAGAAGTGGTAAGGAATCTTGGCTTTTCTATACAGATAAATAAAATTGAAGTGTCTGATTGTAAGTCCAAAATGACAGCTTTTCACTATATGCATGTGAAAATATACACGCTACTGACACTAAAAAACCAAGTTTTAATTTTTTTCTCTGTCTGTCTGTCTGTCTATCTGTCTGTCTGTTTGTTTCGGGTAATCTCTGAAACGGCTGGACCGATTTTAACGGGACTTTCACTGGCAGGTAGCTGATGTTTCAAGGAGTAACGTAGGCTACTTTTATTTATTAAAAATATTAGGGTTCCGCGACATGAGTCATTAAACTAAATCTACGCGGGTGAAACCGCGGGGCACAGCTAGTAATATATAAATTCTTTGTTCATTCCAAAGACGATGGCGCAGAAAGACCTATTAAGACGACAATAGTTCATCTCGGCACAGACTAGATCCGGAGGTGAGTCGGAGGCAAATGAATCACCATCTTAGCTCCGGACCTGTTGACTTTTATTTTGAATTCGTCCTTTATGAAGTTGGAACTCGGAAGCTGTTTAACGATGTCACTGCGATTTATATTCTTTGTTTCATTGGAAGGAATGCAAGGTTGTAGGAAATTACGTATTTAGTCTGTTACGCTTGGGTATTGTGGGTTTGCACTTCGATTAATCAATAATTAAAGAGTCTACGCTGAAGAAAGTCATCATTCATCATCACCAAGGGGTAGGCAGAGGTGCTGTTATAACAACACCCACTTTTCACCGAAGATGATTAAGTGCCAACGTGACAGATCGTGAGTCTACCGCCGTCTCAGTCACTATACATACGTCATCGAAAGTCTAAAATATTAAGAAGGAAGTCTGACAGATTTTCTTATACAAAACTAGCTGTGCTTCGCGGTTTTACCCGCAATACTACCAAATCAAATATATCCTATAAATTATTAAGTGTTATTTTCCCGATTTTGTAACATTTCCGTTGATGCTTCGCACCTAGTGGTCGCAGCATGATGTTATAAAGCCTAAAACCTTCGTCGATGCATTCATCACAAACACAATTTTTTGTTTTCAATTCAAAAGAGTAGTTTCTGAAATTAGTACTTTCTTACAAACAAAGAAACTCTTCAGCTGCAATATTAATATATATTCTGTAAAACCACTTAGTCCAGACCTAATTCATAGCTGATTAAATTCCATTAATTCAATTAAAAAAGCTGTTCCATAGACATCTACTTCAAACAATCAGAAGTCGCGGAATTAATTCGACCATTTCTGAAAGACTTTTAGAAATCCGTTCCCTTCCCTTATTCCTTCAGCTTCGATGCAAATTAAGAGGCAGTGGGGGTCTTCTTAGACTAGTTTAGAATCACTATAAACTTTTGTCGCGCAAAGCCATCACAGT
Organism: Watsonalla cultraria; assembly: GCA_964035505.1. NCBI lineage: Eukaryota > Metazoa > Arthropoda > Insecta > Lepidoptera > Drepanidae > Watsonalla > Watsonalla cultraria. Next base: position 1,484,297 of record OZ037713.1, read on the forward strand.
AATTGATTAATTGAACCTCTGCAGCGTTCTACAACGCTTTTTTTCTCATCTACCCGCTAATAGCATTTTTATAGTGTTCGCTTTAATACGATAGCAAACTGTCGCTTAGGGATGCAAGATTTTTTTTTTAAGTGAAACGATTTGCACAGACTAGTATTAGACAAGGATTTTATCCCCCTCAAACAGAGACTAAACTCGGACTAAATTTGAGTCCATCCCTTTTATATCATAGAAAGAGATGCAGCTATTCTAAAACCAAGGAATATTTTAGTCTGTGTTTTGTAATAATAGGGTATTTACATTTAGAAAAAAAAAATTAAAGCATTATTCATGTTGTGTGATAGAATAATGTGAGTACAAATAACAACAGCGAGTTATGAGCGGTCAAGGAAATTAGTAGGGATATCTGGAAATGCCGTTTTAAAAATTATTTCACCGTTAGAAAGCTGCATCTTCAGCGAGTATTTATTTATTTATTTATTAAAACTTCATATACACAAAGTATATAGGCGGACTTAATGCCATGGGCATTGTCTCCCAGTCTACCTTAGAGTGGTGCAGAGAGAAAATAAGTAGGTGCATTGTATAATGGAACAAGAGATGAAAACAAAATAATATAACAATACATAAATATTTAGAGTAAAGGCTTTTTTTTTTATTCAATATCCCTAATTAAATAATATTGTGTTACTTATGTATATTATGACCATAACGTGTAAACTGGCGAGAGGAGCTCGTGGCACTGTTGCTATTACGAATATCATTCGATCAGCAAAGTTGAGCAACCCTAGCCAGTAATTGGATGGGTGACCGCCCGAGATCCTCCCGTGCCTCGGAGAGCACGATAACCCGTCGGTCCCGGTTGCCAATGTATCATCTTTCGCAATCGTAATATGTCAGTCGCAGGTCTAAAATAATCTGATTACTGGTTCGACCCAGATCTCTAATTACAGATCAATCCTAGTAAAAATGGTTACGAAGGTCAGATGGCAGTCGCTTCGAATAAAAATCAGGTGATCAGCCGTACCTCTAAGGCCAGGGAGATGATGATGAACGTGTATACTGACATAGAAAATCTTTCACATAAGTCCATATAGTCCTTTTCTGTAAATAGGTACCACATCATTGAAAATAAGACCAAGTAAAATTACACCGACCACTTAGAGGGACCTTTGCTGGTAGGCGTACCATATATAGTAAGTAGGGATATAAAATAATTAAATTGCTTAGATATCTCTATACTTGGTCGTTCCTGTAAAATGCCGTGTCATTTGGCAATCCCTAATTTTGCAAGGCTGTGGTATAAAGTAAGAGCTTATAACGATTACCTCTTTTTACGTATCTTAAACTAGCCTTTCCATGAGAGTCTCCCAGAAGAACAAGCAAACAGGTACCACCTTTACAGATGGTTAGTCTATGGTCGTCACAAGCACTATACTATACGTCATTGAATTCCTGCTTAGACTGGTGCAGGTTTAATTATCACCTTATCTTTTAACTCTTTTTTCAATCCTGATTTCGGAAATCATTCAATCCGTAAATAACGCTTATCAGGGGTCTTATTCTTATTCAATGAAAAATTAAGTTTCGGTCAAAAGTACGCAAAGTTCCTACCATAGTTATTATTTCTTCTTTAATTACCTTCACCCGAACGTAGTCCGCAAGAAAATACTTTGACTATTGTATATTTAAACTTACTTTAGCTAAACTATTTAACGAATGACATTTTTTGTGTGATAAGAGCAAAACGATATTGTAAAATCCTTTGAGTTCGTTCGTTTGCAAAGTTTCATTTTCACAGAAAGTAGAACACTTTCTAAAACGAAATTCCTGATTTAATTCTGATTTTATTTCAAATGTTCTATTAGTTTGGGAGGAGCTCGTGGCACAGTTGCTATTGCGCATATCATTCGATCAGCGAAGTTAAGCAACCATACGCCTAGCCAGTAGTTGGATGGGTGACCGCCCGAGTTCCCTCCGTGCCTCGGAGAGCACGTTAAGCTGTCGATCCCGGTTGCCAATTTAACATCTTTGGCAATCGTTACAGGTCAGTCAGAGGCCTAAGAGAGTCTGACAACTGGTTTAACCCAGATTGCCGATTTTCCTCGAAAAAGGGGTTGCGAAGGTCAGATGGCAGTCGCTTCGTATAAAAATCAGGTGATCAGCCACATCGGGTTGAACCAAGTGCCGACCCCAAATACATGGGATTAAGGCCAGGGAGATGATGATGTTCTATTAGTTTGGGATACCTTACACTTCGTCGTCTAGATCTGTAAGTATGATTAATTTTCTTTCATTTTCTTTTCTCATCCACTCTTTCAGGAAATAGGACTGCTTCCGATTATATTATAGAACTTTCTGATTTCTTGACTTCTTTATAATCAATATACGCTCAGTCTTGTAACTTACGTCCCTAGTAATAGGACATCAAGTCACATAGCACATAACTCAGCGTTCCGAACGATTACCGAACTCAAATGTAGTGAGAGGGTTTATGAAGTAGATAGTGGTCTGTACGGGGACGGCTGATTGAGATATTATATTTGCCGAGGTGTTAACTCACATCGGGTGATTAAGATTAGGATTAACAGCGGCAATTTGGCAGTAGCTGACAATGATTTATTCAGTTCAGGTCCTAGTACCTAAAGGATTTCTTATTTTCTGAGAAATATCAGCAAAAAAACTCATCTAAGCAGTATTGGTAGCAATTCAAGGTGTTAGAGACGATCCTTTTATTGGGGTACTAGGTTCTATCTTAGAAAAAGTCACTGTAGCCACCGAGTCATGAGCGCCACCGCCCTGTCCTGGAGGCCAACTGTGATCTTTTAAGCAACGCGTATTAAGAATTTCTCAGCTTTAATGTTTAATTTTACTACGGTATTAAAATGTTGGTAGACCCCCTGATATCCACAAACTATTCCATAGTTCCCACGAATTAAACTCCAATATTATTAATAGGTAATCGAATGCTGTAACAGATAATTTAGGGATAATGAGTGAAGATTGGATCCGTGGGTGTTCAGTATTGATGATAGTCGAGTGTGTGGCTAGCATAATGATCGAGGGAACCGTGTAGGCGTTAGCACTAATGTTAGACTGGTATAGTCGGTGACAAGACGTAATTTATAGTGTGTTACCGGCACGCTTAAACGATAGTCATCTTATCCAATTACCACCCATTATGTACGTTCTAACTAGCTGTGCTCCGCAGTTTCACCCGCGTTGACTTTAATTCGCGGATCCCTTGTGTTTTCTTAAATAAAAGCAGTTTTAGTTACTCCATGTAACATCAGCTATCTTCCAGTGAAAGGCCCGTTAAAATCAGGTCGGCTGTTTCGAAGTTTACCGGGCACAAACAGACTATTCTTTCTTTAATTTCCCAGAAGAGAAGATGTCGACCCCAAATAACTAGGGATAAGGGCAGGACGATAATGTTGAATTTCCCAGTAGCAGTCCAGAGTTTGGTTTAGTGCAAGGTTAATGGTAATTGTTCGAGAAATACAGACGTGAGGATATTACTATTTATGTAAGAAACAAAGAAAGAAAGAAAATAAATTTATTCGTAACAACATACACAAAATAGCGAAAAGGATTATAGTAACAGTGTTTTATAGTTGTTACGAATTGGTCCCAACTCAGCATAATCTGGCTGTCACGTTGATGACAACCATCACTGATCTTCTGCTACGTGTATGTACGGAATCATTTGTGTTTCTTCTGTATGCCAGATGTCACTTCATCAGTGCCCCAAGTATAGGTTAAAACATGTTGAACGTTACCGATGTCACTTATGTATTTTCCTTATTTGTATGGGAATGTAAAACTTCCTACTCTCGCCGTTAAGAGCGTTTTTAAATACGCAGGTGTTTTCGTCAATACTAATACATGTTATAACCGTACTTGAGACATTGATTTTATCCCAGTCTACTTCTACTAGCTATAAGAAGATCGTCTAGCTATGCTAAGTGTATTATATAAAGTCCAAGGGTATTGTTATGATTTACACTGTGTCAAACACGGGTCCCATGGTGTTTGTTTGGGATCTTTCAAGCATGTATTATGGCTGACATTCACGTCATGTTTGTGAACAGGTGCTGCTTAAGGGTTGGATAACTCAAGCAATTTCATGTTTAGAGCTATTTACTTACTTACGTACATGTATTTCGTAAATTTTCTGTGACATATTTTGATCTTATCTCACGTCTTCCGCGAGGGTCTACGTAGCGGTACCTATATACATACATTTATTAATCTACGTAAATCGTAAAATGCAACGACAATTTCTATGATATTTGTAATTATAAAAAATAGATACGCTTGAATTGAGAAACCTTCGCTTTTTTTTTTGAAGTCGGTGAAAAATTATAGTACATATATACATATTATGCTCAAGCCTGTATCCCATGGGGGTAGGCAGAGACCACCGTTCGCCACATGCTACGATTCTTACATAGTTCGTAAAACTAAAAATGAACTAAACTAAACTAATTAAAAACTAATGTGTCAAATCCAATCCGATTACACTTTGGACTTATTAAAAACATGATTTAAACCAAGACTAGACCGAACGCGGACTAAAACTACGTCCAGCCCCTTTAAAATTCGTATTACAAACAGATATAGAAACTACTTTTAAACAAGAGATTAATTAAGGAAATGTTTTAAAGTAAAGGGGTAATAGTAGTGTGAATATACTTGCCATACGCAAGTAATTGCAACAAATGAATGCAATAAATTTCACATAAAGGTGCAACATCGTGTAAGCTCGTCCGACTCCACTCATCCGATTAGCGCATCCAATAAACAACGCGAGAGAACGCTGTTATTAATTTTCGATTGGTACAGGTGTGTGCAACAGTTTTATATATTTATTTTTATTTTTGTAAAGGTGGGTAGCACACAGACCATTTTTTTTTACTTAGCGATGATTACCTCGTTATTCACTAATGTTTCTCAGCGTCACACTCGTCGTCGAGTGTCGGTTTTAATGATACGAAATTGAACCTTATCCTCAATTTGTTATGTATCAAATTCCTATGATTGAAACCCAAAGTGAATATCGCTGCTATAAGGTTTCTCAGCCTCTAACTCGACGGTTTGAATCGTAGTTTAGTTTCATGCTTCATTTCGCGGAACACCAATGTTTTTTAATAAATAAAAGTAGCCTATTTTACTCCTTGAAACATCGGCTACCTGCCAGTGAAAGCCCGTACAAATTGGTCAATCGAACAAACAGACAAACAGACAGAATTGTTTTTAAAACTGTTTGTTTTTAGAATTGTTTTCATATTGGTGTTTTAATCTCAGTACTCTATATAATGCAAAGAAATGCTGTTAATTATGTATTACAAACAGACACTTCAAATTTTATTTATCTGTATAGATGTATAGATAAATTTGACGCGGAAAGCAAAGTATACGCTTTTGTGGCTTATCTGATGTTATGACACGGATGACTTCGTACTCTGTTTTGGACAAAAAATTACAGCACTAATAAAGCTTTTAAAATTATGACGCTTTGACTGAAACACGAACATTAAAAGCTTTTCCCAAGGTACATTTTATGTTTTAATTAAGTTGACTAATTAACGAAATATTTAGCTTCATAAAATTTAATTACATACAATCTCAGTTTAATTTTGCTGACTAATGAAATGAAGATTTTAATTTTCATTTAGCCAAATTACAATGAGAGATGCGTCAAAATAAAAATATCATTAAAAACGAAAATAACAATTCTTTCCAGTACTTAATTGTTTAAATTAGCCCAGTGGCCTCACAAGACTCAATACAATATTTACGAACTAGCTTCTGTATTTAGTATGGGATCAAAACAGCGCCATCTGTCGGCCCACAGATGGCACAATTTTGATCCTATACAAATCTGCGTTTACGTCAACGTGGTGACTTGTGCCGACGGCTTTGAAGAAGTCGTACTAGGCCCCGAGAACTTCCTGGGATTAGCGCGTTCAAGCAAACAAGGAAAGGCAAGGGTTAGTCATGTCATTCTGACGATATGAAAGTACTTTGTTAAAAGTATAATCAAATAAAGAACTTTATGAGAGTTTAAAACTAAATGAAATTTCAGCAAAATTGCTTTATTAATTCAGGCGTGAAACAGTCATAGACATAATTAATTACTCACAAAATACAGCCATACATGAGTTATATTGCTATGACTTCTTAAATCTGTGAAAAAAAAGCTTTCTTCATCTGACAACTGACAGGGCACTTTCCCCATTTTTATTTTTATGGATTAGCATTAACCGCATTAAGTGCCTCTCACGAAATAGACAGTACTTACCTATTATTAAGTCAGGTTCTTCTCAGTAAAAGCAACCTTCCGAACCTGGCGGTAGCATGTATAATCCTGTGTAATTGTGTCATTCTGACGATTTGAAAGTACTTTGTATAAAATCTAATCGAATAAAGATATTTTTGAGTTTGAGTTTGTAAGTAAGGAAAGACACGCGTATAACGATTCAAACCTGTATCCATGTAAATATTTAAAACACCACGGCTTCATCCACGACTGAATTGACTGAACGTGGCTTTGTTACACAGACCCTAATCTATACAGATAAATAAAATTAAAGTGTCTGTTTGTAATTCCAAAATAACAGCTTTTCACTAAATGCATATGAAAGTATACACGATACTGACACTAAAAAACCAAGTTTTAAATTTTTACTCTGTCTGTCTGTTTGTTTCGGGTAATCTCTGAAACGGCTGGACCGATTTCAACGGGACTTTCACTAGCAGATAGCTAATGTTACAAGGAGTAACTTGGGCTAATTTTATATAGAAAAAAACATTAGGGTTCTGCGGGACACTCATGAAACTAGCTCTACGCGGGTGAAGCCGCGGGGCACAGCTAGTAATTTAAATAAAAGTTGAGCTAAACTTAAGCTACTCCTTGTAACATTAGCTATCTGGTTGCGTAAGTCCCGTTCAAATCTGCCATTTCAGAAATTAGCCGAAACAAACAGACAGACAGACATACAGAGATATTGTTGACATTTATTTTAAGTTTGTTTACCGTATATACTTTCATATCCATTTAGTGAAAGGCTGTTAATTTGGAATAACAAACAGAAACATACATTATAGATACATTCACAAAAAAAAGCATACAGTAGAATTGATAACTTCCTCCTTTTTTTTGAAGTCGGTTAAAAATATATTTAATTACCGTATATAGGAATGTTCCTTGACACATTACAAGCATTTGTGGCTTACTACAAACGATTTGAAGCTACTTTCTAGCATAATCATAAAAAAGTAATAATTTTTTTTTTTTTTCCTATAACTTTTTTGTCTTTTTACTACAAACAAAAATAATTGCACTACTTTCAACTACAAACGATCCTCTACAAACGTGCAGTTTTAAAATTTTTAAATTCGAATGTCGGGTGCTGACCATTTTTTCATGAGGCATAACTTTTTTTTTTCAACCGCAAACGAAATAATTTTCACTACAAACAACTACAAAAGAATGCCTTCCAGATGGCAAAAAAAAATTTTGGTTTTTTTCAAGTCGGGTGCTAAGTTCACATAGCTCGTATATACTTCTCCTTCATGCATTCATCATCTATTTAGTGAAAAGCTGTAAATTTAGAATTAAAACATATAAAAAGCACAATTTTATTTATCTACATAGCTGTATTGAAATAGTATATATTATGTACTAGGTGTGCCCCGCGTAGATTTAGTTTCATCCTTATTTATTCTTATTATATCCATACTTATTGTCGCGGTACCCTTATATTTTTAATAAATAAAAGTAGCCTAAGTTACTCTTAAAACATCAGCTACCTGCCAGTGAAAATCCCGTTAAAATCGATTAAGCCGTTTCAGAGATTACCCGGAACAAACAGACACACAGAAAGACAGAGAAAATTTTTAAAACTTAGTTTTTTAGTGTCAGTAGCGTGTATACTTTCATATGCATTTAGTGAAAAGCTGTAATTTTGGAATTACAAACAGACACTTCAATTTTATTTATCTGTATAGATTATGTATTATTGGACAACATCAAACAAAATATTACAGAAACATTAATAGAAAATTGTTGATTGGTACAATTCAGAGGTGACTGTCGGCCACCGCTGGTCGCGTTTCTGTTTCTCGTTTCCTGCCCGCCGGTGATTTCTTCCTTTATGCAGCAGTCACGTCCAAATCTCACTTGTGTGCATGACTGTACCGGTTATTCGCCCGCAATGTTTTTGTACATTTTATACGTGGAGTAAAAAATTAAAAAAAATATTTTATCCTTTTTCAGACACTAGCGAAATTTAATTAAGTAAGGCCAACGGTTGCCGTTTATTCACTTCAAATTAAAAATACACTCTTTTTTTGTGTAAGTATAGTGACATACTTATTTTATTTAAGAACAGAATATTCGCTGAAATGTGTCAAACCGCGCCATCTAGTCCCATACTAGGTACTAAACCAAAATTCTTATAATTACACACCAACCACCCAGACACAAGACAAAAACAAGTTCTCATCACAAATTTTTATTCGCCCTGACGCGGGAATATAATCCGCGACTCCTAGTTTAGCAGTCAGAGGCCATACCACGACCTCTTATTGCCATGATAGGTTTAACTGTTATTACGAGATAAGTCTGTCACTGTCACACAGTGGGACTATGATGGCTATAGGAGCTTATGGTAAGGACCATGGTATACTACCAGTACCCCTTTCACGAGTTTGCCACAGTTTTCCTAATATACACTCGCTAGCGTCTCCGACAATATTTTAGTTCTTCACGTCACCACTTGGAGGCGCTGTACAACATACAAATATTGTCGGAGACGCTAGCGAGTGTATATTACGAAAACGGTGACAAACTCGTGATCAGGGGTACTGGGGCCTTACCACGAGCTCTTACTGCCATGATAGTTTCACTTACTTATGAGATAGATGTATGTGACGTGCATACATCTGTTACTGTCGCACAACTGAATTATCATTGCAATAAGAGCTCATGGTTGGGCCCCTGATATAATAATCTTACTACTGCCACGCATGCGAAGCTGGGAGCGTAGGCTAATAAAATATAATGTTATTTCTAGTGACAGATATAATTAAATACGAACGCTGTTAAAAATATAAAAACCCAGAACTAAACTACAGCGTGATGTTATTACTTCGTTTGTTAATAACATTAGTGTCGCGTCAAGTGCATCCAACTTGATTTGCAGTATCTAAAGAACCCGGAGCTCGCTCTACTGTCTTATATAATTAAATATCTGAAACAAAACCAGGCGCCGTCGTCGCAAGAAGCCTTTTGTAAGCTCCCTTTGCAAGTTGCTGGTTTTATTTCACGCTGTATAATGTCACTAACAAGTAGGGTTGGCAACTAGTTAAAAGGGGAGTTCGACTGGACTGGTTTTACACCTTTATCAACATTGCAGGTACATAAGAATTTTATAGAATAGAATATATATAGAATACTAGCTGTGCCCCGCGGTTTCACCCGCGTAGATTTTAATATTTTAATTTCATGGTTGCCTGCGGATCCCTAATGTTCTTAAAAAATCTAAGTAGCCTAAGTTACTCCTTGTAACATTAGATGTCCGTCAGTGAAAGTCCCGTTAAAATCCGTTCAGCCGTTTTGGAGATTACCGGGAACAAACAGACAGACAGACAGACAGACGGACAGACAGACAGAGAAAAATGTTTAAAATTGGTTTTTCTGTGTCAGTACCGTGTATACTTTCATATGCATTTAGTGAAAAGCTGTTATTTTGGAATTACAAACAGACACTTCAATTTTATTTATCTGTATGCATAGATAGTATACAATAATACTTTTACATAAATAAGAAGATAAGTAAATAAATATATATACACTCACGCCTGTATTCGCCGAAGGTACACTGGTGTTGTAATAACAACACCCACTTTTCACCGAAGATGATTAAGTGCCCATGTGACAAATGGTGAGACTATCGCCGTCGCCGGCACTATACATACGTCTTTGAATCAATTCTTAGAGATATGCAAGTTTCGTCACGATGTTTTCCTTCACCGTAAGGCATATGGTGAGAAATCAAATCACTGCACATAAGTTTTTTTTTTATAAAAGTGAATTGTTACTGGTCTCGCTGGGATTTGAATATGCATAGCAGTTGACTCTTCAATTCCCACGGCTACTGCCAAAAAAAACTGCTAACATAAATCTTGCGGTAACCCTAGTACAAAACTTGGCAATGCGCGAGTGACACCCCTAGCAAGCGTTTAAGGGTTGCAGCAACATACCATGATGGCAAGCATAACCGCGTGGACAAAACATATTTTCTTTTACAAATGTGGCAACCCTTTGTGATATTAATTATTTATTTTCTCTTTGATAACTGGAAAAAAAGGATTATGCTGAAATGCCTCTAAAATAACCAGTATACTTACATACACAGTAGCTTAATAAGCAGTATGGAAACTAAACCTAATTTTATAAATAGACCGTAAGTTGAATTACTTCTCAGACATATGCAGGTTTCCTCACGATGATTTTCCCTCACCGTAAAGCACGTAGTGTGAAATCAATGCACTATATTTTTCAATAAACTCATTGGTACAGGTCCCGCTAAGAGTCGAACTAGCGCCGTTCTCGCGAGTGTTGGTGGCCATAGAAAATTGATACATAATACATAGGGTATAAGGTTCAATTTCATATCTTTAAAACCGACACTCGACGACGAGTGCGACGCTGAGAAACCTTAGTGAATAACGTGGCAGGCGACTATTCAAACCACAAGGCTTTAACCTTGTTTGACCCCCTGATCATCTTGAAATTCATCCATTCACATACCATACAACCCTGATCTAAATACGTAATTAGCTAAGTACATAATTCGTACGCGTTCATTAGTAAGACACAAACTCAGGAGTCGAAGCTTTTAATTCAGTTAAATAGGAAGTTCTGTACGCAACCGGAAGTGACGCCTTCGTTATTTATTCGGTAAGTTGGTAGCACTGTGTCACTGGTTAGTGTTGGTAGCACTGTGTCAGTGTTTTTACTTAGTATTAGTGAGCCGTGGCGGCCGTGTGGTTTGAGCTGGCTACGCAAGTTCGAATCGCCGCGCTCACTTTAAGAAACGCCATTTTAAGAAAACTCGCGTACAAAGCTGTCAATTTGAAATTACAAACAGCCACTTCTATTTTATTTATCTGTCATCATCATCTCCCTGGCCTTATCCCATGTATTTTGGGGTCGGCACTTGATTCAACCCGATGTGGCTGATCACCTGATTTTTGTACGAAGCGACTGCCATCTGACCTTCATAACCCCTTTTTCGAGGAAAATCGGCAATCCGGGTTAAACCAGCTGTCAGACTTTCTTAGTCCTCTGACTGACCTGTAACAATTGCCAAAGATGTTTAACGTGCTTAACGTGCTCTCCGAGGCACGGAGGGAACTCGGGCGGTCACCCATCCAACTACTGGCTAGGCGTATGGTTGCTTAACTTTTGCCGATCGCATCATATGCGCAATAGCAACTGTGCCACGAACCCAGTTCAATTTTATTTATCTGTATGTATAATATATACTTCCCTTAGGTTGAGTCAAACATACACGAGGTCTCATTTCAACCTCGATTCAAGTTTGAAAAATATTGAATTCCTGAACGATTTACAGTGTACGCGTGAATAGGTAAGTTCATAATAGCGCCGGCGCCGCGGCAGTCAGCGTGTGATTGCCTATTTCCCGAACACCTGGCATCTCACGAATCATTTCACAATAACAGTTGACCACCACTTTGTGCCTGTTTTAAAGGGAATACTATTTTAAGATTTCTCGCCTAATTTTGTAGAAAATTTTAACTTATACTCTCTCAGAATGGTCTGTAGAGGGTATCAAGTCGTGGCCGATAGCGTATACTTAACTAGCGAACGTCACGCGGATTCACCCGCGTAGTTCCTGTTTTCGTGGGAGTACGGTGATAAAATATAGCCTATACTACTCGCTGATGATGTAGCTACCCATTGCAGAAAGAATTTTCAAGATCGGTCAAGTAGTTTCGGAGCCTCTTCAATGCAAACAAACAAAAAAACAATCGTGTTTTACGGACATTTTTCTTAACAGAAGTAAAAAAAAATTCCACATTACTTTGACAGTTCAATTGAGGAATAAATTTTAATAACTTTGAGGTGACAATTCTCACGCTCGATGTAGCAAACGTTCATATTTCAATAACTAGCTTGGCCCCGCAGTTTCACCCGCGAACTTGTTTGTTGAGCATTTTTTTTTAATAATAGCTGTTGTTACTCCTTGTAAAATTGTAAAATCTATCAGTGAAGGTCCCGTTAAAATCGGACAGACGGTCGAATAGACAGACAGAGAATATGCATTTAGTGAATAGCTGTTATTTTAGAAAACTGTATAGATATAGATTAGGTCTAGATTCCATCTTTCCATCTTCCATCCTGCTTATTATGCTTAAATATATACTGTGGTATAACTCTCGTCACAGTAAAATATTCAAGCCTGTATTTACCCATACATAGGTACAACATGAATACCAACGTAACCAAATGAATCAACTCCAAGAGTAAGTTAATAAAGATTCCTTAAAACAGTTTTCGTCGCTTTAATTACAGAGCGCAACTTCGCGAACGGTATGTGTCAACAAAGTTAGTTCCTGCGATCCACTTCGGCAAACTTCGTCATGCCTCGTGTCGGCTCGGGAACTTTCCGTTAATTTGTATACCTTTTTCGCCGTTCCAAATTTGAAGTTTTTTGCATACAGTTGAAATGCAGCCAGTCACTTAGTTCAACGGTTATTTTAGAAGTGCTTCATTTGTAGGTTGAAATGTAACTCTTAAATTTCCAAAACATTAATATTTTTTAATCCATTACTATAGTTTAAAAAATGAAAAAAAAATTTAAATCAGATGAGAAGTTTCTCAAATGACCTTGTTCATACAAACTTACAAAATATAAATTGCTATGTTGGATTTTCGAAATATAGTATTACCTACCTAAATATACATAGCTCAAGTAAATTATCAGTAGTAAAATATTCATCTCTCATTAATAATAAAATACAATAGAATTTGATTAAAATAAGTTACAAATTAATATGCTTTGAATTAATACCCGTTTGCGCTACATAGTTAGAATTAATGTTTGATTAAATTAGTTTATCTAGTAATAAATTAGTCATGAAATTTAAGTTATGGAATTAAAAAAGCTCTTGAGAGAATTTTGAAGATTAACTTAGGTATTCTGTTTGCAGAATTAACAAGTCATTTCGAAATTTAATACGAGTTTAAAATCCATTGTTCCAAATCCAGGTGCAATTAAAGAAAACCATCTCCAAACATTAATCCTCATGTAATTCCAAATTTAAAGTGATTGACGAAAAGTTCAGTATCCATCGCGGAAGTTAGAAAAAAATAACTTTATTCTTCTATTTTCCAGCAAGAAATTAAGCAGAAACGAAATTAAAAGAGAGCGGAGCGGATTTCTTGTGAGAAATTTCTAATGAACAAACTTTTAAATTAGTAACTGTGAGAGGTCACTTCTGAAATTAGTGCCGACATCTCGTGACTTTTAAACCGACTTCACAAAAAGGAGGTGCTATATCGTCGGCTTTTTTTGAAACACCCTAGCTTCAAGAGAATTATATTTAAAAAAATATTATCGTGCACACTTCGAGGAGGTCGTGGCACAGTTGCTATTGCGCATATTATTCGATCGTAATTAAGCAAGTATAGCTAAAACCAGTAGTAGGATGGGGAATCTAGTGCCGACCCTGAAGAGGTACGCAGAGGTACGAGACTTAATTTCGTGAAACTTTAATATTTTTTTTATGTAAAACCTAAGTTACTATTTGTAATATCAGGTAATTATCTACCAGTGTAAATCCCGTTAAAATTGATCCACCCGTTTCATAGATCAAAGCCTGAACAAAAAGACAGACAGATTTTTTTAAATTTATGTACAATGGATACTTTCATAATATGCATTAAGTGAAATACTGTTTATTTGGAATTACAAACAGACAGATAATTTATCAGTTTTTATAATATGGATGACATCACTTCGCTTTAGATCCTAAAAGAGTGCAGTTCGAAGCATTCCTTGCGTAGCAAGTTGTCTAGCTCTACTGTAGGCCCAGACATGTAACATTCTGTCACGCTCTAAAAAAAATATGGAAATGACATAAATCCGTCACGCGATATGTCATTCCCATACATTTTGTATCGTTTCAACTAGCGAAGCGTGAGGACAATGTGTCTTTGTCTACAGGCCCGGGCTAACTCAAACCACTCGCCCACCACGGTTCTTATAATAATAACAATCCCTTTACTTATATATCTTGTACCCACTGAGTTTTCCCCATGATATTTTTTTGTCTTAAGGAAAATGTAAGCCATAAAGTACGTACGTGCTAGAACAGCCAGAGATATTGAACTGGGTGTCGGGTTTTTTATGTGAGAACCGGATGCCTGACTGAAAAAGAAACTCAATTAGTTCTGTTTCTGTCTGTAGTGATAATCTAGTAAGGTGGCAAACAAGCATGCAGTCTGTTTGATAGTAAACGGCTACAGGGGCCCAACCATGAGCTCTTATTGCAATGATAATTCAGTTGTGCGACAGTGACAGATGTATACACGTCACATACATCTGTCTCATAAATGAGTGAAACTATCATGGCAATAAGAGCTCATGGTAAGGCTCCTGGCCTATGAACTTGGCCAAAACTAAGGAGTTTCACTATCGCATTGCCTTACAAAGATCATAATGACCGTGCTGAATATTACACCTGTGTGAATCGTTCATTTTAAGTGATTCGAATGCATCTGAAAGTATATTCACATAGAAAACTAATTAAAAATTTTTTTTATCTGTCTGTCTGTTTATTCCGGCTAAGTTCTGAAAAGGCCTGACCAATTTTAGCGTGGCAGCCAATATTATTAGGAGCAATTCAGGCTACTTTTTAACCGACTTCAAAAAAAGGAGGAGATTATCAATTCGACTGTATGTTATTTGAATTCAAAAAAAACCTTTGAGTTTCGCTGGACACCAACGAAATTAAGTCTACGCGGATAAAACCGATAAGGCACAGCTAGTTTGGTACTAAAATGACAAAATGTAGCGTTTGGCAGGTGGCATTATTTGGCTGCGATCTTCCGTAAGATGAAAGGTTGAATGTTTTTCATAATAACGCCTTTTTGCTCTATATATAGCTATTTCCACAATACTTATTAACCTTCACGTTTCCGCGGCATATCGTTAGTAGAGAGACAAAACTCATAAGCGCAGCCCACCGAATGTTGGCGCGTCATCGCGATGTCTCGAGGTAAAAGTTTTATTTATGTGAAAAGTTGTTTCATTTTTCCTTGCTCCGAGCGTTTGAGAGAATAAAACCGCCGGTGAGGAACTGGAGACATAAATAACCCTAGTATTAAACATGTATGAAGACAAACTCCTCAAGAATTTAGCGAGAGCCGAGATGACGGTTTTTTTCCGGATTCTCAACTATTAATGCTGAATTTTTAACGGACTTTAAAAAAAGAAGAGGTTTTCCATTCGAAGGTATGTTTTTTTTACACCTAGATGGGTTATGGACTGGTGTAGGTGCATTTTGCAAAAAGTCACTGAATAGCACGAAAAAAATGTAAAACCGCCTTCAAAAAGAGAATAACAAAATTATTCGAAATAAATTACTTATTATATTATTTCTCATCAATAGGAATTAATTAAGGTTGCAATAAATTGCAGTCGAAACTCCTTACTATTTCCGGAATAAAAAACAAAATACACAGCCGAGTCAAAGTTACAAATTAAAAAAACCAAGGTCTAATATAAAAAAAAATACAAGAAATATTAAATTGTAAAATCTTCACTTCAAACATCGAACTATTTCAATTAAGAGTCTAGCAATGTTCCATTTTCGAAACTTTATTTTAAATTGCATCTCTGGCAGTTAAGTTTCGAAGTCATTCGATTCCATTGCGCTCGCGTCCGGTAATAAGGTTCGGACACGTGCGGCCGTCAACAAAGTAATCGTCCGGCATCGGTTTGAAAAATATTGTGTACATTCTACTTGAGAATGTGGAGATAGCAATTACAACTTAATTTGTTGTAGCGCAAAGTTCTATTTCATAATTCGATCTCTGTGCTATAAGCGAGTGCAGTGCTTCTTTGTGTTCCATTTTCTAAAGGTTTAAATGTTTTCCACCACAAAGACGTTAGTGAAGTACCCATGTGATCGATAGTAAGTCTACCCTCTTTTTTTTACTTTTATATATTTATATATTTTTTTGACTTTTGACTTTAATGTAAATTATCTGGTATATTTTGTACACACACACACAGTATAAATATGAGGTTACTGCAAGCAGTATGGAATATAGGAACAATTCTTTTGAAATAACACACTCACACATACGCGCGCATCACTAGGTCACTACCTAGGTATAATGTCGGTAAGGGATCTTATGTCGTAGCTTCACAGGCATTTTTCTAAACTTTAAATCGATATTAATTTGACAGTAAATTTAAGGACTAAATTTTAAAAAGTTTGTCACGCCATAATGGAGAATTTGCAAAAACAAATTGGTCTAGATTCCATACTGTTTAGTAAGCTTGTATTTATACTGTGCCGTAAATCATGCCTACTAATATTATTAATGCGAAAGTAACTCTGTCTGTCTGTTACGCTTTCCCGCTTAAACCTCTCAACCGATTTTGATGAAATTTGGCACAGACAATCTTTAGACCCTGAGAAAGGACATAGGCTTTTTTATTAAAAATATTAGGGTTCCGCGACAATAAGGATGAAACTAAATCTACGCGGGTGAAACCGCGGGGCACAGCTAGTACTCTATATATAGATAGTACTCTTAAACAAAAAAAAGTGTTATTGTGTTATCATTATTATCATTTTTTGTATGTACACGTTGCTCTATTAACTTTATTTGTTATACATATTTCTTAAAGCGGATCCGGATCATATCGGAAGTTGGTATGGTATATTAATGTTATTAAATGTTTAATTTGACTAATAGTTTAAGATTCCTTTGATAATTATTTTGTATAACGGATATCCGGTCTCGTGTTAAATATTTTCTTTAAATTAATTTGTTTGACTGATTTGACTATTTTTGCGTATAAATACAGCAGTACTGACACGAGACGGGACATTCGTTGGTGAACCATTGTGAGAACTGTTTAAGACTTTGTACGTAACACTGTGATTTTAAAATATAGTCTTCTAAATTACTAAGTGTATTTTTTTGCTAACAAATCAGAAGTGCGATCGTATCGAAAACGAAATCCTCGGTTAGGATTCAACGCCCATTAGAAAGGTACTTATATATATATATATATATTTTTTTTTTTCTTTTTCTTTCTTTGCCTCAAATTTAACGTTGACCGATTTAAAAACTTGTAGCATATAGATGCATGTTGCTTATGCTGCGCAGTTTTTATTATTTATTCCTATTGTGTGTTTTATTTAAATCAAAACGGACATGTATAAAATGTTCATGTAACATAAGTTTAAATAATAATAACATAAGTTTTAGAAATTATAAAAAATGGTTACCCTTTTAATTTTCAATCGTTTTCTATATTATTGTATGATAAATATAGTATTAGATTACTGACCAAATAGTTGGTACCCTTACTTGCCTAAATACACTGGATGTCAAAGGTTAAGATCAATTCCGTGCCTTAGTTAAACATTGTGTGTAATAGACATTCGTGTTTACATGTTGTCTGGGTGTTTTACATATTATTTTAGCTGTGCGGTACCAATAGTGCAAGCTTTATTTAGTTTGGTGCTATAATTATCTTGTTATTTGTAATTGGGGATTACGAATATAACTTAGGGGGCATTGTTTGGTTACATTTTACTTTCTAGTACTGTATATACATTCCAGTGACTATGGGACGCAACCAAGGTTCCCGTAAGCGAACAAGCAGAAGGCGTCGATCAAGCTCATCCGAGGCTTCTACTACATCATGCGAGAGCAACGGGCGACGATCGCGGTCTCGGCAAGTCCACACCCCACAGCGGAAGCGCACGCGAAGGGATCGCAGCCTTTCCAGAAACACTCGGGGAAGGCGCAGCGGTTCAAGACATTCGCGTCGCTTCGTGACTGCCGAGTCAGAGCAACGCCCGCCATCTTTATCTACCGGTGAGCCTGTTCCATCTACATCTACTCGCAACAGTTTGATAGAAACTTTTAAAGAATTGGTCAGTGCTATTAAAACCGATGGCAACGATCGTTATCCAGCCATGAATGTGGTTCCTGAATTCGATCCAGCTAAACGTAACCAAACTGTAGACACTTGGGTTATTAAGGTTAACGAGTGTGCATCGATTTATGGTTGGTCGGAACGTCAAGTAATCCACTATGCACTTCCAAAATTAGTAGGCCTAGCACAAAAATGGTACCAAGGCTTACCAAGTTTAATGTTTACCTGGATTGAATGGCAGGATAAATTGCGATCGGCTTTCCCAAGTAGTCAAAATTATGGTCAGATGTTAACAGAGATGCTTGCTTGCAAGGCTCGGTTCGGTGAACCGTTAGAGGAATATTTTTATGAGAAAATGGTATTACTGAATAGATGTTTAATTACTGGTAAACATGCTACCGATTGTATATTATTTGGAATTGAAGATCGGTCTGTTAGAACCAGTGCAGAGGCTGCACAATTTACCGAACCAGAGAAATTACTAGTCTTTTTGAGAAATGTCAGGACTGTTAAAAGACCTGACAGAGTCATAACGCCCATACAAACAGGTAGCTCTGATAATAAACGACCTAAACATTATAAGTCTCATAATGATACTAAATCTGTAACAAAATGTTATAACTGTGGTGAGGAAGGACACCCATATTTTAAATGTAAACAACCTATAAAGAAATGTGATTCTTGTCACCGGATAGGTCATTTAGTTGATACTTGCCCAAAAAGAGAACATGGCAGTGATAAAACTGTTTTACGAATATCTAGAAATTTAGACAACGACATTAAATACTTTAAATCGGCCAAGGTTAATAATTTTGAGTTGCAATGTTTTATTGATTTTGGGAGTCAGTGTACCATGTTAAAGGAATCTATAGCTAAACATTTAGTTGGTACATGGCTAACCTCAGATTTACCAGTATTGAGAGGGTTTGGAGATTCGATAGTAAAATGTCTAGGCAAATGTGATTTAGATATTGAAATTGATTCCGTCAAAGCTAAAGTTCAAGTATTTGTCGTGCCTGATAAACTACTACAAGTTCCGTTACTGGTGGGACAAACGTTTACTGAGCAGGACCATGTTGTGGTTTATAAAAATAAAGATAGCCTTCATATAACTTCTAACCAGAAACCACTTAAAGTACTTTTATTCACTAGCGAATCGAAATTCATCCCTTTTGGTTGCAATGAAATTGGTGTTCATTCTTCTGACAAATGTAACGGAGAATTTTTAATTGAGTCTAGTATTTGCTCACAACCTAAGCGGGAATATGAAGTTTTGCAAAGCGTAATTGAAATGGTCAATGGTTATGGCAATGTAGTTATTAAATGTTCCTCTCGAGATGGGTTTAGTTTGAAGGCTGATACGTTGCTACTTCGTGCCATACCTATGAAAAAAATTAAGACCCTTTATGTGAATCGAATCGATAATATCGCTGAAGCTACCCCAACGGTAATTGACAGTTCAATGCTGAATATAAACACTAATGTTAATTCGAATGACCAACGCAAGCTTTTAAACCTTTTAAATGAGTTTAGAGATTGTTTCGCGTTTTCAATCAAGGAAATTGGCTGTGTTCAGGGCTCGGAAATGAACATTCATTTGAATGATCAGACACCAGTAGTTTACAGACCATATCGTTTGTCCCAACTTGAGCGTGAAAAAGTTAGGGTCATGGTAAAAGAATTGGAAGAGTGCGGCATTATAAGACATTCGACATCTGAATATGCGTCACCTATTCTACTAGTGAAAAAGAAAACTGGCGATTATCGCCTATGTATTGATTTTAGAGCCCTGAATAAGAAAACTATCAAGGAACACTATCCGTTACCTAGGATTGACGACCATCTAGATAATTTATCAGGGTTTAAATTCTACACTTCTTTGGATCTTGCATCCGGGTACTATCAAGTGCCCATGTCCGAAGCCTCTAAACATCTTACAGCATTCATAACGCCAGATGGTCACTTTGAATTCAATAGAATTCCGTTTGGGTTGGCTAATGCCCCTGCTACTTTTCAAAGAACTATCAATAGTATTTTGGGCAATGCAAGATTCAAGGAAGCTTTTGCTTATATGGACGATGTTATAATACCGTCCAAAACGATTGAGGAAGGGTTAGAAAGAATTCGCGCTACGTTGCTATTATTTCGACAAGCAGGGTTAACCTTAAAATTGTCTAAGTGTAACTTTCTTATGCAGAATGTAGACTATTTAGGTTTCGAAATATCTGAGCGCGGTATGCGACCTGGAAAATCTAAAACTCAGGCGGTAGAAATGTTTCCGGAACCGGTCGATCAACATACCGTGAGGCAGTTTTTAGGATTGGCCAGTTTCTTTCGAAAATTTGTCAAGGGATTTTCCACCATCGCGAAACCTCTAACGCAACTATTAAAAAAGGATTCTAAGTGGCATTGGGGTACAGAAGAGAGTAAGGCATTTATGACGTTAAAAGGGGAGTTAGTTAAACGCCCCATACTTGCATTCTTTAACCAAGCTTATGAAACGCAGTTGCATACTGACGCATCGAAAGTTGGTATTGCCGGTATTTTGCTACAGAGACCTAACAAACAGTCTGCGTATAATGCAGTAGCTTATTACAGTAGACAAACTACACCAGAAGAGAGTCGCTTTACATCCTATGACTTAGAAACGCTAGCAGTAGTCACATCCTTGCAGCGTTTTAGAGTTTATCTGCTAGGACTAGCCTTTACTATAGTTACTGACTGTAATTCGTTAAGAGCTACCTTTGAAAAACGTGATATATTGCCTAGAGTTGCGCGTTGGTGGAACATAATGCAAGAATATGATTTTAAAATAGTTTATAGGCCAGGTCTTTCTATGTGCCACGTTGATGCTTTAAGTCGCAACCCTGTGAGTCAGACACAGGGCTCATTGCATGTTCGAACTATTGATGCTAGTTGGGTTTCCACGGTACAACACAGCGATTCAGAATTACAGAGAATTATTGACATATTACAGGATTCAAATACGGATAACGTAATTGAGATAAAGAACAACTTTACATTAAAGAGAGGGTTGTTATACAGGAAAACGCAAGATGGTGATCGCTGGGTTGTACCAAAAGGAGTTCGATGGCAAATAGTAAAAGCCAATCACGATGACATTGGTCATTTTAGTGTCGATAAAACATACGATAAAATTAAGACCCAGTATTGGTTCGCTAAAATGCGTAAATTTGTAAAGAAATATGTAGAATCTTGTTTAGAGTGTGCCCATAGTAAAATTCCAGGTGGGAAAAAGGCAGGTGAATTGCATCCAATACCAAAGGTTGACTCTCCATTCGATACCATTCATATTGACCATTTAGGCCCATTTGTACGCAGTAAGAAGAGAAATTCATATCTATTGGTAATAATTGACGCGTTTACAAAGTTTATTGTTCTTGTACCAGTTAAAAGCACTAAAACTGTTCATTCCATTAGAGCCATGAAACAGTATTTTCATACTTTTAGTGTGCCGCGAAGACTAATTTCAGATAGAGGAACATCATTTACATCAAAACGTTTCAAAGACTATTTACAATCTCTTGGTGTTAAACATATTTTAAATGCCGTTGCCACTCCCCGTGCTAACGGTCAAGTTGAACGGTATAACCGAACAGTATTAGGAGCATTAGTTACGTCTAACCACGATAAACCCGAAAATGTATGGGACGAATGCATTAGTACTATACAGTGGGGGTTAAACAACACAATTAATAAGACAACGGGGAAAACTCCCTCTGAAGCCTTATTTGGTATAAAAACAATAGGAACGAACGACTCTTTAATTCAAAATAGCATAACTGATGGTTCTGACCATGTTGATGAATCTCGATCAAATATTGAAGCCATCAGGGATGAGATATCTGAAAGAATTCAAACGGATCAAGTCAATCAAAAAAGACGTTTTGACAAAAGTAGAAAAGTAGTTAAATTTAATGTCGGTGATTTAGTAAGAGTAGAGAGAGAAGTTCCTTCGACTGGGAAAAGTAGAAAGCTGGTTTCTAAAATCCGGGGTCCGTATCGTATTAGCAAGATTCTTGATAATGACAGATATGAGATTGAAGATACTCCTTTATCCCGCAAGGGTAGACTTTTTACTGGTGTGTTTTCGGTAGATAAAATTCATCCTTGGCTGGTTTATCGTAGAAGTTGTGAGTCCAGTAGTTCTGATAATGAACAGGAATAGAATGAATTGATGTTTTCAATGTTTAGTGTATAATGGTTATAAGTTGTTTTGATTATATGTGTAGTAAGTCATGTTCAATGAAGTATTAAAGTGGAGCCATACATAACTAGGGCTTCAGTATTCTAGTTAATTGTTATAAATGAATGTTGAAGACATGACTGGGGCTTCAGTATTCTAGTTAATTGCTATAAATGAATGTTGAAGACATGACTGGGGCTTCAATATTCTAGTTAATTGCTATAAATGAATGTTGAAGACATGACTGGGGCTTCAGTATTCTAGTTAATTGCTATAAATGAATGTTGAAGACATGACTGGGGCTTCAGTATTCTAGTTAATTGTTATAAATGAATGTTGAAGACATGACTGGGGCTTCAGTATTCTAGTTAATTGTTATAAATGAATGTTGAAGACATGACTGGGGCTTCAGTATTCTAGTTAATTGCTATAAATGAATGTTGAAGACATGAATGGGGCTTCAATATTATAATAGTTGTAATGCTCTAATAACTGCTATTGTAGTAGCAGTTAGTTAAAGACAAGGTGTATTATGTTTTACAATATTATGATTGATGATATTATTTATAAAAATGAATAAATATGGGGCAGTAGAACATTTAAAGCTGTAATTAATCTGATATGATCTATTATTATGATGGGTATATTGTTTTGTTTCACGAGACGTGAAAGTGTCAGGAAAGGCCGATTGTTATCATTATTATCATTTTTTGTATGTACACGTTGCTCTATTAACTTTATTTGTTATACATATTTCTTAAAGCGGATCCGGATCATATCGGAAGTTGGTATGGTATATTAATGTTATTAAATGTTTAATTTGACTAATAGTTTAAGATTCCTTTGATAATTATTTTGTATAACGGATATCCGGTCTCGTGTTAAATATTTTCTTTAAATTAATTTGTTTGACTGATTTGACTATTTTTGCGTATAAATACAGCAGTACTGACACGAGACGGGACATTCGTTGGTGAACCATTGTGAGAACTGTTTAAGACTTTGTACGTAACACTGTGATTTTAAAATATAGTCTTCTAAATTACTAAGTGTATTTTTTTGCTAACAATTGTTTTGTACTCGTGAATTCTAATGACGGTATAAAAATATTTTCCGCAGCCGACAGCCTTTCAGCAAAGTTATGTTTTATGCTACAACTTACGTTCATATATCTTATTCAAACTTTGTGAGGGAAAAACCCGGGTACATTATGAACCGGGTGTACTTGTACCTCTATTGTAGCTGGTTTAAGTAACTAATAAATACATTGTTCGTAACTATGCGATGATTGTGAAAATAATATCGTCGTTTTGTAACTTTGAAAATTATCAAAATTATATTATTTCTAAATGGTCAGGAGAAATACGAACCCGAGATTCGAAACCATGACCTCTGCAAGCCGTGCAGCTGCTCTGCCAACTGAGTCACTCGTAATTCTTGTGTCGAATTCTTCCTTCCCATGTTTAGTAGTTTTTGAAGCCCCCTTGGCCGCATTTTTTGAACCATTTTTAAGAATTTAGAATGTAAAAATAAAAAAATAAAAAAAATATTAAAAATCCTTTTATCAAAGTCTATAAGTATGTCGAATTATGGTATTGTCTAAATATTTGTATTATTTTTATGCAGTATATTGATTTTCGTTTACTTTCATTTTGTCGCTTGAAATTAAAATTAACGCTAAGAAGTTACGTTTGTTAGTTATACACGCTGCTTATGCGACCATAATTGACCCCCTCACCTACCAATCAATAATAATGTATTGAATAATAAATGGGAAGTAGATATTCTGGGACCAAAAGCACCGCTTGAGTCAATACACCTCTTAAAGGACCCTATTGATTTCGATGGTCCTGTTTTCTTAAATATTTGGATAGGCGCGTTTTATTGTTGGCTTTGTCTGAGAACGGTAAGAAAGCACTCTAAGCATATAAATGGGAATAGAAAAAGTCATGATCAGCATGCAGATGACCTTATGGTTCTGTGGTCTACAGAGTGTAGAGCCGTGGTGGCCTCGGGGTTAGAGCAGTCGCCTGCGACGCAAGCGACGCAACATCGAATCCCAGCGGGGCCTGTACCTATGAGTTTTTCTAAAAACTTATGTACAGTGATTTCACACCACGTGCTTATGCGGTGAAGGAAAACATCGTGAGAAAACCTGCATATGTCTGAGAACTAATTCAAAGACGTATGTATGGGGCCTGAGACGGCGATGGACTCACCCTCAGTCACGTTGGCACTTAATCATATTCGGTAAAATGTGGGTGTTGAAAATTACAACACCTCTGCCTATCCCTTCGGGGAATACAGGCGTGAGCATATGTATGTATGTACAAAGTGTAGATATGCCAGTTTACCTCCTGTCTTTACCCCACGTTATTCCTAGTGCGTAGTGAGTTGTGCTCTTCCATTTCTCTCTGTCAGCTGTCATTTCTGTATTAATTCCCGTTATAGCCATATCATCTCATCTCCCTGGCCTTATCCCATACATTGTTGGGGTCGGCACTTGATTCAACCCGATGTGGCTGATCAGCTGATTTTTATACGAAGCGACTGCCATCTGACCTTCGCAACCCCGTTTAGGAGGAAAATCTGTGATTTGGGTTAAACCAGTTGTCTGATTATTTTTAGGCCTCCTGCAACGATTGCCAAAGATGTTAAATTGGCAACCGGGACCGACAGCTTAACGTGCTCTCCGAGGCACGGAGGGAACTCGGGCGGTCACCCATCCAACTACTGGCTAGGCGTATGGTTGCTTAACTTCGCTGATCGAATGATATGCGCAATAGCAACTGTGCCACGAGCTCCTCCGTTACAGCCATATCATCTTTCACATTGTCTATCGTTTCCTAGGTCTTCCATTCTTCTTCTGTCATCGTCTTCATTCATAAAAAACTTTTTAACAATTTTTACCTTCGTCCATTCGTAGAATAAAGTATAGCAATTATTTTATAATGTTTAGGGATTTGTTGTAAACATAACAAGCCGTGTCCCTCGCGAGATCATCTTTACTCTCCGGGTAGGCAGAGAGAAAATACTGCCAATTCACTGCAGTTTAGACAAAGTCGACGATTTTGAGGAAACCTGCATAATATGACTGCGTCCGAGATCACATTCACGCAAAAGCAATTTACATATTTGTATGTGTTTTTGTCTTCGGTAAAGAGTGGGTGTTTTTGGGAGCCGTGATCTTACGAAAAGCCTTTGATAAGTACATGATAATAGACCCCTTCGTATTAATGAAATCTAAACCCATAATCCATCACAATTACGCCATATGACGAATCATTTGGAACAATGAAAAAAGCTCAAAGTAAATTAATTCGTGTGTTCGAGAACAATTTTATTATTCTTTACAAAGGCCAAAATCCAAACCTATCGGCTTTTTAAAACCATTATGGTTAAAACGAAGCCACTCTATGCGAAACTTCACCACACTGCGTTAGGGTGGGGTCACATTCGAAACTGTTTTATTATTATTTAAATATGTATATTGTGAATTTTATATTATTCGGAATGTAAGGATATAGTTTGCTAAGAGTATCTTGCTTATTGCAACTTAAATAACTTGCTTATATTTAATACAATATAAAAAATATATAATTCCATGATAGTCTTTTACCACCGAAAGGCGAACATATTATATTCACTTCACACGCTATTTAGGTCTACTTCCTTATCTTATCTTATATCTTTAAACGAGCAATTCTTGTATATATAGAATCTGGATCTCGGGAATGGCTGCAACGATTTTCATGAAATTTTGTATGTAGGGGGTTTCGGGGGCAAAAAAATTATCTAGCTAGGTTTCACTTTCAGAAAACATCGTTTTGACCATGTTTTCATGCACTGAAAAACTCATAAAATATTAATACAATACTACAGTAAATTTCGCCGACAACTGTCAAGTTATGATAGCTCAGAGGTGAGGCTGTCAGCCTACGATGTGATAACGAAATTAGAGTACCCCGGTTCGAGACTGACGTTCACCGGTTAGATTTTTTCTTTTGGTAAGTTTTTTCTTTTTTGGGAAAAAGTTTAGTTTTTTGTGAGGAAAAGAAACCGAGCACAGCTCAGTCAACCACGTACTACCATATTAAATGTTACAGAGTGTCGCTATGACATCAGAAGATCAAAGCGTTATTCAGAACGGTAAGGGATTTCATGACCGCTGTCACATAAGAAAATTAAAACTTAAAAAATTAAACATACGACTATTATTTTCTATAGAGCATCATTGAAACAATCTCTCACTGGCACCCAACCTCGAATTAATAGCAAAGAGCAATTCGATAATGCTCGAATGATTTTTAATATTCGACGATTCTCAACGTCGATGTATTGTCCATTCATCTGCAGCGTTTTTCGGTAGAAAGCCGTCACCGACCGATTTTAAATCAAATCGCTAAAGCAATAGGGCTTACTTTAGATTGAACTTAGAGTTTATCATAGCAGACAACATGTGTGAATTGTTTGAGTAATAACGATTGCTATGTACCAATATAATACGACTGATCGAATCATTTTATTAAACTCTAAATCGTTTAGAAATATAATGGTACTTCAGAACGGATTCTAATTGTTACGTTAAGGAAAACGAGAGTAAATTTATATTTTTTTATGGTAAATGGCAACCTATTTACATGGGAATCTAAATATATATAACTCAAAAGTGACTGACTGACTGGCTGTGGCTGAAACTACTACTGGACGGATCGGGCTGAAATTTGGCATGCAGGTAGATGTTATGACATAGGCATCCGCTAAGAAAGGATTTTGATTAAATCTACCCCCAAGGGGATAAAATAGAGATGAAAGTTTGTATGAAACTATGTAAATTTTAAACCGATCGGGCTGAGTCTTTGCATTCATAATTTATTTATAAAAAATATTAGGGTGCCGCGAAATTAAGCATGAAACTAAATCTACGCGGGTGAAACCGCGGGGCACAGCCAGTTTAAACATGAATGGCGATATATGCAGGTGTATTATAAGACCACCTTTGCGGGGAATACATGCGTGAGCGTACATTATCCTGAAAACATCCACCGTAAATTGGTTTGAACAAGATCTTTTATATTATGTTACTTGCTACGGAACCCTTCATGGGCGAATTCGACTCGCACTTGGCCGCTTTTTTGAGTCTTGTATAAAGCGAGCTCGAACTAATATATGCGCAGTTATATTCCTCATTTTTTTCTTAGCGCTCAAAACTCGTGACGCCATCTGTAAAAAATCCGTCCAGCCGTTTCAGAGATTACCCGGAACAAACAGACAGACAGACAGAGACAAATTTTAAAACTTTGTTTTTTAGTGTCAGTAGCGTGTATACTTTCTTATGCATTTAGTGAAAAGCTGTTATTTTGGAATTACATACAGACACTTCAATTTTATTTATCTGTATGTATAGATAATTTTCTTAAGCACTTCACTTGTTCTCACTTGCTTGGTAATGAACGGTCCCATCGCCTTAAGTAATCCCCTTAGTAACTTCCGTACCGTACTTTTTAAGCGTTTTCTATTTACAAAGGATAATCTTGCACCACCGGCCCTTGTTGGAACTCCTTAGGAAATATTACGATGCAATTAAATATTTCCAGTCCCGATCATTTTAAAGAGGTCTTTTTACTTCGATGTTGCAGCGCGAGTGCAAATAGTTCTGGGCTTTGATGGTATAAAAAAAATTACCTTGAAGTTGGTTCAATAATTTTCCATACAATTTTTTTATCTGGTAAAAGGTTTTTGTGTTTTAGTAACTTGTAAAGTAAGGTGTATTTTTAAACAGCTGTTTGTTAATGTTTAAATGACAATAGGCAGATTAATTACACAGATGCTATACAGATATTTTCGATACAATAAAAGACATACGAGTACAAGAATATTGTTTGAAGTAAATGTATTGAGCACGTATCGTTTCAAAAGGTAGCACACAGCTTTTTTCAATTTTATTTGAAAACTAGCTGTGTCCCGCGGTTTCACCCGCGTAGATTTAGTTTCTTCCTTATTGTCGCGGAACCCTAATATTTTTAATAAATAAAAGTAGCCTAAGTTACTCCTTGAAACATCAGCTACCTACCAGTGAAAGTCCCGTTAAAATCCGTCCAGCCGTTTTAGAGATTACCCGGAACAAACAGACAGACAGACAGAGAAAAATTTTAATACTTGGTTTTTTAGTGTCAGTAGCGTGTATACTTGCATATGCATTTAGTGAAAAGCTGTTATTTTAGAATTACAAACAGACACTTCAATTTTATTTATCTGTATAGACTAGCTGTGTCCCGCGGTTTCACTCGCGTAGATTTAGTTTCCTCCTTATTGTCGCGGAACCCTAATATTTTTAATAATTAATAGCCTAAGTTACTCATTGAAACATCGGCTACCTACCAGTGAAAGTCCCGTTTAAATCGGTCCAGCCGTTTCGGAGATTACCCAAAACAAACAGACAGCCAGACAGACAAAATTTTAAAGCTTTGTTTTTCGGTGTCAGTAGCGTGTACACTTTCATATGCATTTAGTGAAAAGCTGTTATTTTGGAACTACAAACAGACACTTCAATTTTATTTATCTGTATAGTTAAGTGAAAAAATCTGCTTCTCGAAGAACCAAACTGAAATTGGTATGCAGCGCTCGCGTATCTGCTAACGAAAAAATAATATAAAACAGTATATTTTAATATTACAGCGCTGTTCTACAAAGGGTCAACTCTCAAAATCTTGTTAAAGTTAATGAACAAACTTAAACCGACGCTGTTAAGTTACTCGTAGTAGCCTTGAGGAAACTACCCCTTTATAACAGCAACGAATGGTTAATTAATATACATTGTCTTGTCTGTATATCTCCAAGACCATAGAGTCTAGAACACTAGAAATAGTTTTTTTTACTAGCTCCTATGGATATAAATACACATACTGAAGATATAAGGCAAATAAAAAAAAAATACCCTTACGAATTTCACGCGCGATTATTTTTAACTAGCTTATACCCGCCGCTGCGCTCGCATAGCAATTCTATTAAATAAATGTATTCTATGTTGCTTCTAATATCTTCAATAATATGTATACAAAGTTGTTTGATGATCGGTTTAGTAGTCTGCGTGACAGCGTAACAAAACAAACTTACATTACATTTTTAACATTAGTAGAATTAGTAGGAGGGATAAAAATATTGTTAGATTGTTAGTTGTCTGGTTGTCTTAAGGCTAATAGGTAGAATAATGATGTGAAACAACGACTGCATAATTAATTTCAGTGTTCGTTAGAATAATACGTAGTTTTAATGCAATCATGTTAAAAAAATTATGTGAACAAAAAAACAGAAAAGAAACAACTTGGGAATATTAGGACACCATTCTCACAATTTAAAATCGCGGTAAAGTTCAATATTCTTTGTTTTCAAATTAATAAATCTATACAGATAAATAAAATTGAAGTGTCTGTTTTTAACTGCAAAATAACAGTTTTTCACTAAATGCATATGAAAGTATACACGCTACTGACACTAAAAAACCAAGTTTTAAAAATTTTCTCTGTCTGTCTGTCTGTTTGTTCCGGGTAATCTCCGAAACGGCTAGACGGATTTTAACGGGACTTTCACTGACGGATAGCTAATGTTACAAGGAGTAACTTAGGCTACTTTTATTTATTAAAAATATTGGGGTACCGCGACAATAAGGATGAAATTAAATCTACCGCGTGGCACAGCTAGTATACACAGAGTTCTTAAACAATTCTTCTTTTAAAACAACTAACAATTACTTGAACCTTAAACGAAACATGAACATTCAGTTAAAGTGAAATAATTTATTCATTAAAGGACAAAACAGCGGGGGCTCTGAAGTTCCCGGC
This sequence comes from Watsonalla cultraria, assembly GCA_964035505.1. Classification (NCBI taxonomy): domain Eukaryota; kingdom Metazoa; phylum Arthropoda; class Insecta; order Lepidoptera; family Drepanidae; genus Watsonalla; species Watsonalla cultraria. Next base: position 1,514,566 of record OZ037713.1, read on the forward strand.
TTATTAATGCGCGTTTTAAAAGAATTTATGTTTGACATGTGCGGTCCTGTAGCTACCATTACCCACTTTTTAAAACTAAAAATAAATAGATACAAAATGTTTAAGTAATTTTAATGGGACTCTACTTTATCTCGAAGCAAAATCTAATCCCCGTTAATTCTATGCGTAGATGTAATAGATTATTTTTTTATTGTTTTCGAGTTGTGTCACTAGAGACAAGGGTGTTTTTGAGTGGTTATAATTATCCAGTAATTTAAATTGTAATGAGATTAAGTTAACTGGTATTTTAATTCTGAAATTAATTTATTTAATGTAGTGTATGTAAGTAATAAGAATGATTCTGTCGTCTCGTGCATACACGCCACACATCATGACGTGACGTCATGGGGGTGCGGAACGCATCACCCACTCGTTCACTTACTCACGGGAGGTAGAAGATGGCGGATGTGGTGGCGTGTATGGCAGGGAGCCGATATATCTAGAGGAGGTAAAACATGGAAACAGTACATAATGGCGACGAGTCTGTGAGTACTGTTTTGATTTTCTTAATTCTGATGTGGTTTGCCGGCCATGATGTAATTACCTAATAAGAATACTTATTTTTGTTCTTTCAATTGCAAAATATTTTTTACCAGAATATAGATACTATAGGTCAGTCAATTAATCATTCGTTCAATTATTGTTAGATATAATTTATTCTGTGGTTGTCAACGATTGTCAAAACGGAATGCAACCAAATGTCAAATGCGATATTAGGTCAAGAAAAAAAAAAAAAAAAAAAAAAAAAAGGGTGAGTTCAGAAAAAAAAGAGTTCTAATATCCAAAATACTTATATTGTAATTCTGTGGTTTCAATTCCGCTAACTATTATTTATCTGCAATGTGCCCATGCATGACTGCATGTATCTTAATATTAAGTTACTGGCACTACAAGAAAAAAAAAAAAACAATATCGTCTATTATTTTTTCAAATTAAAATTGGAAAAGTCGCTTTGTTTTGTTTTGTTAAACTTTAATTAGCGCCAAACTGTGAATCGAGCAATATAAATATATTTAAAATAAAGTTGATACTCCCATTATTGAAGAAGGAAAGGAAAAGTTAAGTGCATCTAACAACAACGTCAGGTTAGTATTAAATATCTACTACTTATTGGTGTAAGAGTGTAAAATAAAGGGCGGTGTACCTTCGCTTCATTTGGTGTTGTTAGGAAGGAAGGTTCTCGACAAAATAAATAAGGAGTCTACTACTGGAGGTATGTTGGACGGTTGCCTATGTTGGGTATGGAAAATAGTACCTATGGTTTGTTTTCTTCAATACAATAATATACAATTTATACGTATATCTAATGCGTAAATGCAGCCGTACTTGCAATATGGTTGATCATTCAATATGAAAGGCTAAGTATGAAGATTTAAAACACCGGTGCAAATCTGCACAGACTAATAAATATAATAATACTGACTGCTGCTCATACTGTAGCCTACAACTTCCTGGGATGTTATACTGTCCTGTACACAGTAGATAGGTAGGTAGTTACTTCGTAAAATGATGATGCCAAATTGGTGATTTGATGCATTTTATGGCTTTCAGGAAATAATGGCAAATCTTACATTGGATAAATTTGAATGTGAGGGAGATGCAACATCGGTGGGTGTGAGATGGGAGCGCTGGAAGAAAAGTTTAAGTATTTATTTAGAAGCAGCAAACATTACTAAGCCCAGCCAAAAGCGTGCAAGTCTTTTACATTGGGGTGGACCAGAATTGCAAGAAATATTTTATAATATTCCTGATGTGAATAGTACTGATGCCCCGGAGGAAGAAATAGATGTATTTAGAGAAGCAATTATCAAGTTAGACGAATACTTTGCACCCAAACAAAGTAAAAGATTTGAAAGGCACATATTTAGAGGAATGAAACAAGAAGAAAGCGAGAAATTTGAAAAATTCATTGTTCGGTTAAGGCAACAAGCAGCTAAATGTCAATTTACGGATGTAAATGACCAGCTCTTAGATCAAGTGACTGAAAGGTGCAGCTCAGAGGAATTAAGGAAAAAAAATACTAAAAACAGGAGATACAATGACCATTGAAGATGTTATAATTGAAGCAAACACATTGGAAGTAATAAGCAGACAACTAGAAGATTATAACCAGAAACAACAAAGCAGTCAGAATGTAAACAAAATAGAAGAGAAATTCAAAAATAGGAATTCTAGAGTAAAGAGAGAATGTTTTAGGTGTGGGGGTTGGAATCACTTAGCATTTGATGAGAATTGTCCAGCAAGAGAGAAAAAGTGTACAAAATGTGGAAGAATAGGTCATTTTAAACTACAGTGCAAAACAAATTCATTGAAAATGAAATTTCAAGATACAGCACTAACACACAGCAATAAGACAAAGAGATTCAAGAGAGTAAATAATATTGAAGAACAAAATGAACAGTCAGATGAAGAAATTGCCTTTGTCTTTAATATTGGGAATGATGACACCGTGAGCTGTGAAATAGGAGGTATCAAAGTCGACATGTTGATTGACTCTGGGTGTAGATATAATTTAATAACAAGCAAATCTTGGATACATATGAAAAATAATAAAATTAAGGTGGTGGAACAAACGCTGAATTCTAATAAAATATTCTATGCATATGGAAGCAATTCTCCTTTGAAACTACAGGGTGCATTTACTTCTGAAATAGTGTTGGCTGGTCGGACTCAGCAAGCAGTTTTTTATGTCGTTGAAAATGGTACTTGCAACTTATTGGGAAAAACAACGGCTATGAGTTTAGGGGTATTAAAAATCGTATTAGAAGTAAACTAAGCTGAACCAAACATCTTCCCCAAATTTCAGAATGTCCTTATGTAGATCCCAATAGATGAAAAAGTTAAACCGATTGCCCAGCCTTACATCAATTGATTATGTACAGAAATTAATTGAACACACCAGGTCAGTGGCAATACAGGTAGAAGTAGAGCACCAAAACAGAAGTATACTTAAAAGACTATGAATATGCCAAGCTGAAAAGTAAATTTATTGGAAGGAAGCTCTAGTTGATTACTTGATTATGTATAATAATAATACTCCTCATATGGTGACAGGTAAAACCCCTGCTGAGCTATTCTCTCAAAGGAAGACTAAAGAAATACCCATGATGAATAATGTAGACCACACAACTGACGACATATCCATGTCATTTGAGAGAAAGAAAAGGGCAAGAACTATGCAGACAAAAGTAGAAAGGCACAAGAAACTGACTTAGTGCCAGGAGAAAAGGTGATACTGAGGACATGAGCAAAGATGTTGAAGTAGAAAACGATAAACCAGGACAGAGATTACGAAGAAACAATGTACACCTTAAAAAGGTAGAAGGAGAACGGAAAGTTGTAAGTAAAGATGAGACAAACGCATCAACATAGGAAGAAGAAGAGGATTAGAATTGAAAATTTGATTATTGGTATTGGTGAATTAGAAGTTGATAATTTTTTTAGATATAAGATAGATTTATTAGGGTTAAGAATTGAATACTAATGAGGAACTAAAGTATTACACAAATTGAATATAGAAAGAATACAACTATAAATTAGCACTTAAGAAAGTGAAGGAAGAATAAGTTATATTGATTTAGAGAGAATTGTAAATAATAGGGAAGTGAAGGAAGAATAGAGGTATATTGATTGTGAATTGTAAATAATAGGGAAGTGAAGGAAGAATAGACGCATATTGATTTAGAATTGTAAATAATAGGGAAGTGAAGGAAGAATAGAGGTATATTGATTTAGAATTGTAAATAATAGGGAAGTGAAGGAAGAATAAGTTATATTGATTTAGAAATGTAAGTAATTGGGAAGTGAAGGAAGCATAAGTTATATTGATTTACAAATGTAAATCATTAGGAAGTGAAGGAAGCATAAGTTATATTGATTTACAAATGTAAATCATTGGGAAGTGAAGGAAGCATAAGTTGTATTGATTTACAAATGTAAATCATTAGGAAGTGAAGGAAGCATAAGTTATATTGATTTACAAATGTAAATCATTGGGAAGTGAAGGAAGCATAAGTTATATTGATTTACAAATGTAAATCATTGGGAAGTGAAGGAAGCATAAGTTGTATTGATTTACAAATGTAAATCATTGGGAAGTGAAGGAAGCATAAGTTGTATTGATTTACAAATGTAAATCATTGGGAAGTGAAGGAAGCATAAGTTGTATTGATTTACAAATGTAAATCATTGGGAAGCGAAGGAAGCATAAGTTATATTGATTAAGAATTGTAAATAATTGGGAAGTGAAGGAAAAATAAGTTGTATGAGCATTTTAAGTAATATGAAAGTGAAGGAATAATTAGTAAATTGATAATTGTCATTAGTTAGAATTAATTGTATAATTGTAGTTCTTGGGAAGGAAGGAAGGAAGTAGTAAATTAATTAATTGTTGAGAAGCTGGAAACGATTGAAGGTTAAGGCAACATATTTAATAGAGATTATTAAGTATGTTGACAATGTCTTTGTAACTTATAATTTATTAAAGTGATTAATGGTTAACAAAAGAGTTTTAAATTTATTAAAACAAGGAAGAGATGTAGTGTATGTAAGTAATAAGAATGATTCTGTCGTCTCGTGCATACACGCCACACATCATGACGTGACGTCATGGGGGTGCGGAACGCATCACCCACTCGTTCACTTACTCACGGGAGGTAGAAGATGGCGGATGTGGTGGCGTGTATGGCAGGGAGCCGATATATCTAGAGGAGGTAAAACATGGAAACAGTACATTTAATTTGAGGATTTAAAGTATGTATTTTTTATTCTGAAGAACGTGTTCGCTTTTGATGTTTGATACTTTTTTTGTTTCCTAATAATTTGATAATGTTAAAAATATCGATGTAGTTATTCGCGACCCACCTATCTATAAGGTAGGTAGTTCTATAGGGCAGGAATTATACAATAAGATGACTTTTGAGATCAAATATTTTTTGCATTGAGAGTGTAACGTTTCTCCACTCGCTACATAGATGGCGGTACTCGCAAACAAATGCGAAGTTTGTCTACAAATACACGAGAACCTAAGTCGCGCAATAAGAGTTTTTAAGCGCATTGCAGTATATATATAGTATATATACAAGTTTCCATATTCATAAGTGCCTTACCAGGGCCTAAACTGAATAAATCATTTTCATTTTCCAACTAGAACAGGTGGAGCCGTGATTCTCCAGGCATGACACCCGTTTGACTGGAAGGTCTTCCCTTAGCTAGGGATTAGGATGATCACTCGCTCTCCCCACAATAACTTTAATATAGTGTTGAAATGTTGGCATACCGTCTATAACTTGGGCAGGTCCTCATTAAGCTTTCATAAATTATAGAGTTGTCACTTGAACACAAATTACTTGACCTAACGAAGGACTCACATTCAATTTAATACATATCCTATCTACTATTCAAATAAAAAACATTCGTATCGATTGACAAATGGCTTCGCGCATCAATGTCTGACAAAAGTAAATATACTCAAAACGAAATGCCGTTCAGGAAAATGCACAAAATTCAAATTTAATTATTCAGAGTTCGTTAACTAATTGGAATATAAATGTATTGTTTTGTTTATTTGAATGATACGAGTATCGTATGTCCTCGCAAATAGTTATCATGCCGATTTTGTTGACTGTTGAAAAGGTATGGGGAACTCAATTTTCACTATGCATTTTGAATATTTTGCAAGTAAAATTTTATTACATTTGTGCATTTAATGAAACGCCATTTTACGTGATGTTTTGGTAACATTTTTTGAACCAAACTTAAAATTAAGGCAGTATAATTTGTCTCGTAAGTAATGACTTTTTTTAAGAAGACCCTATCCGGCAATTGTGGTTAATAAAGCTATCTCTTTTGAATATTTCAGCAAATCGGTCCAGCAGGCAAGACATAGGTATATTTTACTAGCTGTGCCCCGCGGTTTCACCTGCGTAGACTTTATCTAATACGTGGATTGAATGATATCAGCTACCTGCCAGTGAAAGTCTCGTTAATCGGTCCAACCGTTTCAGATATTAGCCGGAACAAACAGACAGACACATATGGAAAGACTAGCTGAGTAATATTCAAAATTAAGTTAAAGTTTTTAATTTGGACAAACAGACACTTCACTGTTTTCATACCGTGAATGCATTCCATACCGTATCAGTGTCGAGTGTAAATTTTCCAGTTCTCCGTTAATTATTAATGATTGTTTAAGATCGATATAGATTACTTCTACCTGAATAGTGAATCTAGGTGTACCTAAAAAAACATTATAAGGACATGATAAAATAATTGAAATCTATAAATGTAGTCTAGAAACGCACAAGTAACACAAGGACACTAAATTCTATGCTATCCAGCGAAAGACAGGTGCCGCAAAAAGCAGCCTCTTTGTTACGAGTTATAGTGGTAAAAACCTGGACACGACGCCATCTGCCGCTGACAATGCCAAGATTTATAGCCTACTTTCGCCATAGAAGCGTCTCTGTGGAGTTTGGTGGGAGTTAAGAGCTCTTTTTGTTTGTCGCTCTCACAACGGGTAATCCTAGGAACTTTAAAAATTATAGAAGTATTCACAGCACCATATACCTACTTGAATTGAGCATGGACTTAAAACTGTCCATGTCCTGATGCTTGGATGAGTTTCCTGCCGGTTCTTCTCAGAAGGTAATTTTCTCGACTTCCATAGGATCCTTAATTTAGAATTTAGTCGACATTTTAATTCTAGTATTCGACGCTAATATTATCAGCTGATCACCAACTTTGACAAGTACTGGACAAAAATATGAAAAATTTTTCTTTGACATTTAGTTTTGGTCTTGTAGTTCACTCAAGTCTGTATTTCATTATATATGAAATACAGTCGTAACTGATTCACTTGTAGATCAAAGCACAGCCTAAGCCGCTGGTCCTAGACACATGAAATCTGGAGTGTGTTTTAGGTGAGGTGTAGATAATTAGATATTGGTAAAAAAGGGTTTCCCGAAATTTCGACCCCTAAATGGGTTAAATGGGGGCTCAGAATTTGTAGCTTATTTATTTGCGTAATTCATTCCTTATTTATTATATCGTTATAATTTATTTGTATCGTTTGGCATTAAAATAAGAAGTAAAGGAAATATTACATAGATATGGGCATTTTATGTTTTTATTGTATAGCTCGCCTTTTCTGACTTGCACCAAAGCCTTAAAGCTGTCGCGAAGATTAAAATCCCGAGCATGTAGGTACCAATGAAGTCCTCTAGTTCCCAGCGGAACTGTTGAATAAGATATATTATGGCTAGCTCTATGTATAACCACTAATAGCCACTGTTTTGTTCAAGGTCGTCAACTTCATCTTGGAATTTATTGCTTTCTTTTCTTCTTCTTATCGCGCCGATTGTAAATTGTTGTAGCCCAGAACTTGGCTACTGTCACAGTATTATTGGTGGCAGCCATTAGATCCTACAGCTGGTGGGGCACGCAGGGCGCGATATAAGTGGGCCATAGTTTGGGGCGCAGCGAACACACATCCTATGTTGGCTACTGTCACAGTATTATTGGTGGCAGCCATTAGATCCTACAGCTGGTGGGGCACGCAGGGCGCGATATAAGTGGGCCATAGTTTGGGGCGCAGCGAACACACATCCTATGTTGGCTACTGTCACAGTATTATTGGTGGCAGCCATTAGATCCTACAGCTGGTGGAGCACGCAGGGCACGATATGAAGTGGGCCATAGTTTGGGGCGCAGCGCACACTCATCATATGTTGGCTACTGTCACAGCATTATTGGCAGCCATTAGATCGTCACGCGTGCAGCTGGTAAGGCACGCAGGGCACGATATAAGGTGGGCCACAGTTTGAGGCGCAGCGCACACACATCTTACGTTGGCGTCGTCATCAGTGAACCCCCACCTTTTCTTTATAATATTCGTAGATGCTAGCTTGTACAGATAAATAAATTATAGTGAGTTGATACTTCAAAATTACCAGCTTTTCACTTAATGCTTAATGAAAATATATAAAGTAGATACTTACGTAACATAAAAAAACAATTTGAAAAAAATCTCTGTTTGTCGCTATCCTGTAGGCCTGGACAAAGTAACATTCTCTCGCGGTTGCGCTAATAGAAACGATACAAATGTATAGAAACGATATAAATCAGTCACGTGACATATGTCATTCCCGTACATTTTGTATCGTTTCTATTAGCGAAGCGTGAGAGATTTTTCTATGTCTACAAGTCTTGTTTATTCCAACTAATACCTGGAACGGTTGTACCGTTTTTACGGAACTTTCACTGACAGACAGCTTATGAGAGAAAGAATAACTTTTGTTTTAAATTGAGTAAACAGCCAAATAACGCCACCGATGAAATTGAAGCTACGCAGGAGAAACCGTCACAGGTATTAAAAATAAATCTCCCTTGAAACGCTCTCAGGCCTGGTTCACACAAGTTTAACTTTACCCTAATTATTCAGATCATTTACCTCCTAACGTCAACTTTAAATTAAGAACACGAATCAGTATTCCAAATAAGTAATTAAGAACCGTATCAGCGGGTGGTCTAATTAGTATCATTCCAAATGATACAATGCTCCCTTTCTAACTTCATTGGTTAGAAAAGGATGATGCTATACACCTCGCAATGGTTCGTAACCTTACTTCATCGGTAGCTGAGTTAATTAATTAAGAGCTGTTTTAGACGTCATATTTGTTTGGATTTAAAAGCCCTTCTAAAAGTATTCTTAATTTTATGTTATCTGCTTGAGATAAAGCGAATGGTTGAGATAATATAATCTTGGTATTTAAGACTTTCAAATAATTAAATGATTTTATGCATAGTCGTGGTGCCCGAGGAGTTTGAATCTCTGCGGTCTGTACAGCTTAACGGTAATCGTGAGGAAACCTGCATATGCCTGAGAGAGAAGTAATTCAAAGTATAGTGCCTGAGACGGCGATAGATTCACCACCTGTCACGTTGGCAGTTAATCATCTTCGTAGAAAAGTGGGTGTTGTTATTACAACACCTATGCTTGCCTCTTAGGGGACCCTTTTGGAATGATTTACAGCAACAATAGCTATCTGTCAGTGAAAGTCCTACCGGAACAAACAAACAGACAGACAGAGAAAAAATATTAAATTTGATTTTTTTATGTGAGATGCAGTTAATTTGAAATTACAACCAGACACTTCAATTTTATTTATCTACTAGCTGTGCCCCGCGGTTTCACCCGCGTAGATTTTAATATCGTGGTTGCTCGCGGATCCCTAATGTTTTTTTAAAATCTAAGTAGCCTAAGTTACTCCTCGTAACTTAAGTTATCCGTCAGCGAAAGTCCCGTTAAAATCCGTCCAGCCGTTTCGGAGATTACCCGGAACATACAGACAGACAGACAGTTAAAATTAGGTTTTTCAGTGTCAGTAGCGTGTATACTTTCATACGCATTTAGTGAAAAGCTGTTATTTTGGAATTACAAACAGACACTTTAATTTTATTTATCTGTATAGATATACATATGCTCACGCCTGTATCCCATGGCAGGAACCACCGTTTGCCACATGCTACGATCCTTACATACTTCTTTCACTTCATCCACATTCATGCATCATTTCATACACATGCATAAAACATATTGAAACGAATAAATGAGTCAGTCGTCCAAATAACAACGTCAATTTAATACAAACTATCAATCATCCCATTATAATTATGGTAACCCTAAAAACAACAATTTGAAGAAACGATAAATCATGCAATTATCTCCGTTTAAAATTGTTTAAAAATGGCTTACGTTCAAAAAACAAAATTTGGGGTTATGTCATTTATCACGCGTGTTCTTGCGTGTGGGGTTGTATTGTAAGCTGTTATTATTATGTTACGGAATCCGTTTTAGTGTTTAAATATGATAAATGATACATGGAAATGTTTTTATTAAAATTCATTTGAGTTTTTTTTATTTGTACTTGAGGTTTATGGCTGCAACGTCTTTTTTATGTGTGTATAAAAAAATATGTTCGACTAGCTGTGCTCCGATGTTTCGACCGCGTAGATTTTTAGTTTCATCCTTATTGTCGCGGAACCCTTATAATAAATAAAAGTAGCCTAAGTTACTCCTTGAAACATCAGCAACCTGTCAGTGAAAGTCCCGTTAAAATCGGTCCAGCCGTTTCAGAGATTACCCGGAACAAACAGACAGACAGAGAAAAAAATTAAAACTTGGTTTTTCAGTGTCAGTAGCGTGTATACTTTCATATGCATTTAGTGAAAAGCTGTTATTTTTTAATTACAAACAGACACTTAAATATCTGTATAGATTTTGGTCATAGTTGTTCTTCCTTGGACGCCCTCTATCGCCTCTTCCGCTCCCATTCTCTCATAAATTTGTTTTGGTAATCGCTTTTCAGAAGTTTTACTTATTATTCACTTCTCATTGTTACAGATAAAAGAAAAAGTCCCCGTCTGCGAACATGTCGGCATTTTTTTGTCGAAAGGTAAGATTTTTAATGCAAATTAGCATAGAGCCAATCGGCACGAGATATGAGCTTTTGAATGAAGACATACTTATCAAGAATCGGTATCTGTCTGACTTGTTATTACTCAAGTCTTACTTTGCATCTTAATACTTTTCATTCTCATTAAGCACCTAACAAATACGCGATTTGTTCACTTGCAATGTGGTGACCAGAGTGCCTAGTGCGAGTTTTCTTAAAATCGCCGTCACAAGTCACCGCGTCGACGTAAACGCAGATTTGTATAGGCTCACAATAGTGTCATGATTAGGCCGACAAAGGCGCTGCTCCGATCCCATACAAATCTGCGTTGACTTTGACGCGGTGACTTGTGACGGCAGCAGTGAAAAACTCGCACTAGACACTCTGGAGCGTGTAGATGAGAGACGTCAGTTCGGGTTAAGTGCGGTTTATTAACTGTTCTCTTACAACTAAGGTGTATTATTTATAATGGTATTGAGTGGAGGTGCATCACACATCACACACTGCCGCCGTCACAAGTCACCGCGTTGACGTAAACGCAGATTTTTATAGCATCGAAACAGCGCCATCTGTCACCCATTAGAGGGCACTAATTTGATCCCATATAAATCTGCATTTACGTCAACGCGATCACTTGTGGTACTCTGATACAATTACTAATTTAATTCATAAACTTTCTCATCGGTGAGGGAACAATTCTTTCTTGCACAAAGCACGATTTTAGTAAATTTTTCTCAAGAAAATCTAAAAGATATAGGTCAGCTCAGAACAGTGTATCTTTGAACAAGCTTCAGAGGTAAGCAACATTTTATCTCAGTTACAATAAATTTACTGGCAAGGGGCGCGTAAGCCCCGGTTCCCAGCACTGAAAGCATTAATGAACACATTGAAAATGTTTGCGACCTCACCTAGTTACGGAACTACGATGCCACCATTAAGCATTAAAAAATATTGCAGTTATATTTTTGCGAAAAATTTTACGTGCGGATTTTTCCTCCTAGCTTGCATTGTTACAGCAAAATAATTTTGTTGGTTTTCACAATAACTTGTCGAATAAAATTACAGTACTTTATTTCACAAAAAATGTTGGGTATTTTTGAATAAAAAAAAGGTAAAAAGTAATTACGCCCCCGGGTGGGCTCGAACCACCAACCTTTCGGTTAACAGCCGAACGCGCTAGCCAATTGCGCCACGGAGGCGATGATGACACTGACGAAATTTGGGTACAGTATTTTCATGCGCAGTATGACGCCATCTTCTTTCCTTGGTGTGACTGTGACCGCTGTGACCTATTATGATAAGAAAATTATGGATAAAGTTATTATATCCAACATGAATTATGAATACTGATATCGTTTTGTGTACAAATTGTTCTTTATAAAATATTAATAGAAGAAACGAAATTTTTTGGCATTTGCTGCAATTGTCCAGCCAGCTTTTCTATGTTAGTAAGTTTGTTCGTAAAACATCTGGTATAATAAAAGAAAATGTAATAACTATTCAATTAACTCAATAGATGGCGCCACACGTCACCTAAATTCGTAGTACTCAATAATCCCATGGTTAGATTAGATCGTTATCCGATGGCACAGTTTAAATATAAGCTTTACAATCAGTGAGAAACTAGGAACGAATCGTTCGAAATTACATACTCTCACACACACACGCGCATTTATACAAGGGGTGTATCTAGCGTCGTGGCCGAGCGCGTATTCATACGTCACACACGTGTTTCGCCGTCATTGTACAAAACTTCAGAACGACAAATTACATTATTTTGACAGTAAATAAAACAGTATTTTTTTTAACTGTTAGATTGTCAACCCCCGCGCTAAATGGATAATTCGTTCTTATTTAAAAAAATAAACCTAGTTTCCTAATTGCTTGAAAGCTTATATCTAAACTGCGTCGCTTACGTAGCAAGCGTTCTTTAAATATGGAATCTAACATATTAATTATTAGACATATATACAGACCTACGCACAGGTATATATATATATACATATTTCTAAACGATTTTAACAGAATAAAGGTCGCATCACACTGCGCACACATCCACAGTACCAAGTCCCTGAATTATGATCCCCGCCCTGATCCCCCAATAAAATAGTTTAAATCCCGCTCACAATCACTACGGGATAGGGATACGGTATTTGACGTTCCGATTCAACTTTATGACATACTGATGTCGGTGCACGGATTTTAGTTTGGGAAGTTTTATCACTCAGTTGGAAATTCGCTTATGAAAAGTGCGATCTTATCAGGTTTTATTTGAGCTGCTTTGACTATCCCCAAGTATAGTACTAGTTCCACAAGTATAGGTTTTGACACGTCGTCGCTAGACCTTGCGTTTTGAGCTTTTTTTGAATAAAGACGAAGACTTCTTACACTCGCTTGGGGCGCTTTTTAACGTTACGGTATTTTGATCTAACTTATCTTATCTTGTTGTGGCATTATTGGGTCCGGTTGCCCGGAAGCACAACGTCGACCCTTGGGATCTTTTGTGCCGCCCTTGCCCTTATGCTCTACGTACCTGACTCCTCAAATACTCCCTGAACAAGCCGGCAGATCTTGCCCATGGGGAAGAGCTTGTAGTCCTCTGGTTTCGGATACGCCTTACCCAGTAGGTCCATTCGCCATTTGGCCAGTGCATTTTGAACTATCTCTGCCCCGCGGTTTCACCCGTGTAGACATAATTTCATGGGAGGCCAGCGGAACCCCTAATAGTTTTTAAATAAACGGAGATTAGCCGAAACAAACAGACACACAAAAAACAATATTATTCGAGGTTTTTATGTCAGTACCGTATTTGCTTTCATATGTATTTAGTCATAAGCAATTTATTTGGAATAGCTGTGCCTTGCGGTTTCACCCGCGTAGATTTAGTTTCATCCTTATTGCCGTGGAACCCTTATATTTTTAATAAATAAAAGTAGCCTAAGTTACTCCTTGATATATAACCTACCTGCCAGTGAAAGTCCCGTTAAAATCGGTGCAGCCGTTTCGAAGATTACCCGGAACAAACAGACAGACAGACAGAAAGACAGACGGACAGAGAAAAATTTTAATAATCGTTTTTTTAGTGTCAGTAGTGTCGTGTATACTTTCATATGCATTTAGTGAAAAGCTGTTATTTTGGCATTACAAACAGAAACTTCAATTTTATTTATCTGTATTGATTATTAGATTATGAGTTTTATAATCTGCATTTCGACAGAAAACAGACATCAAAGTTTCTCATAGTCAACTAGTTGTATTATAATCCCATAAATATTTAACATCCCCAATCGAATGGATAATAAATGGAACTCCAAACAACAATAAGTAATTAAAGAAACGAAAGAAAGTTAATGCTAAGCGCTTTGGAGAAGTACACTTACAAATTATATCTGTAAGTCGTTTAGATACGAGAACTTTTCCAATAAGATTCGATTGGAGCTAAAACATTTGAAGTTCACAGATGGAACTGAATTGGTTTTTTTATGTCAAGGAAAAGGTTCAATGCCTGAATAAGTAAGTTTTCTATATACCAAAGAGGTGGCAAATTAGCGTAAACTCTGCCATGGTAGTAAGCGACAATTACATCCTATATAAACACTAGCAACACAATGTACTCACTCAAAACTTAAAATATAGCCAGCACTAGCTATGCTTCGCGGTTTCAACCACGTTTAATGGTTAAATTTCTCTGATCCCAAAATGTTATTTAATCAAATAAAAAAAAATATTCTACGTAAAACTAACTTCTAATCAAAATGAAAAATGATTTATTTAGTTTAGGCCCTGGTAAGGCACTTATGAATGTCGAGGAATTTACCACCGGTTCGGAAACTAAACGAGAAGAACCGGCAAGAAACTCTTACTCTTAGAAACATCAGCTATCTGCCAGTGAAAGTCCCGTTAAAATCAGTGCGAAATTTCAGAGACGAGACGGAACAAACAGACGGACAGACAGAGAAAAAAATGTGTGAGTACCGTATATACTTTCATATGCATTTAGTGAGACACATCAATTTTATTTATCTGTATTGTATTATAGTATTACAATTATCCCACACTATTTAAGGTTTTTTCCTGTTGTACACACATTGAGCATGCGTGTTTGAAAAAGATATCGAATCCGCGACACCAAGCGTAGCAGTAAGTAGTCTAACTACGAAACCAACGGTGCCTTCCAACACAAAACACTTCCCAATCCCATTATCCTTTGTATTCATCGTTTCTATTCACGTCATCATCCACACAATTCATCTTTTCTTAGGCACACCTAAACATTTTATTGTCAAAATATAATTAAGTTTCTCCCCTCGAAATTCCTAAAGACAGCCTTCATTATATATTTTCTATTACAGCCGGCTACAATAGGCGATGAAGGCTGCGTTTATCTACAACAGTAAGGAAGCCATTTTGGAGTAAACAATGTTATAATGACTTTTAAAGGAGCAAAATAAAGTACGATTAAACAGATTGCAGGTTAATTTAATATTGAGTTTAAAACTTTTGACATTTGAGTTTGAAAGTTAGGGTGTTTCTCAAATTTAGTTCTTATTTTAACTGATTGAATGTTTTCAATACAATTAATAAAATTCTACTCATCATACTTTTTTTAATGTTTGTAGTATCATTTACATACATACATATATACGCCTGTATCCCATGGGGTTAGGCAGATCACTGTATGCCTCATGCTACGATCCTATAAAATATATATATATATATTTTTACATACTTCTTTCTCTTCATCCAAATTCATGCATCTCTTCATACACTTCCTTCGGTTACGACTTCTCTGAATTTGACTTTATTGAAAAATCTTATTAATTGGTTACTTCATACACTTACGAATGAAATTCTCTTAAATTTTAATGTATTTACGATTTAGTTTATTAATCTTAGACTCTATTCATACATTCCCATCTGAAGGTAAGCGTTCACCGCTGCCTATGGAGTATATTTTATCTTGATACTTACAATGCCATTAATGTTTATAAATATTTAAAGTCATCTATCAGACCTTAATAGCTGTAATCCTCTCTAAAAATAGCGGCTCAATATTTTTTCTACGTCCAATAACGTCGGAAACTGATCTGACACACAAGGAGGCCGATCGCCTATAATCATTTGGCGATGACTGGCCGTTTTGCCGGCTTTGATCGCTGCGTCACCTGTCATAAGCCCGGATTGCCTTCAACGAACCCCTAATATATTTTCTTTTTTCTCTCTCTGTTTATTTGTTGTGCGTATTTATTTTATCGGTGCTGAGAATGACCCTAATTAAACAACGAGCAAAGATGTGCGTTGATTTTAAGGGTATTCTAATTTTGAAATTTGGTATTTTTTTTATTTAATGTCATGAATTTTGAAGTGTGCCAGCCAGTGTATTATTTTTTTTTATAAATATTCGCACCATTATTTTATTTAGGTTTTAAGCATACTTCAAAACAAAATACGTACTTAATTTACCGTATTTAAATTGCCACTAACATTTAGTAAAAAAGTATAATTAATTTATCAACGTCACTGTTCTATAGGGCAGATTATATCTCGCTGATAAACGAATGAAAAATTAAAACTATTATTCAACGTAGCAATACCATGAGAGCATTCTATGGTCATGTCATTCATTTTATTTTTCATAGCTGTCACTTGATGACATTGCATATTTAAATTAAACTTGTCAGACGGTAGACGACATTTTTGTCATTAATTTGATTACGTTACATCCCTATTTTGGGGGCGATATAAAAGAGATGAGCCTATACGTCAGAATGAGATAGCTATATTTTAGTTCATCTTTCTTCTGTTCAAAAGATAGAAGTCATTCATTTTGACGTACATTAAAGTAGGGTAGCATTGTTGTTAATTCGGTGGGGTTCCGCATAATTCAATATTAAATCTTTAAAATGCAGGCAATGTCTACTGAATTAGTTTATCAAAGCAATTTAATTGCTTTTTAATCTATTTTACCTTTTAAAGACGCGAAGTGTTGCCTTTTATTAAAAAAAATATATTGCAGATCAATAAATATCCTACTAATTATATTCTTTGTTCCTTCATATGTTCACTCTAATCTCGGATTAAACTTAGTTTTAATCCGTCCATCTCTTATAGAATTCATGTAACAAAAAGAGATGTCATCTTAGGCGATGTTTTTACTTCGTATAAGTAAATAAAAATTCACGTAAAGTTTAAAACATTTCACACTCATCAGACACTCTGACTTCGGACTTCTATGATATAAACTAGACAACTGAACTTTTAAAAATACAAGCCTAGGGCAACCCTAGGGATAATATGGTTTGCTATTTAATAAAGTAAATCTATCTCTACTCTACAAAAATTTAAAATATTTTTCTAAAGAAAATCTATCATCGATCTCCAAAATTTTCAATTTGCCGATGAAGCCATCGTTAACGTAAGGGCTCCGATTAAGTGGTTTTGCGTAATCATTATGATTTCATTACATCTTCGGGACCCATCGCCTGGCAACCCAATCGCGGTTCGCAAATGAGGGTAATGTTTTTGTAGCGTTATGCAGCATTTATTTTTAAGTAGCTTTGTAGCCTGCGACTTTGTTTGGATAAGAATAAAATACAAATTAAAAATATTTATTCAGTTTAGCCCTGGCAAAAGGCACTTATAAATGTCGAGAATTTACCACCGGTTCGGAAACTAGCCTTCTGAGAAGAACCGGCAAGAAACTCAGACAGATTGTATTGAAATGTACATAATGCATAGGATTTGTGCTTCAAATTGCTGAAGTAATTTGATAAGTACTATTAAGACAGGTAGAGATGGGATAGGGGATAGGATCAAGCTCGATGCTCCCCAGGACTGTACCCCCACTTTACAGAAGATCATCATCTCCCTTATCCCATACACTGTTGGGGTCAGCACTTGATACAACCCGACGCGGCTGATCACGTGATTTTATACCAAGCTTCTACCGCCTATCTTTCATAACCCCTTTTACGAGGATAATCGATAATCTGGGTTAAGCCTGTTATCAGACTCTCTTAGGCCTCCGACTAACCTGTAACGATTGCCAAAAGAAGTTAAATTGGCAACCGGGACCGACGGCTTAACGTGCTCTCCGAGGCACGGAGGGAACTCGGGCTGTCACCCATCCAACTAGTGGCTTAGGCAGTAGCAACTGTGTCACGAGTTCCTCTCTCCACCGTACAGAAGCAGGCAAATAATGCTACCTTTGGGAAGTATTGTGTTCTTGTGGTGAACAAGGTCGCCAATGCTCTATATGGGAGCAGAAATAAAGACACTTTTTTACTAAATTCAGCATATTTTCACGTCAGAGATACTGAACTACTGAATCGAAATAGGATACACACCAATTTTCTATTGAAAGTGGTGAATTTACTTTTTTCCGCGGTTGTAACATTGGTACTAGGTTAAATATTTAAAGTGTAGGGATTTTTATAGCGGCAGTAAACGGACTTTTAGTGTTTTCCCACATTTAATTCGATTTTCTCCAACCTTTGGTCAGGAAAAGGGTAGGTAAACAGTTTATTTAATAGGTTACAATTCCAAGGAAAACTATAAACATATTTGCACGAGTCGTAGCTTTTAACTACCTAAGTAGTTAACATCAAATTGTATCTATTTGAAAATCCTACTATTCCTACTTCCTACTAATATAAAAACGCGAATGTATGTTTGTTGCCCCTTCACCCAAAATCAGCTGAATTGATTTTACAATAAAGTTGCTTATACAGGATGTCGGGGAAACCAGGACAG
Source organism: Watsonalla cultraria (assembly GCA_964035505.1). NCBI lineage: Eukaryota > Metazoa > Arthropoda > Insecta > Lepidoptera > Drepanidae > Watsonalla > Watsonalla cultraria. The sequence goes on from OZ037713.1 coordinate 1,532,811, forward strand.
CTGTTAAAATATGTGATAGGGTATAATTTTAGAAAGCAATTAAAATTATGATTACACAAATATCTTCTTCCGTTTTCGAGTAATTGACGTTCAAAGTTGACCATATCAATACCTTATTTTCGCATAAAAATCAGCTGCAACGTAGAGTTATTCACGTGAAATCTAACTACGTTTTTATTTTTTTTCTCCCTCTAATAAATTCTGAAATAATCCCTTAAAACCATTTTTCGAAACCATTAACCTTCCCCTTAATTTAAAAAGTTGAATTACCGCGTACGTTGTAGATGTAGGTAAGGCTTAAGGCCGCGAGCTCTTCGGCCATAGCCTATAACTACGTTATCGTTGGAGCTAGATATTTTACGCTTTTAATATAGTGATATATTCATAAAACCCTACAACTTCTAGAAGCCAACTGTTCCTTTTTCTCCGACACCCTGTATATCAGAAAATCATATTAAAATTTATAACGATAATTATGTGTGAATTGTCCAAAATATTAAGAAGTCAAATCCTGCTCAGACGGAGTCTTTGGCACCAGCTAGTTCTGTTTATAAATTTATCATAAATTTAATATGAACAAATGATTGATGATGTTTAGATAAATGACTGCCCGATAGGGTATCGGGATCCTTCCGGGATGGCTGAGTCCTAAGTTCGATCCCCGAGTCAAGCGTTATTGGAATTTTCTAACTGTAATTTCCCAGAAACAGCCCGTAGTCTGTATAACTATAGGTCTAAAAAGGCCATTTCAGGAGAACATAATGTGATCCGAATATGATTCATCACGGAAATGAAAAAATGGTCACTTAAGTGCAATTCTTATTATTATTCACGAATGGTTAATATTTCGTAATTCAGGTGTTTGTCCGTTTTTACCTATGAAGATTCTTTAACTGGCCCACAAAATATTAATTGTGTCAATTAACATCATAAAAAGTTAGTTAGGGACTAACATTTTCAATTATTGTAATCCTTCGTGAATCATAATACTATGAATTACACCTAAGGGACTATTTTGCATTGCGAGGATGAATCATATTCGAATCACATTATGATTCTTCTAAAGTGACCTTTTGCGTGGGACTTAAACAAAACTGTTGAAATGAGGGAGTTCTATAAGTATATCTATACCTCTACCTACTATTTCGCGGAATACAGACATACACATGCATGTGCTCAAAATTCGATTGACGCTCTTCTGTGCCTGTCTGTTCCTAACTCATGTTATTATTGTACGTTTGTCTGTTATAAAAAACAACCACATGTAAACACAAACCTCAAAGTATTATAATTAGATCGAATCTTAATCACGTTATTTACTTCCATCTAAAACCCACTTACTGCGGCTCACTAGTGCAGTGTTACTTAAAGATGTATCTTATCGATGGATCTCTCGATAGGAGCGCGTTTTGGGGCCCTTTAATCGACTCGGTGAGTAATCGAATTCCTTCAATCCATCGGGGTCCGGACGGCATCCGTCGTTTCTTGATTGCCCACTGTCATTTGTTTTTTGATCGACTGTATAATTTGTGACTGTGTATTTTTAAAACCACTTTTAAAGAATAAGGGTTAGGTATCAATACTATATTATGCTGGCGTTTATGTCGCTGCTGCATCCAAATACAAATTCAACATCTATACAGATAAATAAAATTGAAGTGTCTGTTTGTAATTCCAAGATAACAGCTTTTCTCTAAATGCATATAAAAGTATACACAATACAGACACAAAAAAACCAAGTTTTAAAATTTTTCTCTGTCTGTCTGTCTGTTTGTTCCGGGTAATCTCTAAAACGGCTGGACGGATTTTAACGGGACTTTCACTGATGGCTACTTTTATTTATTAAAAATATTAGGGTTCCGCGACAATAAGGAACAAACTAAATCTACGCGGGTGAAACCGCAGGGCACAGCTAGTTCACAAATATCTTTACTTAATTAGACTTTGAACAAAGTGATTTCAAATCATCAGAACGTCATGATTATACAATGTTATACATGCTACCTTTTACCTTAAATTTTGTCAAAGCTAATTTCTTAATAGGTACTTACTTACGCGCTGTTTACACAATAGTTGGCCCTAATCAGACATTAAGAAGTCATTTAACAATAAAATTTATTGTCTTATTCATTTACGTATGTAGTTTGACTATATTAGTATAGTAAAAAATCTTACACTTATTTTCATATTTCAACCTCAGCTCTTCACGATCAACTTCATCTAGAAAATATTACACATATTTTTTGATCGACTTTAATTTAGGATACCTTATAAAATGGTATGACATGCGCACGAATGTTAGATAGTTATGAAATGCAATTTCATTGTATATTTATTGCCTTGGAACACCACTGCAATAATCTTAACACTGTGTTAAAAACACATTGTTAAAAATTCAATCATCACACCCTCTTGCGAGGGGATAGTCACCATCGAATGATATCCTTTAAAAATTGGCTAAACAACATAAATCATAGTATACAATGTACGTTGTATCAACATAAATTTCTCATTTGGAGTCTCTTGTGGAAACACACGGTGTTATATTTCATCGAGCGAAAGTTTTAGATAAATCTAATGGAGACAGCTAAATGTAACGTAGATTCGATTTTATTTAAAAAAATACATTTAAAATTTTACCGTCAAATAACTGTGTTGAGTGGATGAGGCTTGATGATGAGAAAGTTTTAAGCTGAACGAACGTTCATCCTTTCTGCGACCCAACCAGTTACTGGTCTACTATGAGAGTGAGGGAATAAAGACTGCACCTGTGTTTGTGCACACACTTGTGCACTATAATATCTCCTGCGCTCATGGCTAATCTCAGTTGAGATTAGCCGCTGTAGCCGAAATTCGAGGTAGGAGATCATTATTGCTTATTATTGTCTCCTGCGCACATGGCATCCCAGTTGAAACTAGCCGCTGTAATCGAAATTCGGTAGGAGATCATTATCACTTATTATTGTGTCCGGATATTGAAATATGAAGTCCAAGTAGAAAATAAAAAAAAAAAATTTGAATGTTCAAAAAACAAAAATATAATTCTAGTACGTCACTATTTCACCTACTACTAGTGGACAGGTAGAGAATGCCTATACATGATTTATGTTTCAGGATAATAATATATTATAGAGGACAGTAGTCTAATTCATCTGCCGTCACGAGCTATGAGCGCTCAACGTGATACAGACAGACAAACTCATAAAATGACTATTGCCCATCCAAAGTTAGCACTCTTATCTCGTGACTGGACTTGTATTAGAGTAGTGTAACAGCAACTTTTCAGAAAAGTACACTATACTATGATTTTACACTACAATGTACAGTACGGTTATTTCAACAAAATACTCTACACGATGAAATACCGACCCGTGTGTATCCACTATTATTATGGCAACATTTTCTGAATACAAACACGTTCGGTGGTCGCAGACACCGACTATCGCATAACCGACATTAATATTGGAAATATGTATAATGATTTATGGGTAAACTCGCTCGTGTCTTGGGGACCGGGGCTTGTAAATTGCTAGAACTCGACCGAATTAAAATAACGGCCGACCTCCATGTTTTACATACAAAATTGGCGTCGAATGTGTTAAAATTGAGTCTACTCCTGTGGGATGTTTTTTCTTCTGGGACCTTTTTAACTTAGTAAGTGCTGTCAAATGGGATTTGTTTATCACGTTGCATTTTGGGCAACAATTAATTTAAGGCGTATGATATTCTTGGGTTTTCTCATTTTGTTGCTTTCCATCAGGCGAACGAAGGCTTGGTTTTCACATATATGTGTAATATTTTTTTAGTGTTTATTTTTGACAATTGAGCTTTGGAACTGTGTCCATGGGCTTAAAGTTGCTAGAGTGATTTATTTTGTATTTTAAAAAATGTATAATATTCTTTAAAAGAGTAATTACTGAGTTTCTTGCCAGGTTCTTCTCAGTAAAAGCAACCTTCCGAACCTGGCGGTAGCATGTATAATCCTGTGTAATTGTGTCATTCTGACGATTTGAAAGTACTTTGTATAAAGTCTAATCGAATAAAGATATATTTGAGTTTGAGTTTTGAGTTTATGTAATCTGAATTTCCGAAACGGCTCCAATAATTTTCATGAAATTTAGTATGGTTTCGGAAGCGATAAATCGATCTAGCCTGATCGGTTTCAATGTTAGTCAAAAACAAGCGAGCAAGTCATTGTGTTTATGGGAACAATTCAGGTTCCTAATCTGTCAGTTCAACATTTCTGCTACTAAATAGTTTAAATTTGATGCCATGTGGTAAGCTGTTATTCTAGTCTATTATTAGGGGAAGGCTGCACTCAACATTGATGTGAGTCGAACAAGGTTTTGATGCCATAGACCTATTCTGAACAGCCTATTCAGTTTGTCAATAAGCTTTATATTATCGTTTGTTGACCTCGAAACAATTTTGCTTTTTAAGTCAATATTGATACTACTATTGTTCATTTGGTGTGATCTGGAGAGGTTATCAGTGCGTCAAGAATAGATTTGTAAATGTTCAAACATCGTCGCTTAACCTTGCGGTTTATTGGATCAAAATGTGTTGATCTGCCATCTTTAGTATAACTACAAACCGCCTCCGAAAGAGTATCAACACGTTTTGAGCCACGATAAAACCTAAGGAACAACGTTTGAACATGTGAGACCTTGGGGCACATGTTGCTTTAAAGAAACTGACCTACTATGATATTGATGCTTTGGATAGAACCACGATGAAATATGTTTGGGCAGTAAATAGTTCAAAATTTTCAGTCTCTCCGGCTTGTCGACTTCTCACTGTTACCAGATTGATACAGTAGCAATACTAGCGACCTACTGATATCAATGTGTTAAGATTATTAAGAAGCTGTGAGGACAATGTTTTTTAAGTTACCTTACCTGCTAAGCATAAAAGCAAGTTCCATTTTATAAAAACTCATTGGTACAGACAACTCGAATGTTTGTGATTTAACACCACGAGAACTCGAATATTGAGACGAGTTATTCCGGTCTGATCCCCTCAATTGATCCACTCTTGGTTATTGAGACGGCGATGGACTATCTGTCACGTTACCAATTATCATCGGAGGTGTTTTTGTTAGAAAACCCTTACTCTTTCAGCGATCGCATAAAGAGGGGTTGTAAATTCTTAAGCTTGTATGTAGGTAACTAAATGATAAAAAACGTACAGACAGAAACTTCAATTGTATTCATCCGTATAGAAATGGAATAGTGCTATAGAATACAGTTGAGATACGGGCCATGTCCGAGCATGTTCGCTGGAGGCACAACAGCGCACAGGACCCTGTCACAACCACAAAGCACTCGAGTATTTATACGATTTTAGGGTGTCTATAGATGATTCATGAAAGTTGTGTTCTTGCTAGCCTATTATTTGAAGAACAGAGAAGGCATTTATTTGGAATTATATAATTTCAGAGATGTAATGGATATCCACAAGGTCTTTTGTTCGATGTTCAATAATTTTTAAATGCTATGGAACCGATAGAAACTATTATTTGGTGCAAGTTATATAATAAGTAAATATAAAAATTAATCCCCATATCCCTTGGACGGCATCACGCGTAAACGGTTGGATGGATTTTAACGGGGCTTTCACTGGCAGATGATGTTTCAAGGAGTGTTATAGACTAATTTTATTTAAAAAAAACAGCATGAAACTAAATATGGGTGAAACTGCGGGGCACAGCTAGTAAGTAATATAATATTTTTTCCTATGGCCATCGCTTCGTATAAAAATCAGGTGATCGGCCGCATCTGGTTGAGTCAAGTGCCGACCCCAACAATGCATCACATACATTAGGGATAAGGCCAGGGAGATGATGATGGTGATGATAACTCATATTCTTTTTTGCAAATACCTTCTGATTCCTATCAAAAATAAAATAATAATGTATTTTAATTTTTTTAAATAAAAATGTATTTCTGTAAAGATATTTTTGTCTCATATTCGGTAATTACTTCTGTAGACTAACGCATAAACAAAACACACTTAAAATGTTTGGTTACCCCAGCCTGCTTATAAGGTCACTGACCTTCCCACTTTGTACATGATACTCGTACAAAGTTACCATTCCAATTTGTCTTCTTAAAAGCAATTTTTTCACAAGCAATTCAATAATGCCCCAACTAAATTACTTTGTATTTTGCAACAGTGCTAGCCAGTTTTTGTTTGTCCGTCTGTGCATAGCGGAAAATAGATTAAAATGGCCTGCAGCTGAAAAGGAGCGGAGTTGTGAAAGCATGGAGATTAAAAACACTGCTTTTTGCAGAATAAAAGTACACAATCTCACCGCGGTGCAAATTCACAGACTACGTTCATGGTATCCTTTAGATGTATTTAGCAAAGCTTTCCTTAAATAAAATATTATATTAGAAATTTCCTTAGTGTTGTAAGGTTATCAATAACTAGCTGAAAGAAAACATTTCAGATTGCCAAAATTCTGGTTGCATAATGATGGGTTCCAAAGTTTCTACTTATTTAAGGTCCATCAAAACCAACAACGATACACGTACTATTAAGATCCGCATGTAATTACGTCAACTCTTAGCAAGTCTTCCCTATTATAATTATAAAATACACTTTGGCTTTGATATCGTTATTTTTCGAACATAACATTTCGAAAAATAATGATGCTCATGATGATATACATTGTTTCAATATTTATAATAATATTATGTTCGAAATAATTACTATACCTACTAACTACCAGAGCTTGTACACAAAGTAACAAGGAAATGAGATCTCACGTGCCTGATTTATGTCATTTGCAAACATGTTGTGTGTTGCTTCTATTAGTGCAGGCGCGAGAATGTTACTTTATCTAGGCTTTCTGTTATTGCGTATCAAAAAAGTAAATTAGCATTGTGCATTAAAACGAGCATAACCAACAAACCATAGAAATTGCTACCTTATAATTGTGTTCTACTGAGGTCTAAAGGTCCACCGTTCGGTGTTAGTGTTTTCACGCTATTGGAAGGTTAACACGGGGTTAACCGAGCTGTGTGAGAGCGCGACTAGGAGGCGGATTTCTGTATCACTCGATTGTTTAATGTCGATCATATTATAAATTATCCAATTATAATAATAATAATTGCTGAAACAAATGCCTTTTGTACTCCAGAGAAAGAATCGTCCTAAACACAGGTACTAGAATTTAACAAAATAAAAGAGATGATTTTCAAATACAGGTATCAACTAAGGACCAGCATCAAAATCAATCTTGTTAATAATATAACATATTAGTTGACCTCAGCCTTTTCACCCGCTATTAAAATAAATCAATGCTTTTCTATTCAAAAGTCGCTAATTAAGGCTAGCTGACATTATATTGCTTAATTAGTATTTACCGAACCAAGAGATCACACCAACGTAAGCAAACCAAAAATCTCGAAAGCAAAATGACTAACCCCACAATCTCGATCGACTCGGAATACGGTGCCCAATCTCATTCTCACGACACGTAGCTTGAATTTCATTTGCATTCGCCCATAGAACAATAATATCGGCCGATCTGTCGCCAATGGGGGTGTACGGGAAGATGATATTCAAATTAGGTAACGGTGGGAATTGGAAGACGATAGGAATTATGTGCTTAAAGGCCGCTTTCTATTTGAATTGTCTGTTTATAGCGCTGGTATTATGTGATAAAGGCTTAATGATTTTGCAGTAAGATTTGAATTTGAATTTTAAAAAGAAAAAATAACGAAGTGAATCGTAATGTACCAAAATGGCTTAAGTTAAAAGTATTCCACACAATTTAACACTAAAGTTAGTTGGGTTGCTTAAATTCTAGCCCCCAGATTACATGGTTTAAGCGAAGGCTAGACTAAACTGGAACTAAAACTAGGTCCATGCCTTTTTAAATCCATATCACAGAAAGATATGGAATTACTTTCAAACTATCTAAGACTATGTTTTTTAATAAGGGGATAATAGATTAAGATATACACTACCATTGATTGTACAGGATTTATCAAGGACTAGCTGACCCGACAGACGCTGCCCTGTCTTAATTATGAGAATGCAGCACGTATTCTGTCAATTCTATGTCAAAAGTTTTAATTGTCCAAAGCGCTAAGGTTAAATTGAAGATGATAATTTTTTATAAATTTTTAATATTGTGAAACTGGCGTGTTGTTTTAGTTTACCTTGACACACATCACTAAGTTTATGTATAACTCGCTCCACAGGGCACGTCCTAGTCAGACGTTTTATTGTTTTCCCTTCAGAATAATATCATAATTCAAGTTTTTTTCTCTCACTCCACTTACATCTCAACCAGTTGGATCTGGATTAAGGTAAAGATAACCAAAAACGCCATCTCACGGCACACACACATTATAATAACTTACGGACGTGTCACTTAAATTATGACTTCTTCAAACGTGACAGCCTTTTGGGTGCCGACACTCATTGTTGAATATATTACATCTCACTGGCGACAGTGAGAGTGGTGTAATAAATTCATAATAAGGAAGAAAAGGTGAGGGAATTCACATGTTTACGATTTAACTAGTTTAAATATTTACAAACAATAAAATAAGATATTATTAGCTAGTAACAAGACAGTCATATCGTTAATTATATGCTTAAAATAAATATACATACATGCTTAGAACATCCAGACTAAGGTTCAAACACTACTCATACATATCGACTCTCACCACTGAACCCGTGACCGTTCGCTGACCTATGACCACTGCATAACAAGGCTATCAGACCGACAAACAATTTAGAATAGAAGCAATGTGGTAGATTAAATAAACAAAACAGAACAGATAATTGAACAAAGTAATATACTTAAAAAATAGACAGTAATCACAATACGATTAACAGAACAACGTGATTACGAACGAACTGAAGCTTTCGATCACATTCACCACAGAATGTTATTAAAATACGAAGCACCTAGCTAACAAATTCATTAAGAGCCCAACACGATTCCAATTTAATTCACAGCTGGTTCATAACAAGCCTATTTGAGTGCATGGATATGAAAAAATCTCACTGACCGTCTCGGCGTCCCGCAGGGTCCCCGCCTCGGTCCCCTGTTTTTTAATGTTGAGATATGAACTAATGACACTTAATAAAATTCCTTTTACGCCGGACGTGAGTTATTTTGGCCTATGAATTGAATATTTATTTGTCGTTTCGATGGAATTATATGTGACTGTACCAAAAATTATGGGTGGTGAGGACGAAGAAATTATTTTTTAGTATAACGATGGACACACAAAGTGTATACTCTATGAGTAGATGATTTAAAGCAGAGAAATAATAATTTATAATTAACTTAAAAATCCATTTGGCTTTGCCCAAACGTGTCTACGTCACAAAGGGATTATTATAGCATGTTTTCGGTAATAATAAATAATATTCTTACCACTTTAACGTATAAATAAATATGTAAAATATGAGTTATTCCCTCCTTAACCATGTATCTGTCCACACGTGGCGTTAATTAGGCGATGGTAGTTCATAAAAAATACCGGTAGGAGACCACTGAAACCCGTACATGTGGGAATAAATAATTCAGGAAACTTTATAAATTTGCATTTATTTCTTTGAATATTGTATTTTTTTAATTCATACGCATATTACGTATTTATAAGGCATAATATTTAAATTGTTTTTAACCGAGTGTTCCAAGGGGAGGGTTCAGAAATATATTTTAACTAAGCAAACAGCGGAACAAGTAATTATACATTATACAATTAAAGTGTGTGTGTGTATAATATCAATATAACATTATTTTTTAATTGCATGTGAACGGTACCTACATTGCTATAACTAAGAGACAATTCAACTTTATCCGTAATATTAGAAAAACTCCAGAAATTGAGTCAACTCATACTAAAACTAGTTTAAATTATCAAATAATTTAATAGTAAAACATTCTCCACAATTGTAAAATACACAGTATAAAATATCTTGTATCCCATAAAATATAAGGCCAAGTCCTCACTGTGAGCAGTCTTCCAGCCACTACTTGTCAACGGCTCAAATTAGATGCCGACAAATAGCAGAGCCATCCTGTCTCACTAATTAACGCTGCGTGCACACCGGCCGCTTTCACATTTATTATAATTATCTTTATGAGTACACGGTAGCGTAGGTGTAACATTATGTTGTCATGAGCTTAGTTTTTCTGCTGAGTATTACGAGTTTATCACTCTCTGTGAAGTCTATGATGAAAACTCGTAGTATCTATTACTTAAGAATGTTCTTAACATATTGTCACCCAACATGTTTTAACATGTTATTACGTTCACGATATCGCATGCGCATTTTTCTCATTTTATATGGGAACGTTAAAAAGCCCAAGCGGCGAGTGTAGGAAGTTTTACGTTTCCATAAAAATGCTCGAAACGCTAGGCCAAGCGACAACGTTCGTACGTGTCAAAACCTATTCTTGGGGCACTGGTTGATCTTTACCAGTTGTCCATCAGTAGTATCACAGGTTACTGATCGTTAAACACTACTGCAGCATGTAGATTGTGGACCTTTGCATCATTAAGCCTGGTTAAAGTACTGCCACTGATATTTTGAAATTGTCAGACGACGACGTCATGTCTTTAAGCATCAGCTTTAACCGCCCGTGTTTTCTGGTTCAAGATTTTGCTAATGTTACTAATTTGACATACAACAGTTTTACGGAGAGCAAATTTGCCAATTGACATCGTAATTTGGTGCAACCACCAAGTCATAGGTATTTTCATCGGCAAGCGCGATACCAACGTTATAAGAATGGAATCATTATGCTAACAACTATTGCTAGCACAGCCACTACTCTTTACCTTCAAGCAATGATAGCTTTACTTATTACTTTACTCCATTTCTTATGGATGACACACGTGTTTATATTCTGAATTCTTAAAACTCGTTTAGGAAAAATACTAATATACGAATTAGAAATTCCGCCTCTTGTTCATATTTTTCCAACTGAAACTTTACTTAGAGACACAACACAAGACTTAATTGCAGAGTTATTAGACCTTGTTCCCAGACATCCATGATTTTATCACCACCACCTCCACGGCTTTTGTTTTGGTATACGATTGAATGCTGACGACATCCAAGAAATTGAATTGTCGTGAAGGTCGCGGTAATTAATGTATGAAAGTCTATTTTTCAAAATCTGGGCTGTGGATGTTTGAGAATAAGCCAGCATTTCAAAAGAGAGATCCAAAAAAGGCGATAGTAAGGAAATAAGGAAATCTCGTTCCCTCGTGTACTCCAGCCTTAAGTATCTGTCAAATAAATCACACATCTGTCACAGGCACGAGGCATGTCTGTACACAAGTGGGTACTGTGTGTGTATAGCCTAAATGTACAACCTTTAAGTCAAGAGGACTTTTGGTAATGAAGCATTTAGTTGAAAATATTTAATAAAAACAAGCCGAGCCGACGGCAGCCATGGTGGCCAGGGGGTTTGAGCAATTGCCTGCTAGGCAAGCGAGGTAAGGGTACGAATCCCAGCGTCCTCTACCATTGAGCATTACTAAATACTTGGGTAAGTGCATTAATTTCACCCCACGTGCTTTACGGTGAAGGAAAACATCGTGAGGAAGGATGCATAGTCTGAGAAGTTATTCAAAGACATATGTGTAGTGCCTGAGACGGCGATGGCCTCATTTCCTTCAGTGATAAGTAGGTGTTGTAACACCTGCCTCGTATGACTGTCGACTTAAGGCTAATTTAAAAAAAAGTTGTGTCGTAACAAGAACACCTTTCACCGAAGATTATGAGGTGACAACGTGATGGCTGATGAGTCCATCGCCGTCTCAGGCAGGCATAATACATGTGTCTCTGAATTTCTTCTCAGATATATGCAAGTTTTCCTTCGACGTGAAACTCGTCACGAGAAATTGTAACTTTATGATTTATTACAATGTAAACTTTATGCGCCTCAATAAAAGATACATATTAGTAGGAACGCTTCTAGTTTACGACGTTGTAAAACTAACTGCTTCTACGGTGTTATTTCGAGATTTGGAACTTCAATGTTTTCATATTTTTGATGTAACTTGTTGTTACATGTTAGGTAACTGTATTAAACTTAAGTCCTGTGGATAAAAGTGGTTCATATTCAAGTTTAAGACTAACTAACCTTTTCAGACTAACTCTCCTTTTAAGTGTTCACTTCCGTCATAATACCTTCGTCATGTTGCCCTTTAAATAACAAAAAATCTTGATTCCTGAAATAGGTTACTACCAGACTAAAATTACCATCTCCTCTTAAAACGGTACAAAACTTCTACACTTCTATACATCCATGATCATCCATGGTTCATAGTACCTTACCATCTAATCCCAAAATTTATAAAACACTGATTGCGCAAATAATAATACCTATGGTCCAAAATTCGAATGTCTAGAATTATTCCAAATTGAACCCAGACAAATTTAAAATTCGGAATACATTAATATATCGTGAGCCTTCGCAGTCAATTAAGCCCAGTGTGTGGCCTTCCTAACCCGCAATTCGTCTATGTCTGATGGTTCCATAGGGCCGGCCTCTATTTGCGTAGTGTACGCCAGTCTTTACCCAAAGTCCCTAATTTACTCTCACCAGGCTATAGTTCAGTTTAGTTTTAGGAATTTTAGGGTGACTACGGACACAGCAGTTTGTAATGAATGTAATTGTTATGAGAGACGTAGGTCATAATGAGAACATCTTGAAATTCGCAGATGTCCAACTGGGGACTATACCTTAACCTTACAGATCGCAGTCAAGCTGCCTAGAAATGCTGTGTTCAGTCAGGCATCGAAAAGAGGTGCCCGTACGGCCAGACACCAGGGGTGTCACAGTGAAGCATGTGAAGACATAATACGAGCAAACCCCTACATAGCGACCAGGAGGAATACCGTAGAGTGGTTAGAGTATTCATAACGGATTACTCTTGCTAAAAACAGGAGTAGTGCTGTGTTCTTGCGACGAGTACGCGGCCGAAGATGTACAACACATGCTCCGTAAAAATATTTGTCATTTCAAAGCTAAAACAAAATTTGGAGGATGTGTAATAGTATACCAATTTTCACGGCCTTTGCCTTAGTAATGACACAAATTTTTTTTATTAACTGTTGTCCGCGACTCTGTCTGTACAGGATTATTATTTATTCCTAGTAGATTACAATATCTTAATTTTTTTTTATGGAGGAAAACATCGTGAGGAAACCTGCATATGTCTGTGAAGTAATTCAAAGACGTATGTATAGTGCCTGAGACGGCAATAGACGCACCATCTATCACGTTGGCACAAAAATCTTGGGTGAAAAGTGGCCGTTGTTCTTACAACACCTCTGCCTACCCCTTCGAAGAATAATATGTAATATCTTTATGAATAACCTATCTTTTATTCTGATGTATAAACTATAATGTAAACATTCATTATAATCCATTCAGAAGTTATAGCGTGAAAAAGTAATACACATCCATCCTTACATAAGTACATAATTAGAAACTTTTGCGTTTATATTTAGTTTAGTTTCATCCTTATTGTCCCGGAACCCTCATATTTTTAATCAATAAAAGTATCCTAAGTTACTCCTTGAAACATCAGCTACCTGCCAGTGAAAGTCCCGTTAAAATCCATCCAGCCATTTCAGATATTACCCGGAACAAACAGACAGACAGAGAAAAATTATAAAACTTGGTTTTTAGTGTCAGCATCGTGTATACTTTCATTTAGTGAAAATCTGTTATTTTGGAATTACAAACAGACACTTCAATTTTATTTATCTGTATAGATAGGATTTATTAACAAAGTGGAGAAAGGAAAGAGTTCAGCTGTAAGCATACCACAGAATAATTGAACTGCAATAATGAGCAATGGTATGACACTGCATTTCAATGTTAATTGCAATTGCAAATTGTTAATTGGATTAATTTCGTAACAAACGAGAATCTCATTAATGAATCAATCGAATAATTGTTTTTGCTAAGTTGGTTGAGTTGTGTCATCTACCAAAGAGCTATTTGAAAATTGATGTTTTTAATCAGTATTGGTAGGCAGATATGAAAGTCGAGAAATTAACTCGTCACGTTAAGCCGTCGTCGGTCCCGGTTGCCAACTTAACATCTTTGGCAATCGTTACAGGTCAGTCGGAGTCCTAAGAGTATCTGACAACTGGTTCAAACCAAATTATCGATTTTCTTGTAAGGGTTGCAAGGTGATCAGTCACATTGAAGTGCCGACCTCAACAATGTATGGGATAAGGCCAGGGACGATGATGTAATCAGTTCCATCAAAGATAATGGCACGTGATTTTCCCAAGGGAATACATAGGGTTCTTCAAGAAGGGTGTGCTGTGCTACAGAATGTTACCACAAGCTACGGTAGCCACTACCACGTTATTTTGTAAGGTTTCTCAGCATCGCACTCGATGTTGAGTGTCGGCTTCAAGGATACCAAATTAAGCTTTATCGTCTATGTATTATTGTATCATGTGTCGCGACGTGGAGACTCATCCATAGAGCTTCTGGTAGTGCAAGGTACATTCGAGGGTACTAGGGCACGTGGCAGATCACCAATGAGATGGACGGACCAGATTAAGGCTGTGATGGGTGTTCCTACTATCAACGAATGCTTACGTAAAGCAGCAGTCCGAAGTGAATGGCGCCGTTTTGTTCAGCAAGCCACCAATTCTGACATTACTTCCACGACCGCTCTGCCAAGAGTGTAACGATTGAGAAGAAGATTATGTACCAATTTCCTATGATTGAAACTGTGGGCCTACTCGCTTTCTCCGAAAAACGAAGCTTCGGCCGAAAGTTCGCAAAGTTCCTACCACGGTTATTATTCGTTCTAAAATTACGTCCGAACGTGGTCAGCTAGAAAATTATTTGATGTTTATATTTTCTAAACCAACTTTAATTAAATTATTAGACGAAGAAAAATTTGAGTATGATAAAAACAAAGCGATAATGACACTACGTTTAATTTTCGTTCGTTCACGAAGTTTCGTTTTCGGAGAAAGAGAGTAGACCCCCTGACGCTTGAAGTCCAGTTCGCCGCTAAGAAACTTTTCAAAATAAGGCGTCGTTGAGCCGTATGCTTGTTTGCCATCTAAGCTGTAATAAAAAAGGACTCTATTGTGGTGTCTTACGCTTCAAAACAAAAATGTTAAACCGACAATTAAACTTAAATTTTGAGACTAGTTCCAGAAGAAGCAATTTAATTTCGCTTATACTAGTTATCATTTTCACCGCGTCTGTACCACAGTGGGAAGCGAAAAATTATAATTTTATTGCTTCGAATAATTTATGTGGAGCCGCGATCGGTGGGAGCGACGAATATGAGTGTTCACTTATCTTTGCATACGTCTTCGGAATGTTAAGCAGCGCGCC
The DNA here is from genome assembly GCA_964035505.1 of Watsonalla cultraria. NCBI lineage: Eukaryota > Metazoa > Arthropoda > Insecta > Lepidoptera > Drepanidae > Watsonalla > Watsonalla cultraria. The sequence goes on from OZ037713.1 coordinate 1,548,184, forward strand.
CCTGAACACTTTGATCTATCTTTAATGGCATTTGGCAACACAATTTCCAAGTTTCGGGGGTAATTTCCTTCTATTTTTGAATTGGATCGTAAGTCATCGCGGGTACCAATAATTTGTGACGTTCAAAGATGCTTGTGTGGCGGATTGTCAGCCCTTTATGTATATTAGAATGTAGCGATGTGACGTATCTCCACTTCCACGGACCGATGGCCCTCCCGCCATGTTATTTACTAAGCTTTGTCAGCTTCACCCTCGTCGTCGAGTGTCGGTTTCAAAGATACGAAATTAAACCTTATGTTTTATGTATTATGTATCAATTTTCTATGATTGAAACTAACGTTCGTCGTGGAGTTCGACGCTAAGAAACCTTTGCGAATAACGCGACGGTAATGACGCCTTTCAGCCAGCTAGTGGCAGATTTTTATACAGGTAAAACATCGTTTAGTAAATGAAATACAAACATACATATGCTCACACCTGTATTCCCCAAAGAGGCAGGCAGAGGTGTTGTAATAACAACACCCACTTTTCACCGACGATGGTTTAGTGCCAACGTGACAGATGTCTTTGAATTACTTCCCAGACATATTCTTTCCTCACGATACTTTCCATCACCGTAAAGCACGTGGTGTGAAATCACCGCACATATATTTTTAAAAACAGGCATTTAAATTGCGCCGCTTGCATAACTCCACTCAAACCCCTCTCTATTTAATGGCATTAGTAAGTACAAGAATTACATCGAAGCACGCTACTTACAACAATCCTTTCATCTTCATTCGTCAGCCATAAGGACGTAAGTGCAAAAACTAAGCAATTGTCTTGTCCACACGAGGCGTAATTAAACTTTTTGCGGACGCCACGCCGAGTGAGACTTGGCAGGCTAAATGATTAAAAAAGTTTAAGTCCTGGTTAGATTATTTCTCACTTCGACTTAGGGATGGATAGGAATTGATAAATTACTTGGTTATTTATGTGACAGTTTGTCGCATTCACGATTTCAAAGTCAAAGTCAAAGTCAATAATATCTTTATTCGATTAGACTTTTACAAAATACTTTCTAATCGTCAGAATGACATTAATTTACAGGATTATACATGCTACCGCCAGGTTCGGAAGGTTGCTTTTACTGAGAAGAACCTGGCAAGAAACATACGTAGGTACCAAATTTTAGTAGCATCCTTAGTTAGTTTTCTTACTGTAAAATTTAAGTGTCTGTTTGTAATTCAAAAATTACAGCTTTTCACTAAATGCATATGAAAGTATACACGCTACGTACACTAAAAAACCAAGCTTTACAGTTTTTCTCTGTCTGTCTGTATGTCTGTCTATCTGTCTGTTTGTTCCGGGTAATCTCCGAAACGGCTGGACGGATTTTAACGGGACTTTCACTGGTAGGTAGCTGATGTTTCAAGGAGTAACTTAGGCTACTTTTGTTTATTAAAAATATTAGGGTTCCGCGACAATAAGGATGAAACTAAATCTACGTGGGTGAAACCGCAGGGCACAGCTAGTCAAATGCTATAAATAAATTAATAGCAACTTTGACTTGTTACTCACGTTAACGAAGAACTAAGGAGTAAAAATAAGAATTAAACGGTAACTTTTTCTACGAACGGTGCATAGATACGGCAAGGCGTAATTCAATTTTATCATAGTGATATTAAGTACTGCGACACCTAAGTTTCGCCCATTCACAGCACGTATTACCTATCTCTTAGTTTCTTTTAAAAATGTTATTCCATTCCGTCGCTTAGCTACTGAATAACTTAACTATTACTCAGATACGTTCTGAGATTTTTACATCAAGTACTACTCGTATAAGTCTCTACTTAATCTACAGAGTGCTGTTAAAAATTGCATATCTTATCTCGAGATACTTGTCATTTTTTTGGTGAAAATAAATTTTGATATTCAAACCTAATCTACGTTAAGACCAAGAATTTGCAAAAAAAGAACGATGTTTGAAAAATCTTCCAAATTTTTTTTTTTCGAGATAATCCACAGATGTATTATTTTATTTCAATCTAGCTTCTGTCCACAACTTTGTAGTATAAGAGTAACTTTGGGCTAACGCTAACAGCAACCCGCGTTCAAAGCGTTAAAATAGATTTATATAGTATTCCTCGATGAATGGTATATCTAACACTGAAATAATTTTTCAAATAGTACCAGTAGCTCCTGAGATTAGCGCGTTCAAGCAAAAACAAACAAACAAGCGAACTCTTCATATATTAGTTTCAAATGTGAGCAAAAAATGGAAAACTAAACGCCATAAAATTCTCAGTAAAATTATATTTCATTAAAAATAATGTTTTTTACGAAATTAAGGCCCTGAGTCTTGACTTTAAAAAGAAAAGTCATAAGCAAATTAAGATATTCGCATAAACAATTACCGTATTTATTTTTTGTGTTCGATTTTAACCCAGTAGATTAGAATAGACCCAAGATTGGAACCAGAAAAAGTAAACTGAGTCGATCAACATAGGATCTCAGCTAAAAACATAGTAATGTACGCAGACACTACAAATTACTGACGGTAGAAACGTATTTACGTTCAACGTCTGGAGTAGAAGAAATAAAACTCGTAAAAGGACCAATGTACAGGGCGGCTAATTAAATTAATTAAAGTCGCTAAGTCGTACGTATAGCGTGAGCTTTTCTTGTTTTAAGACGTCATTTCATTTAATTGGTTGGATATCTTTGACTCCTGACCGTAAATAGGGTTTTTTTTTATTGTTGGTCTCTTTGTATAGCTCAAATTGTTTTAAATTGAAAATGAAAATGACTTATTCAGTTTTGGGGCCCAGGGCCTGTAGACAAAGTAACATTCTCTCGCGCTTTCTGTGATAAAAAATGTATGGAAATGACATAAATCAGTCACGTGACGTATGTCATTCCCGTATATTTTGTATCGTTTCTACTAGCGAAGCGTGGGGATAATGTTACTTTGTCTACTCGTCCTGGTAAGGTAATCACCGGTTCGAACACTAGCCTTTTGCGATGCACAAAAAAGAGGCAAGAAATTAAAAGTGTGACATGACTTTAAAGACATAAGCGTACAAAATGTTGTCTACCAATCTGTTTTTTTACGGTAAGTAGTAGACGGTATGGATAACAATCCAAAATCGAAGGGGAAAGATGATTGGTCATCTCATGCGACATGACAGCTTCTTTAAAAACATAGTAGAAGGAAACGAAGGGAGGAGAGGAAGAGGAAGACCAAGGCTAACATACATGGGGCAAGTTAAAGAAAAGGTGTCTGTCATGACGTATAAGGAGGTCAAAGAGCTGGCACTGGACAGAGACTTATGGAAAGAGTTGCAGCCGTTACACCGACAAGAGTCTCACTACTCTTAAATTCATGATGATGAGTTAGAGAGCTACAAATAAACTTATTTACATTTATTTCTCTTGTGAGTATATGTCACCTTATTTTACCTTCTCGGGATTCAACACATTCTAAAGGATAAAATTAGGTTGCTATAAACGAAAAAAAAATTAAATTCCATGATTTACTTGATTATTTGTAACAAAATACCTCAATTAACTTTTTTTGAAAACAATAATTTAAAATTCAACCACAAATAACTCGATATTTGAACCATCGTTCATAACAATATACGCTATTGAACGGAAATAAGTGATGCAATTTGAGGTTTTAAATCATTTTTATAATAATTGGACATCATCTCAGCCACCTGCGTTTGAGGGTGAACTATAAGTCAAGAATCTATAAAAATTAAAAATGGACCACTTGCTGTAAAGGAATCACGAAGACTAGTTATTTTAGAAATCTTACAAATCTATACAGTAAGGCAAAGCAGTGCCCGAAATTTAAATTATTTACATTAAGAGTGAAAATCCTCAGGCTTAATCGTTCTTATTACAAAAAATTGGTCTGGTTTCCATATTGCTTAGTAACTTATAATTATACTGTGCCATAAGCCCCATGACAATATCTCCACAGGAAATTGCCTTTTCGATACCAACACAATCTTAACATGACCTAAACCTAATCTTACGTAAAACGCTATAAAAAGTTCCTTAAATTTTCCAACCGCATTTTACGTTTAATTCATCAAAGTGAATACCATCAATAACTCCAAGAATTTATAGGTGGGGCCATAATAACGATCAAAGCGCAATTAGGTAACATTACTACGCGATGACCGCCCAATATAATAATTAAACAATAAATAAAATGTAATGGCCACACTAAACTTTGTGTGAGGCTGTAAACTGCACTGGACTATCGATGTTGTAAATGTTTTATTTAAGGCTGCGTTCACCAATTGCGTTCTTAAGTATTTTTTCCATTTGAAAGTTCGGTAATGGCAGAAAATAAAATATACATATATGAATAGGTACAGGAACTCGCAATGAAAAGCAGTGGGGATACTGTGCATGCTTTTATTCGCTTCGCACCAAACATATAGACAAAGACAAACTCATAAAATGACTACTGCGCAATCAAAGTTAAGTAAGTGCTCGTTCTTAGCTCGTGACTCCTTTTGCATTATCATTAATGATTTATATAAGTCAAATAATGGTACCTCATGGCCATAGCTCACGCTTTTTGTGGTCAGCGCAAAGAGTTCTTCTCATCTTTTTATCTCTGTCTGCCGTCATTTCTGTATTACTTGATAGGGAGTGCCCTTTCAAGCAATCCATCCATCATTCCTTAGGTCTACCTTACCTCGTCTAACAGTCTACATTCATAAGTACAAATATTTTTTCAAATCCCCATCCCTTCGCATAATCTCTTACAAATAATGTTCAGAAAATAATAGAATAAAGTAATTCATTTTAATAAGAAGCGTCATGTAAACGCATCCTTAAGAGATCGCATGATGGTTTATTGGTTAGTTTGATTTAATTCGATTCGATTTGTAAAATGTAGAATTGTTTGGTTAACATATAGGGTGTTATTTCTTCAATTAATACTAGCTGTGACCCGTGGTATCACCTGCGTAGGCTTAACTTCATGGGTAGCATTTTCTCGCTCTGTATTTCGTGAACCCTATTATTTTTTAAATGAAAGTAGCCTAAATTATTTCTTGTAACATCAGCTATCTGCTATTAAAAGTCCTGTTAAAATCCATCCAGCATTTTCGTATATGCTTACGCCATTCCAGAAGGAGTCCCCAAAGTGGTAACCAGAAGTGTTGTAAGTACAACACCCACATTTCACCGAATATGATTAAGTGCCAACGTGACAGAGGGTGAGTCCATCGCCATCTCAAGCATTATACATACGTCTCTGAATTACTTCTCAGAAATATGCAGGTTTCTCACCGTAAAGTACGTTGTTTCTGGCCGCTGAGAGTTTATTTTCTAAAATAAGCCGGAATAAACAGATAGACAGAGATTTTTTATTGATAATATTTAATTTATTGTGAAAAGTGTGTGTTATAACTCCACTGCTCACTACTTCATATTATATGTATGCAACTGTAATAGTTTTTCGCACCTGGTGACATCTTGCCATTTTAGCAGAATTTCGTTTTGATAAGGTTAGTTTACGCCCAAGCCTCAGAATATCTGAGCAAAGAGGTCAGCTCAGATTATAATGGTCTGTCAAATGGTAGCTGAAGTGACGAGAGGTCGCTAGTATGATCATCGTCATCATCAGCCTCCTGCCCTTATCCCACGTGTTCTTCTCTTCCATTTCTCTCTATCATCCGTCATATCTGCATTAACTTCCACTCGCTCGTATGATAATACGTATAGAAATACCGAAACAAGCTAAAGAGCTCCTAAATGCTAGCATTTAACAAGTTTAAAATACTTTTTCCACACGGCTACCCCAAAGCAGCCGTATTATGGGCCACGAATTAGGATAATTGCACCAATAATGGGTCCCCTCCTGTGGGAATGCTCGGATGGTTCTAGTTTTTGCATCCTTCGATAATTACATCTAATTATGTTCAATTACGTATTAGCGATGATACGAATCAGTTTTTGCTGAGTTTGACCATGAGGAAATGGAATTTCTCGTCACCAAATCAGTTTGACGAAATAGTTTGACCACGAGGAAAATCTCAGATTGACAGCCCTTTTTCCTAGATGCTCTTTTAAATTAAAAGCCGTGGAAAATAAACTAATTGGAGCCGTACTGACTGAGTGACTTGAGTAGTCGCTTGCTAAGCGAGCGATAATTACCAATAAGTTTTACGGCGCTGGTATTGCGCTTAAGGAACACATCGTCAGTAAGCCTGCGTGTGTCTGAGAAGAAATCTAATTACATATATTTTATAGTGCCAGAGATAGCGATGGACATACAATCTGTCCCGTTCGCACTCATTCATCTCCGGTGAAAAGCGGGTGTTGTACTTTCTGGGAAAGATATTTTTTGACCTTATACCATTTTTGACACTTATCGGTTTACATGGTCAAGCCACCAAAATGTTTAATTATGTTTAATGCTACTTGGCTTCACCCCATAGTCAGACAGTGCCATTGATAAATTCGTGGTGAATTTAAAGTTTTGTACTGAGTTTTAATTAGTGCAAAGCACCCAATAAGTCTGAGTAAAGAATTGACATGTTAACTGTGTTACAATCAAGTCAGACTAACAGTTGCCCCATCAGGGGATCTTTGGCAGCCAAATAAAGCATTGGCCATTAAAGACGGTCCGCATCCGGGCAGGGTGGGCAAATTGTAACAAATGGCTACCCCACTCTACACTCTAGGGCTGACGACTGCTGGGCTTATAGATTTGTGACACGGTATAAATATAAGTTTCATTTAATCTATATCTATACATACAGATAAATTGAAGTGACTGTTTGTAATTTCACTTAATGCATATGAAAGTATACACGCTACTGACACTAAAAAACCAAGTTTTAAATTTTTTCTCTGTCTGTCTGTATGTTCCGGGTAATCTCCGAAACGGCTGGACCGATTTTAACGGGAATTTCTTTGGCAGATAGCTATTGTTACGAGGAGTAACTTAGGCTAGTTTTATTTTAAAAAAAACAAGAGTTATGCGGGACACCCATGAAATTAACTCTGCGCGGATAAAGTCGCGGGGCACAGCTAGTCACATATATACATACATATTATGTTCACGCCTGTATTCCCCGAAGGGGTCGACAGAGGTGTTGTTAACAACACCCACTTTTCACCGAAGATGATTAAATGAGCAGCAGGGCCTGCACCCATTACTAAAAAAAAAATTCAGTATTTTCACACCATGGTTTTATAGGCGTGATCATAATATGTATTTATTTATCAATATAAGCTTTATAATCAGTCAGGAATTTAGGAACAAATCGTTCAAAGTGACACACGGGATTATAAGCAGAATAGCAGTGGCGTCAATAGTGTGTCACGTCGTGTCCAATGGCGTTTGGGTGTTTACGCATTTTACAGACGGTTTTCAAAACAAATAATTACATTTATTTGACAGTTAATAAAAGACTACATTTTTTAATCATCAAGATTGACAACACTCACGCTTAATGAAGCAAATGTTGTTGTTTCCAGAAATAGGCCTAAATTCCATACTGATTGTAAGATTATATTTATACTGTGTTTATGGTGTCATAGTAATTAATACAAATTTCAAAATTAGAAGCATTAAAATTGACAAATGTTATTTTTTTAATTCTTGTCCAACGATTGAGAGAGTGAACTGCAAAGCTAGTGGTCGATGGTTCGATATTTGTATAACGAACAAGGTTATTTTTATTTTATCCACTTGAAATAGCTTATCGATATAATATTACACAAAAAAATACAAAACAAAAAGAACAATACAATTTTCATTCAGTGCCAGCCCTAACCCCCTCACTGCCTACTCCGGGACTTTTTGTCCATTGTATAAACAATGCCGACCGCCAATATTGTTTGCGTCCATTTCAACGTTGCATTGATTTATGCGATGATATAAGTCATATACACAAACACATTCACAATTTACCGTCGTTTTGGGGCGTTTGATGACGATGAAATAGTTTTGTCAGAAGTTTTCCTACGAAATGACAGCATTTATTATTTTATTAAAATGTTCTAATAATTTTTAAACTTTACTCCAGCTCTCCGACGAGGGAAACGCAGAATTTACATAAAACTTTTTAACAAAAAAGGTCTAACTCAAAATGCGGATGGTAATTCAAAAAAACCGTCCACAAAGATGAATCGCCGTTCATAATTCGAATTTCAAACGCTGATAAAAACAAAATGGCCGCGCTCCGTGCAACCGGCATTTATTAACCCTACCCGTAATCCGGGGTCCGGCGTGATAAATACGGGGTGCTCCCTTAACTTTTACTCGTGAGTCATTATGGCATTTAAATAATTCGCGGCGGTCTGATTTATGATACTCAACATGACACGGGTATAATCTGTGCGTTAACTTATAATACGACAGTTGGTTTGTGTGCGCCCTAAAGGAGTTAATCTTGATAGTGAACACAATCTCATTGAAGGGTTAAGTTTTTCGGGTGACGCGTGTTCTATGAATTTATAATGCTGATTCAAACGAGTATGAAGGGTTGAATTGGTTGAGATCGAATAGTTTTTTGCACTGGATTTTCTACTGAAGTGGGTTTTGTGTTCGTAATTTATTCGAACCCTGTTTGTGTTTATGACTTCTGTATACACATTTTATCGTACATACGATTGCGATACAGTATTGGTGCAATGTTCTCACGACCGCAAAGATAAACTAAATCTACGCAGATCAAGTAGCGGTCAAAAGCATATGGGTCAAAGCAATTACGTTAATTTTCCGCTGCAAATATTAATAATTTCAGTTCTCGATGATTGGACAAAAACTTAATAGCAAAATTTCCAGTTGGAGCTGGTGCGACTCATTAAAATCGAATTAACAGAATTAAACCGAATCATCGGAAGGGTTAAACTTGCGTTTGAACACGTTCCCCCTGTATTTAAACTTTTGTTAATAAACGGGTATTTGCGATAAACTTTTTTAACAATACGTCGTTAATTTGTACTGAATTGGAATCCTTTGAATTTTATTCGGTTGGAATAAAATTAGATTTGGTACGAACGTTCCCTGACCTTTAAAATAAATCCTGGATTTCCTTTGTTGGGTGCTGAATGTAGCATTCAATTTACATGGATTAGATTATCAATAGTAATAACGTAGGGACTAATGAGGTACGGTGGGCAGAAATTATTTCAAAGAGTTTTTTTTACTGAATAATACCTTCTATAATAGACGTTAAGACTCTTGAAAAAAGGGTCAAGTTATGTGATATTTATTCTGACTAAGCTGACCGCTGGTACTTCCGTCCAGTCAAGGAGGTCCTGGATCAAAGAACGCACTTGTGCCCCCTGATACTTTGCCTGGGCACGTCCTACCTAGGTAGCCGTCCCTGGAAGTCTCGCCATCCTCTTGGCAGCACACATAATATCAAACTGCCTCTTGCTCAAGGCTTGTCCCATTCTAACCCCCTTTTACGACAGGCAGGTTATACCAAAGCCAAATTATTGAACTTTAGCTGTAGGGTATATGGTTGGCAGAGCCTATTATAATTAATTAGTAGCTATTAACTCCAGCAAGAAAAAAAAATTCAGCGACTACCTAAAGTTACACATAGTACACAGACAGGATCTGGAGACTGATTTGATTTGAATATAGCATCGAGTTCCTCCGCAGGACTAAATAGGTGGATGTTATTTGTGTAGTGCTCTCTGTCGTGGCTTTCTTAAGGAACATGATGTGATTTCGTACAAGCGATAGGATCAACTTATATCTGATTTGACTAATGGACGATTTTTTAAGATTTACCGACACCTCCATAAACTTTCTCGGTAAAAACAACCCGATATTTGAAAATACATTATAAATTCTCAAAGAAAAACCAAAGCCACCATGCAGTGCTTACGATCAAGTTCACGTACTAGAAGATATGTGTGGAAACCTTGCACCTCGTGTAAGATCGTTCTTTCGTGAACTGTGCAGTAAAGTTGTTCCGCGATATGTTCCGAATCTATTCGCAAGCCTGCGATCGTGTGGAAGAAATGCCTCGTGATGTCGGAATAATGGAGATGCTAACTCAGCTGGTCAGCTTAAGATACCAATTTTTTTTCAAAAATGTTCTACTCCTATATGTACGTTTGTCTGAGTGGAATCTTGAATCTGAATTTTAATCGCAATGTTATAGGTACGTAATGGAATACAAATCAAAGTTACCATCAATTGGCTGCGATCTTCTCTAAGACGGAGATACAGTCCCTGGTCAGACCACTCCAAAATGTGACCGGGAGAACCTGTTATGCCCTGCCACTGTTTAATAAAATGATAGAATACCGCATCCAAACCCACTGACGCTATTATTCTATCCCCGTGGGATCCGTTGCACTGTAGGATGGTGGCACCTACGTGAGCGAATTGCCAATTGCGGTTATTTATCTCGAACCCGCGATTATCAGATGTGTACATCGAAAGTGGGTGCACTCTAGCGGTGTTGCCAACAATTTTGCTTCCTACCTCTGGTTGTTTATGATTCATGTTTTCTTGTTCAAAGGTAGTTTGGATATTTTCCAGTGAATCTTGAACAAATAATGGTGTCGTTTGTGTCTCAACGATGTCAATATATGAAAGGTGATGATCATGTATGTAGCTCTGGATACCGAGTGGTTTGAATTACCAAGTTACACGTTAAGCCGTCAGTCCCGGTTGCCAATTTAACATCTTTGGTAATCGTTACAGGTCAGTCAGAGGCCTATGAAAGTCTGACAACTGGCTTAACCCAGATTGCCGATTTTTCTCAAAAAAGGGGTTACGAAAGTTAGATGGTAGTCGCTTCATATAAAAATCAGATGATCAGCCACATCGGGTTGAATCAAGTGCCGACCCCAAATACATGGGATATGGCCAGGGAGATGATGATGAGATAGAAGTATTTTACAACATGAACACTAAGTACTTTACAAATTTAGTTTCAAATTTAATGCGTATTCCGTTGCGAGGAATGTTTTAATTTGGAAAGTTAGTTGTGAATATGTTATTTCAAAACAGTATGTAATTATTAAAATTATTTTAAATATTCCCCTAAAATAATAATAAAAAAGTTTGTCAAACAAACTCGCTGGGCCGTGTTGAATTCCGAACCACCAATAAAGTTCATTACAACCCTAACCAAACAAAACTCTAAATAAATTTATAAATCAAACACGCCCGGACAATGGGCCGGGGCAAAAAACGCAGATACCACAGAAAGAATCCCGGCCAAACTGGTGGTTAAAAAGGCCACTTTGGAAGAATCATAATGAGATCCGAATATAATTATCGAAATGACAAAATGGTCACTTAGGTGCAATTCATATAATGATTCACGAATTATTAATATTTCACTATTCACCTCTTTTACACATTCCTAAAATGGTCCACAAAATACGAATTGCTTTTGTGACAAGCAGAATCATAAAAAGTTAGTTAGGGACTAACATAATTCGTGAATCATAATATGCATTGTATCTAAGTGACCATTTTATCGTTTAGATTATGAATCATATTCGGATCACAATATGATGCTCCCAAAGTGGCCTTTTTAGACCTACTGGTTTATAACCGTAAACACAAGGGTTTATTGAGATATCAAATAAAAAATCAGCGGTCGTACACGGAACTGCTAACAAGACCCCTTCAACAATGCTCCTTGATTTAGACCAGGTTTATTGTGCTACGTTATTTATACGTCAGTGTTCCCTACTAGACGCCACCAATGCTACGATCCGATGTTTTGTTGCCATCCTTTGTAAACGACGTAAATTGATCGCCCCACATTCAAAATCCAACCGTAACCCCTGGATACAGAATTTAAAATCGCTGAACGGTTTGTTCAAAGTTAAAATGTGAGAGCAATATCAAATTTACCAGCGTATTTTATTAAGAATCGTGAATGTATATCTCGATTCCTCTGTGGGTTTGATTGGAAATATGCTTATGGGTGTTTCGGTGGCCGAGCACATTGGATTACGGCTGCAGCGGCTGATTGCAGCGAGCGAGGGTTAAACGGAACTCCTTTCCTTCGCCGCGGGTGATGTTTTGACTTTGAAATATTTTGTATTAGATACAGTCACTTTGTCTGTTGCAGGGTTGGCTGAGACGTTTAGATGATATTTACTTTCTGAAGCCTTGCTATTTGTCATTGCTACAGTCACATGGGGAGAAGGGGTGGATATAAACGTCGCTTATATACACACTAGATTTGACTTATCTTTATATGTTGGACAATTCACACATTCATCTTTAGTACCTGAATGACTGGGGGCCTACTCGCTTTCTCCGAAAAACGAAGATTCGGCCGAAAGTTCGCAAAGTTTCTACCACGGTTATTATTCGTTCTAAAATTACGTCCGAACGTGGTCCGCTAGAAAATTATTTGATGTTTATATTTTCTAAACCAACTTTAATTAAATTATTAGACGAAGAAAAATTTGAGTATGATAAAAACAAAGCGATAGTGAAACTACGTTTAATTTTGGTTCGTTCACGAAGTTTCGTTTTCGGAGAAGGAGAGTAGACCCCCTGAGCCTTGCACGTTTTCTTTGACGATTTCTTAGAATGAAACCTAGCTAGATATTCGATCTAGCTAGGTTTCATTCTAAGAATGCTATCTATAATATCGCCTCTGAAACCCCTGTATACTAAATTTCATGAGAATTGTTGGAGCAGTTTCTGAGATTCTGATTATATATAACAGAACATATAAACAAGAAGTGCTCGTTTAAAAGTATTAGATAGATAATGTCTTTCGCATTTATAATGATAGTAGGATACCTACTATTATGATGTTACTGCAACGCAATTATGTTACTCGTAATTTAATAAGCTATTGTTTGTGGACTCAATCAATAAAAATAAATGAAATATATATAGGCCCTGATTAGGTAATATACGTCGAGAAATGTACTATCAGTTCGGAAACTAGCTCATGAGAGGAACTTCATACACCCAGAATTATTCCTTGAATAAAATCCTTATTTATAAAAAATACCTTCATAATCCCGTCTATAAAACTGCCCGCTACTCGTACAATGAAAACGATTAAGTACTTAATTTCATTCATTGCCTCACGTAACGCTGTTAACCGATTCCTATCATTCAAACGATCCATCGTGTAGCTACGAAATCGAATTAAGGACTTTTATACCAACCGAAATGGAAGTTTGAACAAACAGTGTCACAGTGTTTCGTCCCGTGACTGTCTATTATTAATTAAAAACCAAAACCGTCCAACGTGAAGCCGGCAGTGCTACAAAATCGAATCAAAGGAATAATTCGAATGGAATCGGCGAATGAATTGATCGAATCTCGCAGAGCAGGGCTTGCACATTGGATCGTAAACAAGTCTTGCAATATCTATATGGTAAAGATAATCCATGGTTTAAAAACAGTGCTATCTTTTTTTGTGATTCGGATTTCAAAAGGGATGGACATAGTTTCAGTCCGAGCTTGGTCAAGTCTTGTTCTAAACCATGTTTTGAAATTAGGGGGCTATGTCAGTCGAAACAAATTTTACCATACGCATCACCGTGGATTTGAGTAATTGCAAGTTCTGTGATGGGTTCAATCAAACGTTGGTATTATCAATCAACTAACCAACCAACCAGATATAATCAAAAGAAAAAAAGAACCCAATATCACTTGTCTTCGTTGTCCGTATGTCTGACTGGCTATCTGCCTATAAAGCACAACCCTATTCTCAGGAACGCGTAGAAGCATCAAGTCAAGGTTCTAGTGAAGGAACTACAAAATGGTTTTCTGAATCTTCTCTTGTGCTTTAAGACAAAGTTTCTTGTCAATTGTTCTGATTCAAGATCAGCAATAATTTCCCATCCCATTGGTTTCGATTCCCTTGCGAATGTCAAAATACGCGAAATTTAAAAGCATCGTATCTTTTTATTTCCTGACTCAGAAGTTGTATTTTTCTCAGATCTTTGGATTCACCTCGCATGCACCAGTTGCATCGCATACTTGATAATAGGTATTAATTTCAACATGATACCACGCATTTCTGGGGCCTTACCATGAGCTCTTAATGCCACGATAGTTTCACTCATTTATGAGACAGATGTATGCGACGTGTATACATCTGTCACTTCACACGCACAACTGAATTAACATTGCAATAAGAGCTCATGGTTGGGCCCCTGAAACTACCTGTCCTGGCAGGCAGAGGTACAATGATCCTTTATGTGTTCCTTTTGCTCCTTCTGGGGTATGGAACCCTAAAAATGTATGAAACACATTATTGTAAATTGTTATAAAACGAGCGTATAGTTGGACAAAGTTGCATTTTGCTCTGTAGACCGTAGCGAATCAGTTGAGTGTCAATTTGTACAGAGTTAGCTGGAGTTTAATCTCGTTTCAGCTTGTACTTTTGTGAGGCTGTCTGCCTATTAAAAGGTTAAAACGATACAGCCTTTCACAGCTTGTTTTGACACTAACTCATTCACTAAACTGCAAACATATCAGAGTGGAAGGAAAATTATGATGAATATTATATTCGCAACGCATTTTGCGAGTTCTTTAAAAAGCAAGTAGATTCGTAACAACTAAGTAGATTCTTTATAGCTATTGTGGAGCGTCTAGCTTCCGTAAGCGTCTTCACCCAACTGCTGTGTACTATGCCCTTTTATAAACTATGCCCACCTTGAAAGTCAATTCAAAATTGAATTCAAATGATCAAGTCAATATAGATTCAATCGGCTTCCAAAGAAAATCAATGACTTTCTTTCAATAAGGTAGATGCGAGGTAGATGTTAAAAGTTATTTTAGAAGAAAACATTTTTTATTGATATACGACACATGACAGGGACAGGTCTTGTAGGAAAGGCAAGTTTTCTTGGAAGAAGGCATTATGAATTATGAAGAGCGATCCATAGAGGATAAAACCGTGTTGAATAAATAAACAAACATACGTACATATAAAGACATATGGTCACGCTTGTATCGAATCGTGCATACTTACTTCTTTCGCTTCGTCTCTATTCATGCATTTCTTCATACACTTCCTTCGGTTATGAGTGCTCTGAATTTAACCTTTATGAAGAAGACGAAGATGTGGTCATGATAACTCTTCCTTGGACTCCTTATATCGCCACTTCCACTCACATTTCTTCGCTCTTTACCTTCAAAAGGTCCCCGACCGCCCTGGGAGAGGCAGATCGGGGTATGTGGGATTTTTACCGCACTAAAACCCCCTCGGTGGCCATCCTCAGTGCTCACCATAACTTTTCAATTCAAGTCACCACATAATACTTTTAATACTAAAACACCCACCATATTACTACATCATGAGCTTATTAGACTAATAACAGTTTCAACGCTACTAAATACTTTAATATTCGCGGTACACCGGTCCCGTGAAGTTTGTTTTTACACCAAGCAGTTCCGTGCAAGTTTTGCAGGTACACAAGTTGGACGCGAACCAAGCAAGTTGGAAACTGTTCCTAGTTAAATCTTGATAATTACGCTTATTCAGGCTAAGTGTTAACGCTTCTGGGCTTCCTGATTCTTTGAATTGAAATTGGTCGTGTTGATGGTAATAGTTTCGTGGTGTTTTCATTCAGAGTTGTAGTTACTTCTATTTACAACTCTTCTGATTAAGCAGTTTTTATTTTATTATTTGCCTGAAGACTGAAGAAGTTTTTCATATAGGTATCTAATTCGTCCTATCCATCTGTTTCTCGGCCTTCCGTAAAGTATGCAAGCTGTAAGAAATTTAGGATTATTTTTTTAACGTTTGGTCCACTGAGCGTGAAGGTTGTCAATCATGTAGAATTTACTCCCTGTCAAAGTAATGTATATTAGTTGTATAATATAGTATTAACTCCTGAAGGAGATAATTTTTCATTTTCTGAGGTTAGAGCGTTCAAGCTAACAAACAACAAAACTCTTCAGCTTTATAATTACACTAGCGGGCGTCACGCGGCTTTACCCGCGTAGCTCACCTTCCCGTAAGAGTACGGGGATAAAATATAGCCTATATTAATCTGTGATAATGTAGCATTTAAATGGGGAAAGAATTCTTAAAATCGGTCCAGTATTTTTTGAGCCAATCCGTCACAAACATACAAATCTTTCCTCTTTATTGTATAGATTTAAGTGAATATGATCTTAAGAGATTTCTTCCATCGTGAAGATTTGAAAAGGTATCCTGTTCCAGAAGTGATACCGACTCAATAGCTACGTATATATTACATAGATAGTATGTTTCATAAGGTGCGGATATAAAAGGAAAAGATGTATTTCAAGAAGCAGGAAACGAGCCATGTTCCTGCCATACCGCGGCCGCCCACTAGATATGCTGGCTTCCACTTGGGGCCAGGCGTGATTAGTCTAATAATTTAAATATTTGTTTGCATTACGCTTTTCTAGAAACGTCTCCTCAAAGGCAGTAATGTCATAATACCCACTATAGAAGATGATTAGGCGTCAATGTGACAGAGGGCGAGTCCATCTCAGGCGCTAAACAACACTGCATTTCTGTTCAGATATATTTAATTACTAGCTGTGCCCCGCGGCTTCACCCGCGTAGATTTAGTTTCATCCTTATTGTCGCGGTACCCTAATATTTTTTATAAATAAAAGTAACCTAAGTTATTCCTTGAAACATCAGCTACCTACCAGTGAAAGTCCTGTTAAAATCCATCCAGCCGTTTCAGAGATTACCCGGAACAAATAGACAGACAGACAGAGAAAAATTTTAAAACCAGGTTTTTTGTGTCAGTACCGTGTATACTTTCATATTCATTTAGTGAAAAGCTGTAATTTTGGAATTACAAACAGACACTTCCATTTTATTTATCTGTATAGATGTATAGATGTATCTGTATAGATATAGATATAGATGTATAGATATAGATAGAGGTTTCATCGCAATGTTTTTCTTCACTGTACGAGTAACGTCAGTGGTGTGTATCACTCCGTTTATTTTAAACTCATTGATATTGTACAGCCCGCTGGTATTGGAACTGCAGGCGTCAGTAAGTTAGCAGTTGTACCCTCCTTTATATAATTGTGAATTAGCTGTGCTCACGGTTTCACCCGCGTAGACTGCACTTCTTCTTCTTATCGTGTCGATGACAGACAGTTTAAATTGTTGAAGCCCAGAACTTAGCTACTTCAACAGCATTATTGGTGGCAGCCATTAGATCTTCCCGCGTGCAGCTGGTGCACGATATGAGGTGGGCCAGACTGAACTTAATGCAATACTATCCCGTGAAACCTACGTTTTAAATAAAAGAAGCCTAAGATACTCCTTTTAACATCAGCTATCTGGCAGTGAAAGTCTCCTTAAGATTTTAAAGAAACTTTTAATAGTCTAGCCGTTGCGGAGATTAATCGGAACAAATGTGTGTTTTTATTAATTTGGAGTATATATTTTTTTTTATTTAGGGTTATTATTTTAATGCATTTAGTGAAACGCTCTTAATTTGGAATTACAAACAGACACGTAAAAACTAATACTTACTCTACAGATGTAGAGATTGTGAATTAGTTAGGTAAAAGGAGAAATTCTCCAAGCCCCAAGTGGACAAAACCGTGGAATCTTGGTGCGGCAAGCTTTTAAATATTTCCCTGCCCCTGATTTATTGTGCGCCTTATAAAAGCCTCCCGCAGGGCCCGTTGGCCTTCCAACCAGAGGTTTTCGGCATTTTTTGCTTTAATAAAAATCGCATCTTCAGCTCGCTAGAGGAGAATTTTAATTTTTCTCCGTCTCGCCCCAATATCTCTCGTAACATTGTTTCATAGCCGAGATCGGAAACTGTGAAATTAACAGATTAGCTTCACAATCTTGGAATAAATTACATTTTCATATTATGTATATACTTAACGCAGTCTGGCTGCGAAATTTGAACGACAGGCGGTGATTTACTGATCTTTACTATTTAAATACTAGTGTTTACACTGCTCTACCATGACCTCATATTACCAACAATGATTATGACACAGATATATATGATGTGTATAAGTCTGTCACTGTCACACAGCTAAACTATCTTGACAACAGGAGTTTATAGTCAGCCCCAGTAGGCTTCCTAACAGTTACACAATGCTTGAAATTTTACTTCTACCAGGAGGAACTTTGCCTTTGTAAATTTTGTAAATTGCTCGACATTCCTAAGTGCCTTACCAGGGCCTAAACTGAATAAATCATTTTAATTTTCCTTCCTAGAGAGTTAGCCAGGTACATCCTGCTCAGGCCAACGGAGAGGCCAACGGCCAATCGTTAGGGGGAGGCAACGCAAGCTTGCAAATGCGATCGCCTTCCTTGCAAAAGCGACGGAATAAAAAGAACTTTAGGTAAGATGTCTGCCTGTTACTTCGCGACTCCTCCAAACCAATTTTGACGTAATTTTGAATAGTAGTTTTAACCCCAAAGCCAAAAGAAAGGATGGTACTAAGAAAATAAATTACACCTTCGAAGTCTTTGCCAAAGGATCTATACGTTGTAAAAAGCACACGTGTTTCACTTAATCAAACTAACATCCTAAAATCCGAGAATCACCCAATAAATCACACGCCTTCACAGCGTGAATGAACAAATTAAGAAATGGAAACACCCATTTATAAGAAAGTATATTTAACTGAAGTAAAGAGTTGTATAACTGTCGTTTAACCATAACGTTATGGAGCCGAGCCCTTGTCTTTAAGCGGACGATACATCACAGGCAGAATTAGGCAGAGCTTGGAGCTATGAAATACGTGGATGCGGTAAATAAACTGAAGAGATATACAAGGTCGACAATGCGTGTGTGACGTCGCGGTAGGGTCACTTACCATCAATTGGGCCGAATGCTTATTTGCTACGGTAGTGGTATTAAAAAAAGATAGTTGCTTGTTTTATTTTTACCTTCCATAAAACAGAGAGATCGGTTCCAGTAAAGGAAATCTCCTTAGAATGGAAAAATCGAATATAAGCAAGTACCTAACCTTGTCTGAAGAAAGAAGCGGTCTAATATTTAATTTAATAGAATTTGGATGTAATGCAATGCAACGAATATCCCTATTTTAGTAAACTTCTGAGCTATGACATTTAATTATGGGGTCGTTTAAACAATTAAATTTCAATGCTAAGAAGTTCTTAATACGCGCTGCTTAAACGATCACAGTTGGATCCCAGGTTTTACTTAAAAGCTATATCTTTGATCAGAGCTTTTAAGCATTTAATGCAAATGGCGTGTCCAATTTTCATAGTCCCACGTTCCGTACAAAGCTAAATTCATTTAAACACTTATTTAAGATACGTAAACACGCGGTAAATAACGGACTGTGTACACATTTACTCAATTCAGACAGATTTAATACATCTCAGTCCATTCTGGTTTGTCTAACTAAACTAATGGCTATTTCTATAAAACAGTTTTAGTATGTAACTTGCCTTCCTCAACTTCTATTGTTTGGAGCACGCCGTCTTTCTTGTGTTTTATGGTTTCGACGATAAAAAAGTAAATATTTAGTTACTACTAGCTATGCCCCGCGGTTTCACCCGCGTAGATTTAGTTTCATGCTTCATGTCACGGAACCCTATTATTTTTAATAAATAAAAGTAGCCTATGTTACTCCTTGCAACATCAGCTACCTGCCCGTGAAGATTAGCCAGAACAAACAGGCAGACAGATGGACAGACAGACAGATTATTTTTGAGTACCGTATATAGTTTCGCATTTAGTGAAAAGCTGGGAAATACAAACATTTCAATTTTATTTATCTATATAGATTGCGCTAATAAAACAAAACTATTTTATTAATTCAATTTACTACTTATAAAAAAATCTGGTGCTTGACTGACTTTCTTGCCAGTTCTATTCAGAAGGTTAGTTTTTCCTCCTTAAGAACCTAAACTGAATAAATTATTTTATTTTATCATTTTCAATCCACGTTTGAGCCTTTTTGTTTAGAGCATCAGTGTAGAAATTCAGTATACCTAATCATCTATGCTCCTGTCACAAACACTTCCTACGTTCCATCTTACGATTCATCCACATTCATCAAATCGTCATGCATGTCACCCAAACTCATAACTCCACAGTAAACTGCTCTAGCGGTAATTTCTATCTTCTCTTTTATTCATCAAACCCTTTGTAAACTTCCTGAAATATCTTAAACATTAATAACCTATTTAAGCCAGCATTAATGCTGAATAAATAATGAGGAAATAGTGAAACGCTTTGTGTAAAGTACATTGCGTGTTTTGATGTGTTCACGGTATATGAGTGATCGTAGGGCGCGTAATGAATATGGTATCACTTACTTGGTTCAGTTTGGTAATAACTTTATTTCGACCTATTCACGGTACTGATTTGCGATTGAAAATTGCGACTGAAAACTTAGTCACCATACCTATTGTTTATCGTCATTTACCGGTATGTGCAAATAACATAATATTTTCTTAACATGCATACATATGCTCACGTCTGTATTCGGCAGGCATAACAACACTCACTTTTTACCGAAGATGATTAAGTGCCAACGTGACAGATCACTGTCTAAGACACTATACTTACATGTTTGAATTACTTCTCAGACATATGCAGGTCACCACATGATGTTTTCCCTCTCCGTAAAACACATGGTGTGAAATGCTGTATACAATTTTTCAGAAAAACTTAGTACAGACCTCGCTGGGTTTCGAACTTGCATCGCTTGCGAAGCAGGCGACCCACGGCTACCGCGGCTCTATTTTTTATTTTATTTCATCATCATGAATTTAAGAGTAATGACACTCTTGTCGGTGTAACCGCTGCAACTCTTTCCACTTGTCTCTGTCCAGTGGCAGCTCTTTGACCTCCTTATACGACATGACTTATTTTATTTACCTAACCATAAAGAACGAACTGACAGACAGAGATAGACTCATAAAATGACTGCGTATTCAGCAGTTTGTCACCCGATGAATGGCACCAAATTTTAACTAGTGAATACTTTATGTGAATAGCTAAGCTGATGCTTGATAGTTGCTTTGTATTCATGAAGGCCCTTAATTATCTCATATTAAAATTGTGACGGTTCGTTTGCCCTTCATGTATACCATTGAAGTATCCCCAAACTAAACGGGTTAATCCGCATGCTATCCGGGCTTGACCTACTGTTCCCACCTAAGTTATTTATCAAATATTTTTGCAAATTGAACCCTAGGAAGGAATTAATTAAGTAGGTATTGGAAATACATGAAAGGTAGGGGATAACGGGATGTCATACATACATGCTCACGCCTGTATTCCCCGAAGAGGTAGGCAGAGGTGTTTTGTAATAACAACACACACTTTTCACCGAAGATGTTTAAGTGCTAACGTGACAGATGGGAGTCTATCGCCGTCTCAGACACTACTACTTCTCAGACATATGCAGGTTTCCTCACGATGTTTTCCTTCACCGTGAAGCATGTGGTGTAATCACGGTACCTACATAAGTTTTTAGAAAAACTCAGTGGTGCAGGCCCCGATCACGGGATCTCCCACACGATATTTGGAACTGCCCGACTGGGGACGGTACATCATGCAGAAGTGTCCACCGGCTTACATTTCTCAAGTGATTTACATAGTTTTTTTTAAATTGTACAATATTTTTGAAAAGAGTAATTACTGAGTTTCTTGCCTGGTTCTTTTCAGTAAAAGCAACCTTCTGAACCTGGCGGTAGCATGTATAATCCTGTAAATTAATGTCATTCTGACGATATGAAAGTACTTTGTAAAAGTCTAATCGAATAAAGATATTTTTGACTTTGACTTTGACTTTGAAGATCACAGTGAGCTGACAATACTAACAAAGTAGAAAAAAAAACAATTTCTTACAATATTCGAAATACTCTAAATCTTAATCATTCATACGCTTAACTAAGCCTGAAAGCTAACTGGAAATATCTTTTAAAATGTTAAAATAACAGACGATATTTAAACTTGGAATTAAAACGCAAACACAAGCGGATTGAATGATGTATGGAGTAATTAGCGGGTAGGACGTTATTTATACGTGTCTTTGAACCGCCGCGGGGGACGGGACCTCGCTCCCGCAGGATATTAGGGATAACGTACTACATGAATAAGAGATGGAATACGTTTCTAGATTTGTGAAGATATAGGCTCTACAATAACCTCTTATTATCATGATAGTTTGACTCCTGACAGCCAACTTCCAAACTTCGGGCATTTATTGTGAACTAGCTATGCCCTGCGGTTTCACCCGCGTAGAGATAATTTCATGAGTGTCCCGTGGATCACTTAAAATCCTGTTAAAATCGGTCCAGCCATTTCAGAGTTTACACGGAACAAACAGACAGAGAAAAATTAAAAGCATGGTTTTTTTCATGTCAGTACCTATCGTATATACTTTTAGTGAAAAGCTGTTATTTTGGAATGATAAACATACAGTTCAATTTAATTTATCTGTATAGAGTATATATATCTGTAAAGATATAGATTTCTTGACTTGAAACCCAATATCTATTTTTGACCCGACTGCCGATCACGAGGAGATCGATTCGCGGATCGATCTTGGGACCTCGTGATCGGCAAGCTATTTTATTAACCACTAGACCAGCGAGGCAGTTAATTTGGCACTAAATTACTAAAATGAAATGGTCTTTGTAAGTAGTCACTTAACTCTATCACCTGCGGCTTAAATTGCCAACACAGCGATTTAAAAACTAAGTATATCTGCTGATATCAGCTTAAACGAGTATTTTAGACTTAGCCAAAATAAGGTCACGTTCCATCGCAAATGTGATTTAGTTTGAGAAATGACATTACATTTTTACGATCAGATAGGACAAGATTCATTACGGGGTAAATGTAAATTTTCATTAGGCACGTTTATTTATCTTTTGGAATAGAAAATATAATCTGCTATAGGACTCTTTGGGGCCACGGGGGTCAAATAGTGGAGCCCTTTTTAAGAAATTCTCCGAACGTCTTTAGAGATCTTCGAGCTGCATCTTCACTCGGTCAGATGATCAGTTCAGCGATTTATCGAGGAAGCGCAAATAGCAAACAGCTTGCTAGGCACCCGCAGACACAAATTCAAATTCCCTGTTCTGTTTATAATTATCTCGTGAAAACTGCTTTACCGATTATTACATTTAGCACCGTTTCTCCACTCGCTACATAGATGGCGCTACTCGTTAACAATTTCGAAGTTGGGTACAAATACACGAGGACCTAAATCGCGCAATAAGAGTTTTCGAGCGCATTGTAGTACCTATATACACAAGTTTCCAACTAAAACAGTTGGCGCCGCGGTTCCCCAGACACGACACGCGCCTGGCTGGAAGATCTTCCCTTTACCGGGAATGAGCATTAACACTCGCTCTCCCCACACATAAAAAAAAAACAAGGCCGCGATAAAAACCACCAACCATAGAATTAAGTCTACGCGAGTGAAATCGGGGGTCGCAAGTAAAAAATTACTTACTTCGAGAAGAAAATAAAAATGTTTGGTTGTATTGTAGGTACTGCATTATACGGTAAAGAAACACCATAATCTCCAAGATCACAAAAGACAGATGGTGAAGGTAGGGCGCTGTGACTCTGTCTTGACGGTTTCTTATGTCTTTAGACTGTGGACATTGTGTGACTGTACTTAGCTATACTAACGTAAGATTAATGCTATTTTCCAAGGAGTATAACTCAGGGCGACTTTGAGCGTCAAGCAATGTTGTTATCAACCGCTTGTCGCCTCGGGCACAGGGGTGACGCAGACTCGCTTATTACTGTAGGTACATCTATACAGATAAATAAAATTTAAGTATCGGTTCGTAAATCCAAAATAACAGCTTCTAACTTAATGCATATGATATATTATATACGATACTTGTACAATTTTTTTTCTCCATCTTTCTCTTTGTTCCGGCTAATCTCTGAAACACAGTACATGGTATATAAAGCACAGTATCTTAAAAGAGTTAGAAGTGGAAATACTGTGCCTGTGCTCACCAAAGGGGTAGGCAGAGGTGTTCTCAGACATATGCAGGTTTTCTCACAATGTTTTCCTTCACCGTAACTCATTGGTCTGTACCAATGGGATTTCAACATGCGGCGCTTGTAGCACGCGAGTGCTCTAACCCCACCCCCACCACGGCTCTCAAAACTTATACTTTTGGCAATGTTCTTGTATATTCGTCATTGGCTAATACCCTGAATGATTGTCAAAGCACGTAAGAATATACATGAGAAATCACAATTTCTTGCCAGTCTATCAAATAAATAGCATAAAAGCGAATGACGACTATCCGTTTCTTATTTATTCTCTAACATTTCTCGTCACAGAACTGGAAACATAGACGGAATATCGTTTGTGTATTTTGTGAGATATACTCGCCTCCTCATAT